>JALHBZ010000177.1:16638-321999 GCA_024340015.1 Tolypocladium ovalisporum | reverse complement strand
CCCCCCCCCCCCCCCAGGAGCGCTTTCTTTTAGCGCCATCCCACGGATCGGAGCCCATTGCGCAGCCAGAGAGAGGTACGCGGCAGTGGGTAGCGAGGCGCTACAGCACTGGCGGTGAGGTACGCGGACCCGCCGTACCGCCCATGCATGATTCGGCTGGAGCCCAACGCAAAGGACCTCGGGGGACCCGCTGGAGGACCCCTTGGCCCGTTAACAAGGGGGCCAGGGGGTCGCAGCCAGTAGCGAGGGCCACCGGCACGTCCACTGACGTTCACTTGGCCCTCGGTTGGCTCCTCGATGTCTCTGTTCAGGTTCAGTGTCTGTGCCACGGCCGTTTGGACTGGCAGAGGACCGAAGGCTGCCCATCCAGCGACGGGAGGCAAAGGCAGGGATCCAAAGAGGGGCTTGTGAAAAGCCGGGGGATGCGTCCACCCTCTTCTCGGTACCTTAGGGTGAGTGAGCGTTCTTCCCTCTCCCGTCCTTTGCGTGCGACGCAACAAGGTGGCAGCACAATGGTCAACATTACCTTACGGATACAAGAGTGCCTTTTGCGAGACTACGAATACGCACAGCTTGGTGCCTCCGCAGCTGAGCCACGACGTAATTTCTGGGCTCGAGACTTGGCCCGCCACCAGCCTCTTTGCCAAGTCTCTGTCACGATCAAGACACTGAGGCGCGGCCGTGTACGAATTAATTCGCGGTCGTATACGAGTACTCCGTACAAACAGCACCGTACCTGCTCTGTACCTTTGCAGACACTTCGCTCTCTGGCAAGGTGCGTGCTGCGGAAGACCTTACTCCAGCATGCTTGCATATTTGCCCACCTCATGTATGCAAGGTACTCGTATGCGGCCTCGCGACTCTGAGTCTGCCGCCTCCCCCCTGAAGTGGCACTGCGACAACGTATCGCAGCCTAATCTCAACGCACACTGTCGTGTCTAGGCCCAAAGCTCTACTGCGCCAGACCGCCGTCCGAATCTAGGACTACGAGTTGTCTACGGCCGTTTGATGCTCCAGATGGATCATAAGCGCCTCCCTTGGAGGGTGTAGTGGCCCGCGGAAGGAAGAGGGGAACCTAAACCATCTGGAGCGTCTCCAATGAGTACGCAGCGCTCGCCACCGCGCAGCCACACCTGCTAGCGCACGCCTCTCCCTCTTGTTCCTGTGATCAGGTCCGTACCGCCGCCGACGACGCGGCTGGCCGTTCGTAAACGAAGGCTAAGCCCGTGCCCTGCTGTTCAACGAGAAACAAGTGCTGAGGCAGTCGAGCTCGTTGGTGCCGGCGCCGCCCTCGTTTGTGAAACACGCGATGCAGTTGCCCTCGATCACTGGTCGGCCCAATAGGCTGTCAGGCATTCGCCCTCGCCTTTCATGGAGGCGTCTGAGGCTCTTCGACAGAGGGCTGAGATCCCCTCCACATGCTATCTTTGAGAAGGGAGCAGCGCCAGACATGGCTCATGGGTACGGAGTAATTACCCTCAGCACCGTCACCATCTTTCAGCCACAAGCCTCTGCAAAGTACGGATGCCTGCCCTTGAACTGCAGCACTGCGCCCAGCTGCCGCCGCTGCGCATTTGCAGCGGTCCAGAGCGCCTGTCGACCGCGGTCTTGTCCCTCCATTGGGGGACGCTGCGCCCAGAGCGGTCGAGCCGCGTCATTGGTGCCATTGCCAATCACACTCTCTCCCATTTCGTATATCGTTGCTCTCGGAGTTTCCTATATTCGATCACGCAGGAACGGCTGGCCCGGGACCCGCCAGGCCCTTCGTATTCACCGGCCTTGTCGGCTCTGCCTGCGTACGAGATGTGGCAGACGATGGCTGAGCAATGGCTGGAATAGACCTTCACTCCAATGCCCCGTCCAACATGCGGGTGATGCTGACGTCTGCTGTCGAGTCTGACGGGTGCAAGCCCGAAACCAATTGGCTCCAAGACGCCCAAGCCACCAATGTCGGGACCAGCCCGGGGTGCAATGACTGGCAGCGCGGCGACTCTGGACAGGGATCCTGCATGGGCGATCCCTAGCCATCGTCATATCCCAGCCTCCTCAGCCAGCTTCCCTTGCCCACCATGCCACCGTGACAGGCGCCTGCATTCTCTCCAAACCCCCGTTGGGTGCATTACAATGCCCTTGTGGTTGGCGGACGTCATGGCGGGCGGGGTGCATCGTCTTGCTTGTAAAACCGGTTCGCGATCCGCTGCTGTCCCGTGCACTGGGCCTGGCAAGATCACCACGGACAGTTCCATTTTTAGATGGTTCCTTGACGCTGACGGGGACACGAGAACGGACGTATTTCGCCTCACATCATCCAAGCAGACTACGTTTGCATGAAGCATGATGACCGAGGGCTAGTAAGCACGCGCTCATCAGCAGTCGGGGCCAAAGACTCTGTAGTCGCACCACACCGGCTGCAGGCTCCCGTCAGTGCAGACTTGCCGTGCCCACCCAGTGCATCTCCAACACGTTTTGGCGGATGTAGGCCGTTGAATTGAGGATGGTTGATGGGCGAGACTTTTGGCTGGAATGCCTGTTCCTGGATCCCTGTCCCGCGGGATTGGCCACCCTACCCGCTCAATACCTCTCAATTGGCTTTGGGCCGTCGACGCTTGGTCCGGCGCGCAAACTCTCAAGTCGTCAATCAGGACGACGACCAACGGCAGAAAATCTCAATCTTAACGAAAGCCTAATCGGCTGCAAGATGCTACTTCTTGCGTTTCTGAAGAACTGCTCACTGCCGAAGTCAAATGTACTATTTGAGACGCAAGCGAAGGTTGAGTTTAAAAGGTTGTCGTCGTTCGTTCGAGCGGACAGTATGAAGCGAAAGTGTGGGCTGGATTCCATCCTCACTCATTTGCATTCTCATACATGTAGTCCAGAGACTTCAACGCCTTCAGATGGCGACAAGGCTTGCGGACAAGCCTTGAGTAATCGGCCAGAATGCGCACATCACATGGCCATCCCGGCAAGTTTATGTTGCCAGAGGTCAAGTCAAACTGGACAAATCTGAACCGTGACTCTCAGGTCATCATGACAGCCGCGTCACCCTGATTGAATTCAAAGGAACAATCGGTGCTGTGTGATACTCTCGCCCTGAGCCGCTAAATCTGGGGGCCAAGTGTTTCGTGCTGAAATGAAGTTTACAGTATCTCGCTCTCCCGCGTCGCGGCGTCACATTCACTGTGGCCGGGGCCAATCATGAACCCGGGTGACGGCTGGAGACATCTTCGCGCAAATGTGACTTTGTCGTTGTTCGCTACTCTGGCCCGGGATAGTCAAACGAAGGTCTCCCGGCGCGAGTCGAATGAAACCACAAGTAAAAAGTGGAATGCTCATTTGCAAGTATGATTAATCAGTTCATGCTGCTGCGTAAATCTCGCGGCTTGGCCAGTCGGAGGGGATGGCCTGCCAACAGCGCCAACAGCCTGGTCATCGCGCAAGGAGGCGGTTTCCTGCAGAAAAGACGAGGATCTTCTTGTCCGTCTAGAGCGAACGCATTACAATCGACCACGTGGAATATACCGCAGCAGTGCGTCTATGAATAGTAGGTCCATGCACGGAGCCGCTGGTGGTTCAACGCCTAGAACGCCATTGCGCTCCGAGCGACATTTTGACAGATGCACATGAGAGAGCAGGGCCATGTTTCGAGCATGTGGCCTTGTCGTACGCAGGAAATTACGGCGTTCCATTCAAATGCGTCGCGAAAGCAATCCCATCTTGCTGTACAGCTCAATCCTTTGCTTTGCCCGAGTGTTGTTCGGTTCGCCGTATGTCTCCTTGGCAGACCCCTTTACCCAAATTATTAAGATGACTTCCCGATGAAGTTTTCTCTCCCATCCGATCAAGTCGACTGCAAGACTGCTTCATGGCCCAGCCGAGTGGTACAAGTGGTGCCTCGATAGCCGACATTGGCCGCTTGAATGCGGTAATGTCTCAATGCTTGCCCCTACCCTATACTCGAATAACATCGTAATCGCCGCGCTTTTGGTTTCCCTTCCCAGCATCGACGTTGGCGATGACGGGAAATAAGAATTGCCAAGTACTCCGTACTCGTACATAGGGATTAGATTCCCCGGAGATACGAAGACTATCAAAGCTGAGCTGAAAGTTGACCCACCTCTAAATGCGGGGGACTGGCGTCGGCGTCGGTGCCAACCGTGGACGTCGGCATTCATCTTGGAATGACTCGCCTCGCTGAAGCAACAACCCTTGACGGCAGTGTGACAACGTCGATATACTGGAGCATTCGATTCGAGATACAGTCGTTGCGAACATGTCAAATATCATTGTGGTCGTCGGGTGAGTATCTCTGCATTCTCACACATGGAGATGCCGTAGGTGACAAGTCTTCAGAGCTGGCGTGAGCGGCCTCACGTCGGCGCTCCTGCTCTCAAAGAGCAAGGCCAACACAATCACCATCGTTGCAAAGCACATGCCCGGTGACTACGACATTGAGTATGCATCACCATTCGCCGGTGCAAACATGCTGCCGTACGTCGCCTCTGCCCATACCCGCCCCCAAGCAACCACTTACACGACAGCGCACAGGATGTCCAGGGAAGAGGACAGCAGATGGGAGCGACGGACCTGGCCAGAGCTGAAGCGGCTTGCCGAGGAAGTCCCCGAGGCCGGGCTTCACTTTCAGAGTAGGTCAGCTCGAGCTGCTCTCCCGCCTCGTAACGCTGCTGACGAGCGACGGTAGAGAACCACTGTTTCAGACGGGACAAGGACATGCAAGGTCCCGCGTGTCCCATGGATCCCATCTACGACAAAGACCCCTGGTACAAGTCTCTGCTTCCCGAATTCCGTGAGCTGAGCCAGGATGAGGTGCCAGCAGGCCACGATTCGGGCTGCGAGTTTACCAGCGTCTGCATCAACACCGCGACCTACCTCCAATGGCTGCTGGGCCAGTGTCTCAAGAACGGCGTCGTGGTCAAGCGCGCCATCCTGTCCGACATTGCCGAGGCCAAGACGCTGAGCCACACCAAGCAGCCGGCGTCCATCATCGTCAACGCGACGGGTCTCGGGTCCCTGAAGCTCGGCGGCGTGCAGGACGCGACCATGACGCCAGCGCGCGGCCAGACGGTCCTCGTGCGCAACGAGTGCCACCCCATGCTAACGACGTCGGGCACCGAGGACGGCGACAAGGAGGTGCTCTACGTGATGCAGCGCGCGGCCGGCGGCGGCACCATCCTGGGGGGCACGTACGACTTTGGCAACTGGGAGTCGAACCCGGACCCCAACATCGCGGTGCGCATCATGAGGCGCGCCGTCGAGCTGCGTCCGGACATTGCGGGCGGCAAGGGCATCGAGGGGCTCAGCATCATCAGGCACGCCGTGGGGTTGCGGCCGTACAGAAAGGACGGTGCACGAGTCGCGAATGAGCGATTGGAGGATGGGACGTGGGTTGTCCATAATTACGGGCACGCGGGCTGGGGATATCAAGGGTCGTACGGTTGTGCCGAGGGGGTTGTCGAGCTGGTGAATGAGATTCGCAAGCACAACGGGGAGAATGTCGACAATGAGCCGAAGCTGTTCTCCTGGGCTTAGCTTAGCCGACACCCAAAAACTCATGACAGGTGTAGGGGTCTAGCCGAATTAACAAGTTCAGGAACGCGATGGTGACGCCCATTGGAGTGATATGAGCAGAGGAAGCAGCATGCCACCGGTGCTCCATGAGTTTCGTTGCCAGGCCTGAGCAGCGGATGCCCTTCTTGATTGACATTCATATGCCGAATGCTTTGATCTCGTCTCCTTTTAATCCGCAATTCGTCAACGTTCAATTGCGTAATGCATGAGGATTGTGTAATGTATTATTGAATTGGTCGCGTGGGGCTTGAGGACAGACCGTCCGACCTGGACCCACCCCATTCGAAGCTCCAACTGACTTGTTGGAGCTCCATCCAGCTCGCCTTCAACTTAACGCGTTGCAACACCCAAGCTCCCAGGCCCGTCCCAAACGTCGACGATGCCACGCACCGAGGCGCCCGCCCACGAGCGAGCATGGCGCTTCGCCGTCGACGTCGCCAACGGCCGGCACGCGCTCTCAAAGCTCGTCCCGGCCATGCTCTGGCTGGTCGACGCCGCGCTCTGCGGCTTGATCATCTGGAAGGTCCCTTGTAAGCTCTCGCCTCGAGCCCTCGCTCGAGCTCCCCAGCCGCCACAGCTGCGTGGCAGCAGCAGCAGCAGCAGCCTTTGCTAAGAAGCATCATCCGGGCCTGCAGACACCGAGATCGACTGGGTCGCGTACATGGAGCAGGTGGCGCAGTTCGTCGGCGGCGAGCGCGACTACACCAAGATGGAGGGCGGCACGGGGCCGCTCGTCTACCCGGCCGCGCACGTGTACACGTACACGGGGCTGTACCACCTGACGGACCGGGGCAAGGATATCCTCCTGGCGCAGCAGCTGTTTGCGGCGCTCTACATGGCGACGCTGGCCGTGGTGATGCTGTGCTACTGGCAAGCCAAGGTGAGCGGGCATACGGCTCCAGGAGCGGTGAAAGAGGCGCTGACAAGTCCATTTCACGCGTAGGTCCCGCCGTACATATTCCCTCTCCTGATCCTCTCGAAGCGGTTGCACAGCGTCTTCGTTTTGCGGTGCTTCAACGACTGCTTCGCGGCCCTGTTCCTCTGGCTCGCCATCTTCTGCTTCCAACGACGCTACTGGACGCTCGGCAGCCTGGCGTACAGCTGGGGCCTCGGCATCAAGATGTCGCTGCTACTGGTGCTGCCCGCCGTGGGTCTCGTGCTGTTCCTCGGGCGCGGCTTCGCGGGGAGTCTACGGCTGGCCTGGCTCATGACTCAGGTGCAGCTCGCCATTGCCATACCCTTCTTGGCCAAGAATTGGCGGGGATACTTGGGACGTGCTTTCGAGCTCTCGCGGCTGTTCAAGTTTGAATGGACGGTCAATTGGCGGATGCTGGGCGAGCACACATTCCTCAGCAAGTCTTTCTCCCTGGTTCTACTGGCTAGCCACGCCCTTGTCCTCCTGGTGTTCATCACCACGCGATGGATCCGGCCCGCGGGTCGCCCGTTGTCTGCCCTTATTCCGGCGTTCCTTCGAGGCAAGTCTCCCTTTGCGAAGCAGGAAGAGCTGCGAGTGTCCAGCCGGATCACGCCCGCGTATGTCATGACGACCATCCTCTCCGCCAACGTGATTGGGCTGCTGTTCGCGAGGTCTCTTCACTACCAATTCTACGCCTACCTCGCGTGGTCCACGCCATATCTGCTATGGAAGACGTCGCCGCATCCCCTGCTCGTCTTCCCACTCTGGCTCGCGCAGGAATGGGCCTGGAATGTCTTCCCGAGCACCGACGCCAGCTCTACCGTTGTCGTAAACGTCCTTTTGATCACCGTTGTCTTGGCCTATTTCGGGACTGCGAGGTACGGCGATGCTGAAGGACAGAGGAGGGCTGTCGAGGCCAAGAAGAAGTGAATTGGTTTACTCGACGGGTTGTTGGAGGTATACAGCGATGTTCATTCTTCCTCGGAGTCGCTAGGGGGCATCTTGCCAACGTTGGAGTCGTCTTCGTCGTCGCTGAGGTCATATGCGTTCTTGGCAAACTCCTTTGGCCTGCAGTTGACGTCTGTCAGTACATGCTCCCAGGCCGCGAATCCATTGCAAGGGACGCATACCAGTAAGGCTGCTTCCGCCACAGCTTCTCGTCGCGCACAATGTTGACAATCTCACCGGCAGCCCGGGTGTCCTCGGCGCCTGCGTCGTACCGCTCAGCCACGACGAAGCCGCCGCGCTTGATCCATATCGTGTTGCGGAAGCGCTGCGCGAGCTCGACAACGACGGGCTTCTTGTTGGGCAGCTCGCACGTGTACAGGTTGTTGCCCTCGGGCTTGACAACGCGCACGAGGACCTGGTTTGGCTGCAGGGACTCCGGGGGCGTCAGGGCCTCTTCCGCCGCGGCGAGGACGTTGCGCTTTGGGCGCGCCATTGCTTCCCTGAGAAAAGTTACTGTCCCGACTCTTCGAGGCTCAAGAGCATGTGGCCGTCGGTCAGGTCGTGGAATTTTTGGTGGATCGCGGGGTTGGTGGTGAGGGGCACCTCAGCAACCGTTAGGCGGGTCGCCCCGGGACAAGGATAATTCAGGTACAGACACCACCAATATCAGTCGTAGTCGCGCAGTGGCTCGAGCTGTTCGTCCTCACTAGCCTGTCCCTAAGGTGCGCGGAATTTCCACATCGGGCGTGACCGCTGTGCCTGAAGAAGTCTCGATTGCCATACATGGGCAAGCTCAACGGCGATCTGTATTAAATTACTTTTGTCTGCTTCAAGCCCTTTCTAGGTCATTCGAGCGAAAGTCTGAAAACGAAGGGGGGGGATTTATAAGGGAAAAGTGGCGATGAAGCTTGCCCCCCTTCAGATGCTGAAAATCGGTGCATCGAGAGGCATTCCATGCTCCTTCGCGCCAGGTGCATATAAAGAAGGAAAATTGCCCTTAGACTTCGCGCCAATCTTCGGGAACAACATCACCAGACCAAACAGTTTTCGGTTGATACCCCTTGCCATGCTGCAGCCATTCGTCGACGTCCGCATACTTTTTCATCTCCATCCACTTGGTTGAGGCAGCGCATCGTGCGTTCAAAGTGACACCTAGAATAAAGCGTGAGCTCAGAGTCTCGGCGCGCGGTTCGGGCGGACGAGGAACAACATACCTTTAAACCTCCACGCGTCTTTCCCAAAGTACGCCGGGCTGGGAAGATCAAGGATGGTGATGCGCTTGAGGTCGCGCACGGCAAGCTCGTCCGTCTTGAACGTCTCCTCGAGGTCGACAGGCTTCGACACGACCAGTCCCCCCGAAGGCTCGTCACCGAGAGGAAACGTCTTTTCCGTTCCGAGACTGAGGAGCAAGGCGTCATATGTCCCGGCGTTGAGGCTGTCTGTCAGTCTAAAGTCAAACTTGAGCTCCTCGATGTAGGAGCAAGGCGGGCGCATGTGCCAGTCGTCACGAGCAACATCAAACGTCGCGACAGTCTGCGCCTTCAACTGGTCAGAAACGATGCCGGTGGACTTGTGCTGATACCACGTGTTGAGCGAGGCGAACTTGTCGACCAGGACTTGGTAGCCCGACTCGACGCATTGTCCGCGCAGCTTGAAGCCTGTAGCCGAGCGGTTTAGCGCCTGCTTGATCATGCTGTATGTGGGATGCAGACTTGGACCAACATCGACATACCTTGAAGCTTGAATTGATCATTCTTTGGACCCTCGTAGTGTCCCGCGGCAGTGAGCTCAACCTTTGAGATGCCGTTCTTGAGGTCAAGCGTGTCGGAGCCAAAGGCTTTGACGTCGACGGGGAACCACTTGTGAAAGCCCAGCGAGGGAGCGTCTGCAATCTCAAATTTGATCTGGCCAGAGGGACCGGTCAAGATAGCCTCGATGCGATCGTAGGTTCCGGAGCTGGATTCGTCGGACAACTGGAAACCGAACTCCAGATCTTTGATTGTGTCACAGCGATCGCTACCTTTCTCTGGGGTCTCTTTCTCAGTCTTTGGTGCAGTTTTCTCCTTTTTCGTGGTGTGCAACTTTTGACAGAAATTGGTCAATGCTGCATTGTCTGAAGGGGCAAAAGTTAACGATCTCATCGGCATTCTCAATTCATCGAGCCTCACCTGTCGCCCTCTTTCGTTGGGAAAAGAGCTGCATGCAGCCGCGAGATTGCACGTGCTTGGCTCTTCACCCTGTCTCATCCTAGCAATGATGGCCTGAATGGCATCGTCTGCCTCATCGATTGTTGCATGCGTCTGGTTGGGACGATTCTGACGCATCCTTTCCAAGGCTCTCGCGATGGCTGAATCCGCCTCCAGAGTCAAGAGCTGGGTGGCTGGATCAAGACCCGAAAGGTCGCACGGGGCGTTGTGCTCTTGCAGATATTCGGCCGCCATCACGATGTCCTCCTCGTTCAGAGCAGGAGCTTGGGCGCCTGCCGGCGGTGAGCTGGGCGGCTTCTCACCCTGAGTCTCAGTTGGTCCAGGGATGCTGTCATTGTTCGGATACGTCTCAAATTGCAACGGGAACTGGCCAGTGAAGCCCACCACAGAGCCGACCTCCGGCCTACCCATGTGTTGAGTCCAGTGTTGCCGACCATGGCGACGCCAGCTGCTTCTGGGCTCGACGGTGGTCAGAGTGGACTGGTCGTAACGGTCTCCGCGATAATCTGGATTGGGCGTGAAATCGGCGTCACTGATCGCTTCCTCCGAATCAAGGTCCATACGATACCACCCCATAACCTGTGACCAGTGGACACCTCCCAATGCGAAAATCTCGGGCTCGTTCTCGTCTGGCTCCGTGGGGTCAATCATGTTTGGTGTTGCGTGTATCCTGTAGAGCCAGCGCCCATAGCTTGCCCCTGTCTCCAAGCTGGTCGTCACTGATACAAAGGCAGACGACCAGGTGCTGTCCTCATCCGAATCGAAATCGGACTCATCCTCTATGCCATGTTCACCAACCATATGACGATAGATGGAGAATGTGCCGTCTTGGGCTGCATAGTCGCCAACAGGGCGGAATCCGCCATCCTCCCTGACTCCCCGAGGGGACCTTCCGTCTCCGCGGTAGACGATTTTCGCAGGTCTCCCGGGCACTCGACGAGCGAGATCACTGACCGCGACTGGACTGGCACTGGCCGAGTTTAGGCAAAGGAGAGCCAATGGCGTGGCCGATAAAATGTGGCTCCAAAGCATCCTTGCGTCGAGTGTCGAAATTTCGACGATGACGATGAGGGTGAGGCTTGAGAGAGATGAAGAATGAAGGCTGAAGAACGATCTTTGAATGTGTAAGAGACTTGGTGATCAGAAGGTATTTAAGGTAGGCCAGAGACTGTTCGCCTCAATCCGATTGTTCTCTCGAAAAATCGCTGACACATAGCCAAGTCTTCCACGATCGGCCTCAGTACAACGAACCAATGATTATGTGGTATCACTTCACACATCACTCCACGACTCATCTGATCTTCATGCGCATTACGCCATCAATTAGGCCGTAATTGCATCCAGAGATGAAGAGTCGCTTGGATTTCCTATAAAAAGAGTTTACCGGATGCACAGCTGAAATAAGCTTTTCAACTCTGACTCGCATTGTACTACCTTGGCAGCCCGGCACTTGTAGTCGAGCGATACTACGAGTATACATGTATGAAACAGCCGTCAGCCCTGTGGGTGTCGATGCCTGATTCAGAGAAGGAGTTTTCACGAGGATCAGCAACAATTGCCTTGCTTAATCGCGCGACTAGCTCCTCCCGACGAGACTTGGCTCTAGCAGGCCAAAGCGCGGCATTGTTTAGGATGAAAATCAAGCCAAAGTGCCTGGCCTTGTAAGTGCTTGGCCCGCAGTGGGTTCGCCGAGTGGGATGAGTCTCGAAAACAAGAACAACGTGGCGCAGGTCGGCCTGCCCGTGAAATCAATGACCAGAAGCGCTGGACGTCGACGGAGAAGGGACTTGAATCCATCGGAACATGAATTGATGCAGTTGAGGCATGACTCGGTATCGACATGGGCTATGACTTTGGATGATCTGGCCACCTGGTGAATCAGGGCTTCATGTTCTCCAAGAAGGTGGCCGAGGTATCCTAGTCCAATACATGTAGGGTGCATCTCTCGGTTCCTGAACTTGGGATCTTTCAATTGAACATGAAGCTACATGTACATGTAGACATGCTTCGCAACATGAAGATAAATGAGGCAAACCAGGCCCGCCGCTTGATGTCTTAAATGATACGTGGGCCTTTGTTCCAACTCAGCAGCCAACTCCCTGATCCATTCAGAGATGCCAACGGAAGATCTACCGTCCAAAGTACATGTAAGTAGCCCGAGAGGTGAGGATGAAGCTATCCCACTTCAAGTTAAGTGGAGGTCGCGTGGGCCCAAGCCTAACCCCGCTGGCGCGCAATCCGTTCCCGCTCCCCTGGCCCAGCTCTCTCGACAAATGCAATTTCCTAGCTTGGGCAAACACCTTCCTGCATGACAGCAGGGCAAAGCAAATTTGGTCAAAAGAGACCGCACCTTTCACACGGCGAAGACTGGGCTTGTAAGCCTCACATTGTTGGACGGTCCTCGAATGAGGTGGCCCCAGACCACTTTGAACCTGCGACAGCGATCCGTACGTAGCTATACCGGCTGGCGGCGCGCCTCCCGATGACGGACGTCTCCTCTCCACTCCACAGTCCACACCCTCCACCACGGGCAAATCTACTCCAACCGTAGCTCTTGGCTCGATCAATTGGAGCGCAGCCTGGTGTGGCTCCCCAAAGCAGTCACTCCGCCTGCTTAGAAATGTCGTCGACCCGGAACAATCTACGGCTGTCGCTTGGGTATCTAGCTGTCACCGCTGGACCGTGACATCTTATCCGCTGCCCAACGTCTCGTCCTGTTCTTGGGTAGGTAGAGCTGTTTCTACCGATTGGAAGCAGCAGCAGGCACACTGCCCTCACAATGGACGCTGCCATGTTCCGAACCCTCGTTGAAGTGCAGTCGCGCACTTCGGACCGGCCCCGGACCCCAGAGGAAGATCTTCGGCCTCTCACCGCGCCTGCAAAGGCTGTTCAGAGGACGTATCCGGGCGCGCCTCAAGATGCAGACTCCATCGAGCTCGAGAGATTGCCGAGGCGGGACGACGCTGGCTCGGGCGCCGCGACGCCCCGGCGGCAGAGCGAGGACCTGGAGATGAGTAGGCCGACGACGCCAGACCCGGCCCCCGACGCCGTCGAGGCCATGGGGAGTGTCTGGCATCCGTTCATGAACCGCTTCCGCCTGCTGGCGGTGTGCCTGGCCAACCTGGGCAATGCTCTGAGCGACGGTGCCGCCGGCGCGCTGATCCCCTACATGGAAAAGTACCTTACGCCTCCCCTCGTTGCCCGGCTCGGCTCCTCACCCATCAGTGACTGACGGCACGCGTGCAGATACTACGGCATCGGCTACGGCGTCGTGTCCCTCATCTTCGTGGGCCAGGCCCTCGGCTTCGTCGCCGCCGCCGTCGTGCTCGACGTGCTGCGCGCCAAGCTCGGCCGCGCCAGGCTGCTCGGGCTGGCCCAGGCGCTCATGACGTGCGCCTACATCCCGCTCGTCGCCGCCGCGCCCTTTGTCGTCGTCGTCTTGTCCTTCTTCTTCGTCGGCTTCGGCATCGCCATCAACGTCGCCATGGGCAACGTCTTCTGCGGCACGCTGCACGACAGCACCTTTCTGCTCGGCCTGCTGCACGGCAGCTACGGCCTCGGCGGCGTCACGGGCCCGCTCATCGCCACGGCGCTGGTGACGGCCGCCGGCGCCCTCTGGAGCCGCTACTATATCCTCACGCTGGGCCTCGGCGTCGGCACCGTGGCCTTGTCGCTGTGGTCGTTTTGGAGCTTCGAAAGGGAGCAGAGCCCCGCGGCGAGGGAGCGCGAGTCGCAGCAGGAGCGCTCCCTCCTTCTGGGCATGCTGACGGCGCTCAAGCTGCGCATCGTGCTGCTTGGTGCCATCTTCATCTTCGCCTACCAAGGTGCCGAGGTGTCCATCTCGGGATGGGTCATCTCGTTCCTCATCCAGGCGCGCGGGGGCGACCCGTCGTCGGTGGGCTATGTCTCGGCCGGCTTCTGGGCCGGCATCACTCTCGGCCGCTTCTGCCTGTCGGGCCTCGCGCAGCGCATCGGCGAGAAGGTCTTTGTCTACGGGCTTATTGTCGGCGCCGTTGCCTTCCAGGTGCTCGTGTGGTGGGTGCCCAACATTGTGGGCAACGCCGTGGCCGTGTCCATCGTCGGCCTGCTGTTGGGGCCCGTCTATCCGTGCGCTGCCGCCGTCTTCATGCGCGGCATGTCGCATCGCGATGCGCTGAGCGGCATGGGGACCATCAGTGCATGCGGCAGCCTGGGCGGCGCGGTGGCGCCTTTCATCACCGGTCTGCTGGCGCAGGCTGTGGGCACGTTTATGCTGCATCCGATTGTCATTGCGCTGTTTGTGGTGATGCTTCTGTGCTGGTATGGGATTCCTGTCGAGCGGAAGAGGACGCAGTAGCCGTCATTGGCAAAGCAACAAGATAGAGTCAGGGGCAATACATGTGACGATGGTCTCATGAACACTTGATGGTCATCATGGAACAAGCCAATGGTAACAACGGAAGTAACCTTGTTGGTAACAGTGGAATGAAGAATGGTAGCATTAGAATACAGGAATTCTCTGCCAGAAATTTAGAGGCACGCCCTGTCTCAAGTAAAGCCAAACGCATGGGGCAAAATGCTCGGATTCGCGGCTTCAGCTTACATGTAGTCGATCGCCGGCCAAGCCCCTTATCCACTGTTTACTGCCAGCCCATCAGCAATTGCGCCCTTTGATCACGCACTGAATCCTATTCTTGAATATGCAGCATTCATTTGGATTAGTGCCCCGGATCTATGGCGTCTTCTAAAGCCTCAAAACGACTATTTTGTTTAATGGGCCTCTCGCTATGCTGGTTTCTTATATTCATAACCGCGCCCTTATATCCCCGTCTCATCGAGATCTACCTCCTCTGCAAGACTTCACAAGTCTACAGAACAGACTGCAGAGAAAACTCGCCCTTTTGCGGCGGTTACGCGCGTCGCATTCAGGTGTGAACAGTTCGGCATATGATTGACCGAAAAGGTTATACTGCATACATGTCACTAAGGGCTCGTTCGGATGAGACTGCCGCTGAGTCGAAGAATGTCATTCGATGAATGTATAGCGTAGCTTACCAAGTCAAAGCTGGATGCGGAGTGGTTTTCGCTCGCCTACACGCCTTACTGTGTGTATAGGCCCGCAGACCTTGGCAACATCGATTTGCTGTTGCGCTGCGCGACACATGGTGATCATTCGTGATGATAAAAGCTCACGATGAGCTGCATAAAATCAATCTCACAATGCGTATACCCAAAAGTTGATGTTGGAAAGTACTTGGAAGTGTCACGTGAGCTGACTTACGCGTCTTCTGTTGGAAGGTCGATTCATTTCATTTTCTTCTCCGGACTACATGGTGCTCCCAATACACTGAACTTGGTGCCATTGTGTCATCATCAACTTTTCTCACGTCGTCAACTACTCCTTGGTCCATAGAAAACCCATCCTCGAACTCGCGGCCAGCCTACCTCGCTACTAATCTCCTGTCACTCGTCCTTTATTTGTGCGGGACACGATTATTTTCACGATTCTTCCATCTCATTGTCGAGCGTCTCAAGAACTGTCATCTGCTCCAAGCAAATATGTCCATCCGACAAAGCCGAAGAGGTCTCGATGCAGCTACCAGAATCTCTACTTTGCGAATTGAGCAAGTCAAGGGAGCCATCAAAGGCGCAGAGCATCACGCACTGGAAGACTCAAACCACAATTATGAGAATGTCTTTCTGTTCTGGCCCAATGTTATTGGCAAGTTGCCCAACTCACTTCGACCACTACTATTGGGGTGCTGCTAACTCATATGTCTGCCCGTGGGATAGGCTACTGTCGAATAGTTCTCGCCATCGCCTCACTGTACTACATGCCATTCCATCCTCGTACTTGCACGTTACTGTATAGCATTTCCTGCTTGCTTGATGCCCTCGATGGGTACGCCGCGAGAGCTTTGCAGCAGTCGACTCGCTTCGGCGCCGTTCTCGACATGGTAGTGGACCGCTGCACCACATCCTGCCTTCTCGTCTTCCTGGCCATGGCATTCCCGCGATGGGCCATCGTTTTTCAGGCTCTCATCGCTCTCGACTTCTCCAGCCACTACATGCACATGTACGCCAGTCTTGTCGTCGGCGGAGCTGACTCGAGCCATAAAGACGTCGACAAGTCTCAAAGCTGGCTTTTGAACCTGTACTACTCCGACAAGGTGCGTAAACCCCCTCAATGAATCAGTCCACCGGCCAAGTAGCTCATTATGCGTATGCAGACGGTTCTTTTCATTCTTTGTCTGCTCAACGAGCTCTTCTTCATTGCTCTGTACCTTCTATCGTTCTCATCGCCGCTGCCGCCCCCTCATCTAATCACCGGCGTCGAAGGCACGAGTGACGCTGGGGTTGAATCGGACTCAACTGCCAGCGTTTCCTGCTGGAACCAAATATTCCCGGATCCGTTCAGCGCCGGAGCCCTAGAGATTGCTCGCGCAAACAAGATTGACTCATTTTGGCCCTGGGTCATGGTCTGCATCAGCTTCCCGATCATGGCTACAAAGCAATTCATCAACGTCATTCAGCTAATGACGGCCAGCAAGTGGCTTGCTGAGGTTGACATCAAGTCGAGGCGAGCGAGGGGGCTTCTGACGAGGCAGGCTGGGGCCAAGCGTGACTAGTGGACTTCGTTGTTCAAAGAGCGGCAACAATCACCTTGTCGCGTAAGACTACCACACTTGTAAATGTAAAATTTCAATGCCCCAGGTCGAAGATCTTCTCGAATATATATCATCGAGTCTTAAGGCGATGCATGATGAGGTCTAATATATAGTTTTCGGTTCTCTTTGCAGAGGTCTATCAGTCGTGAGTCTGTCGGGAATCAGATGAGGTCTATCCATAATTTGTGCAAAATCCACGCAACTGGCCGCTCAGATCCGGCCTCTGGCGGCTTCTTGCAGGGTAATCTTGCCTGCAGCGATGTCTTTGCAGGTCTGCGTGATGCTCGTCCAGTCGCGGAACGTGACGAACGGCACCTTTTCGTTTTCGCAGAATGTGACGAGATCTGTAAACACAATTTAGCAAGTCACCACGATAGCGCAGCGAGAGAAGCTCCTCACCCTTGTCGGCTTTGGCAAAGAGCAGGTCCGTTTCCTTGGCCGCGGACAAGTCAGAGACACCGTCGCCGGCGTAGAACATGGTCGGGCGGTTCGGCAGCGACGAGTACTTGCGAATCTCAATCGACTTGTCGTGGCCGTGGATGCTGTCGTCGTGGAACTCGATGCGCCAGCCGCCCTCATCGTCGATGCCCTTGCCCTCGCGCGGCCGCACGTCATTGCTCACAATCTGAATGTCCCAGCCGGGGCCCAACAGGCGGTCCAGCAGCGCGCGGATGATGGGCTGCATGCCGCCGCTGAGGATGACGATGGGCACATTGTGCTCGCGCGCCCAGTCGTAAAACTCCTTGAAGCCCGGGTCGAGGCGGATGTTGGCCAGCAGAATGTCGTTGCACTGGCTGTAAGGGGTCTTGATGCTGTCCATCATCTCCTGGAAGGAGTCGCGGAAGTGTACGCGGCCAGCGAGCACGTCCTTGTTCCCCTGGACGCGCTTCTCGCGCCCGTAGCCGAGGTTGTCCGTCATGTAGTCGTTGGAGTCGGCGGTGGTGATGGTACCATCGAAGTCGGTGAAGAAGATGAACTTGGGTTCAGTGGCCATGGCCGGCGTGTTGTTGGAGACGAAGCCCATGATGCCGGTGATGTCTCTTGTATGCGATAGGGTATTAATGTGTCAATGGACGTGACTGTCGTGGACGGTGATGGTGTGTAAGGTAAGGTAAGAAGCTCTGAGAAAAAGCGACCGTGAAGGGGCAATGGAGGGGCAGAGTGAGATGAAGTAAAACAAAATGAAGCAGGCCTCCGAGTCGAGATGAGCGACCGCGACTCCAATGAATGAGATAGCAACTGCTCAACCGTGCCCAGGACCCATTAAAAAACTCATATCCAGGAACACTCAACACCATCCATTCGCCGCCTCACATCCTTTTTGGCCGGCCTTCGGAGGCGTGTCGTCATGGAGGGTCGCTGCGGGCTTTGGGTGGGCGCCCACAGGCCCCTGCACCCCACCCCACTGCTGCCGAGCGCCGCAGGGGCTGGCACACCGCTAACCGATTTAATTGGGCCCCGAGTCCTGCTGAGGCCTTGAGCCGAAGGCGGTCAGCGGGCCTGGCAGAAAGCAGCGGTTCAGGAACCAACGGTTAACCACGAGTAATTAGCTGCGTCCGTCGACAAACAACGACGAATATCCCTCGATCGCATCAGCGCGCCATGCAGCCATTCGGACGCCCGGCTGCGCGGGCTGTCTGGGCCCAGGGCAGGCGGCTTCTCCTCCCCGAGCTGGCGTCGCCGGCTCCCAGAGGCTCTCGCAGGGCCAATGTCGCCGTGCGGACGTCAGCCAAATGTCAGTGGTGTATTGGACGAGCCATTGCGGCGCCGGCGCGGCTATACTCGACTCAGCCCCCGCCCAAGGATGCGGACAAGAAGTCGACGCAGCCGCTCGAGAACGTCGCCAAACTCAATACCGAGCCTCGAACCGCCGAGGAACCGTCATCCTCTTTCGTTGCGTCCACCGAACTGCCGTCTACAGCCGACAGCAGGCGAAGCGAGCTGAACCAAAGGCTCAGCACCATCATGGACAACCTCCAGTCGCGCGTTCTCACCGCCTCCCACACCCTCAACGACATCACCGGCTACTCAGCCATCGACAGCATCAAGGCCGAAAACGAGGCTCTCGAAGTCGAGCTAGCCGACGCCAAATCCCGCGTCCGCACCGCGCGCCAGACCTACAAGTCCTCCAACACGAAGCGTGCCACGACGCAGCGTGAGGTGACGACGTTGCTGGCCCGCAAGGACTCTTGGTCGCCGACGGACCTCGAGCGCTTCACGGAGCTGTACCGGACAGATCACGTGCTTGAGGGCGAGGTGGTGGGGGCGCAGGAGTCGCTGACCGAGGCCGAGGCCGAGGAGCAGAGCCTGGGTCAGAGGCTCAACGCGGGCATACTCAAGAGATATCACGAGGAGCAAATATGGAGCGACAGGATACGCAGAGCCAGCACATGGGGCACATGGGGGCTCATGGGCATGAACTTCCTCCTGTTCGTCGTGCTGCAATTTGTGGCGGAGCCCTGGCGAAGGAAGCGCCTCGTCAAGGGCGTCGTTGAGGAAGAGAAGGGAGTCCTGGAAGCGGTGCGGAACGAGCTCGAGGCTGTCAAGCTGAGTCTGGAGAAGATGGCGGAACCCGTTGAGCTCGAGCAGCCACTGCCAGCCCCTGAGACGTCTTCCGCTGAGCAGGCGACCCCCGACGTCAGATTTAATGTGACGAGGGGCACTTGGCAGCAGGTGCTGATGGATCCCGCCAAGTGGAAGCCGGCTGCAGCAGATTTGTACAGCGAGAGGAGATTAGACTTGCGGATGAGGGATGCTTCGATACTCGCGTTAGAGGCAGCGTTGGCTGGAGCGACGGTGGCCGGGAGCCTGGCGTTGCTCCTGATGCGGCGGACGTGATGCATTGAGCAGCGAGCGTACATCCTCCACCATGTGTTATACAGCCTGATACCATGTAGAACAGATCATACAACTCAGACCATGTCGTACCAACCCTCTTGTTTAGCCAAGCATCCAAAGCTGCGTTGTCAATGCCTGTAGTCCCTAATGTGTTTGGAGTTGGGCAAGGGCTGAGCGACCGAGCAAATACATTTGCAGACTTGTCACGGAGGGCCCGGCCTGCATCTCACAAACCCCCGGTAAATCGACAATTGTCCGACCAGCATGTGTACGAAAGTGAGCTGGGATTGCGATCCGAGGACCCTGTCACGGGCCAGTCACGAGGCTGCCACCTGCGTTCCAGCAATGAGACATTCTCTAGTCTACCCGCACATAAGATTGTAGACGACGAAAGAGAAACGGGCGTTGAGAATGCTGAGCACAGATTGGTATAGGGTAAGCGAAGCAATGCACGACGATTCAGAAACTGTTGACAGAAGACTTGGCCAACATCGACATGCCTCCGGTGCGCGTGAAGAAGAAGCCCAGAAGCGTCAGGCTCCAAGCCTTGAGATGGGACATTGCGGAGGCTAGCAACTCGTGTGTGGAAGCTCTCCGGTGAGAGAACGGAGGCGTTCTGGAGGCGTCAAAGATAGGCGTCACGGTTCGGACGGCTAGGACGGGTCCAGCTCTCCCGTGCGTGGCGCAGCGGACGTCGTCTTTTATGACTCCACCAGTCGTTGAGTGCTGGACCATTTTCAGATGAACACGACCCGTCACACGGAGGAGAGCCAAACGAATTGTGCAGTGGTCTCAAGGCAACTGAAAGGGAATCGAAGACTTTTCGCAATGTCCCGAGGAGCGTGCACGGAGCTGGAGACATTTCCTCGTCGTTGTTTCCAAAGTGCCGGAACGTATGGCATACGCCGATGTGTCGATCCATCGAGAGGGGAGCGATAATTAGAACGTAGTGCAGTGCAGAGGCCAGCGTCCGGGCAGCGATCCCGTAAGCAGTCTGGGAAGCACCAGGCAGAGAAGTGCTGAGATGTGTTGCATACGTGCAGCCGCGATATGACAGTCAGCTCAATGCCATGGCCTGGGATGCTGTTGATGATGGCCGTGGGGTGATTTGCTCACCAACGGTGTGCAGAGTCGCCCTGAGCCATTGTATCACGGCCGGCCTGCTGAGCTGAAAACCCAACGAGAGACTGCTGCAAAGGGCGTCCAGCATGCGCGGCGACACGTTAATTCACCGTTGGCCGATGCGCTGCAAACGGCTCGTCTTCGTGTTGATTCCACATCTCGACGGCCTAGGACTCGTGGTTCGACTCCACGGCAAACGCCGGCACTCTGAGCTTCACGAAGCCACCAGTCGCCGCCAGTCAGCCCTGACTTGGGCGCCAATCAGTCTGACAAAGTGATGCCCATCTCGACGTATCTCCAAGAGCGTCGTAGGGACTGGCTGTGGTGCTGTGCCGGGCTGAGCGAGCGACGGCCAGGGCGGTTGGCTGCCGACTGTTTCCATGCACTTGCGCAAAAATAAACCCCGCCAGCCTAGGACTAGTCCTAGGTAGCTGCCAGACAACCACCGCCCCCCCCCTCCGTCACTGACGACATATCTGCCACCACCACTACACCACCAACTCAAAAAAAAACGCTCGTCGACACCATCCCGAGGGAACCCTTTCGCCCTCCCCCCTCTTCCTCCCGCCCGGAAACCACCGTCGGGCCTCTCCTGCGCCGCCTCCTGTCTCTCGCTGCCCTTTGTTGCGTGCAGCGGCGGTCGCCCAGAACTTGCGCCCCCTCCCCCTCACCCTCCCCCTCGTCGTCGTGCGCGTACGCAACGCGCAACCGCTCGCCCATCATGAACGACGACGAGGCCATTCGCAGCATCCAGGCCAAGATCGAGCGGGAGGAGGCTCTGATGACGGCGGCCATCAACATGCGGTCGCTGCCCATCAATGAGGGCCACCGCTCCCGCATCGACAGCGAGCTGCGCGACAATGAGCGGAACATCAAGTTCTTCAAGGAGCGCCTCGAGGCCATCAAGCAGCGAAAGGTCCAGCAGGGCCTCGGAAACATGTCGCTCGCCGAGGGTGAAGACGGCGGCCCGCCTCCTGCGCCGCCGCCAAAGGATCCCAATGCTGCCTGGGGCGACCAAGGCTCGTACGGCGCCGGCTCCACGCAGTACAGCCAAATCGGCCAGCACGGCGACTTGATGCCGCCGCGACATCCTTACGCGCCGCCGGGCCCAGGCTCCGGGATGCCCAAGCCTCGGCCGAACTTTACCAAGCTAGGTTTGTGCTTATCCGCCCAAGACAAAGGCCCAGACGAGCTCGCTGGGTACCTCGACTGGCCGGAGCAGGGACTGTGCTCACTGACGCACGTTGCAGATCTAATCAAATATGACACGCCATATCTCGGCCCGCGAATCCAGCTCATGCTGTCGCAGATCCAATTCAAGCTCAACGTAGAGGAGCAATACCTCAAGGGCGTTGAAAAGATGGTACAGCTTTACGGCATGGAGGGCGATCGGAAGAGTAAGGCCGACGCCGCCGCCCGCCGAGTCGAGAGCAAGCAGAAGATTGTGCTGCTGAAGCAGGCACTGAAAAGATATGAGGAGTTGCACATTGACATGGACTCAGCCGACGCCCAGGACGGTAAGGATGCACCCCTTGCCTTGGGTCCCAACACCACGAAGCTGTATACTGACGCTGCCATCAGATGACTCGATCAACACGCCGAACCTCCGCAAGCCACTGAGTGGACGGCTCGCCATTCGCGTCATGGCCGTCCAGGGGGTCGACCACGCCGCGACGGGCCGCTTTGCTCGTGGACCGGAAACCTTTGTTGCCGTCAAGGTCGAAGACACGGTCATGGCGCGGACCAAGGCCTCTAGAACCGACCGCTGGGAGAACGAGCACCATACCATCGACGTCGACAAAGCGAACGAAATAGAAGTCACCGTCTACGACAAGCCGGGCGAGCACCCCATTCCCATCGGCATGCTCTGGGTTAGGATATCAGACATTGTCGAGGAGATGCGCCGAAAGAGAATCGAGGCCGAGATGAACTTCTCTGGCTGGGTATCTGCCGACCAGATGGGCACTCCTTCGTCGCCTCCGCCTCAATATCCCATGAGCCCGAACCAGGCTCAGTTCGGAGGCCACGGCGGTGCCCCCGGGCCCCAAGGACAACCACAGCAGGGCGGTCAGTACGGCGCCCCCGGCCCTCAGCCCCAGGTCAACGTGGGGCCTGTCGATGGATGGTTCAACCTCGAACCCACGGGCCAGATCCAGCTCCAATGCAGCTTCGTCAAGCAGAGCAAGGACCGACGCCAAGTCGACCTCGGCCTCGGGCGAAAGGGTGCTGTTCGTCAACGCAAGGAAGAGGTCCACGAGATGTACGGCCACAAGTTCGTCCAGCACCAGTTCTACAACATCATGCGTTGCGCCCTCTGCGGAGATTTCCTCAAGTACTCCGCCGGCATGCAATGCGAGGATTGCAAGTACACTTGCCACACCAAGTGTTACTCCAGCGTCGTCACCAAGTGCATCAGCAAGAGCAATGCTGAGACGGATCCCGACGAGGAGAAGATTAACCACCGCATCCCTCACAGGTTCCAGCCTTGGTCCAACATGACGGCCAATTGGTGCTGCCATTGCGGCTATATTTTGCCTTTTGGTAAGAAGAATTGCAGGAAATGTTCAGGTAAGTGTCTATAGATGAGACCGACTGATCCCGGTATGCTGACTTTAGGTAGAATGCGGTCTCACGTCCCACGCCCAATGCGTGCACTTGGTTCCCGACTTTTGCGGCATGTCCATGGCCGTGGCAAACCAGATATTGGAGGGCATCAGGGTCCAAAAACAGAGGCAGGCCAAGGCGACGTCCATGTCGGACAGGACTTTGCGACCTGGACCGAGCAAGATGAGCCCCACTGGCACCACGCACTCCTCGACGCCATCCTACTCGAGCTCAGCAACAACTGCATACCAGCCGACCACGCCGTCGACAGAAGCCACGGAAGCGGCCAAGATCATGTACGCCAATCAGACCTCGCCACAGCGACCGGCTCAACCCAACCGAACCTCGTCGAGTACCGCAGCCGCCGCAGCGGCCACGGCGGCCATGTCTGGCGCGACAGCCGGGCCCAATCACCGATCGCAGTCCGACTACGGGCGACAAAGCGGCTACGACCAGCTTGCGTCGCCGCAACTGGAGGATCCGTACGGTCACGGTGGCCAGTATGGAGCGCAGCCTCAGCAGCAACGAAAGTACAATCCGGCGGACTATGCCAACGTGAATGCGCCATATGGTGGCCAAGCGCCTGCCGCAGGACGACCTGCTCAGCAACAGCAGTCCGCACCAGTGCAACAGTCTCAACAGCAGCAGTCGTACTCAACACCCGCCCCGGCAACAAAGCCACAGGTTCAGGAACCGCCAGCATCGCAGAGACCTGCGGCTGGCGCAGTAGCCGGTCAACGTAAGCAGTTGCCGCTGGCTACTGACCCTGGCACTGGTGCCCGAATTGGGCTGGACCACTTCAACTTCCTGGCGGTCCTCGGTAAGGGCAATTTTGGAAAGGTCATGCTGGCGGAGACGAAGCGATCGAGACGTCTTTACGCCATCAAGGTGTTGAAGAAGGAGTTCATCATTGAGAATGACGAGGTTGAGAGCATTCGCTCCGAGAAGCGGGTCTTCTTGATTGCGAACAAGGAGCGTCACCCGTTCTTGACAAACCTGCACGCCTGCTTCCAGACCGAGACGCGCGTCTACTTCGTCATGGAATACGTTAGTGGTGGTGATTTGATGTGGCATATCCAGTGCGGCATGTTTGGGACTAAGCGTGCACAGTAAGATGAGCTCTTGTTCACGATCCATACCCTGGTACTGACATGATTCTAGATTCTACGCGGCCGAGGTGTGCTTGGCATTGAAGTACTTCCACGAGAACGGCGTCATCTACCGTGATCTCAAGCTGGATAACATCATGTTGACGCTCGATGGCCACATCAAGGTTGCTGATTACGGTCTCTGCAAGGAGGACATGTGGTACGGCTCGACCACGAGCACGTTCTGCGGAACGCCAGAGTTTATGGCTCCAGAGGTATGATTGCGATTTGGTGTTGGCTGTGAAGAGGATTTCCGCTGACAATGAATACCAGATTTTGCTCGATAAGAAGTATGGTCGAGCAGTCGATTGGTGGGCATTCGGTGTCTTGATATACCAGATGCTCCTTCAGCAGTCCCCTTTCAGAGGCGAAGATGAAGACGAAATCTACGACGCCATCCTCGCGGACGAGCCCCTGTACCCGATCCACATGCCTAGAGACTCGGTCTCGATTCTGCAGAAGCTGCTCACCCGCGAGCCCGACCAGCGATTGGGAAGTGGGCCGACGGATGCGCAAGAGGTGATGAGCCAGCCGTTTTTCAGAAACATCAACTGGGACGACATCTACCACAAGCGAGTTCAGCCGCCCTTTAAGCCCACGATTAAGAGCGCCACGGACACGAGCAACTTTGACTCGGAGTTTACCAGTGTCACTCCGGTGCTGACACCTGTTCAGTCAGGTACGTTTGACCTGGACATGTGTCTCAATGATGCTTTGACTAACTGTTTAATTTCAGTTCTGTCGCAAGCTATGCAAGAGGAATTCAGGGGCTTCTCCTATACTGCAGACTTTGAATAGATTGGTAAAAGGCCAGATCGATCTAGATGTCAATGGATTTTCACGACTGGGCGAGCGCGCGATGAGAAAGATGAGACCGACATGAGGCGACAAAAGTTTGAGGATTTGGAGGGCACATATGCTGGCGGCGGTGTTGAGGTCTGACGAGACCTCCTTTACGTTGGGGGTACCTCGTCTGCCGCTCGCTACGACGTTGATGATTTGCAAGTTTTAGTACGCAGCTGCGGTTCAAGAAAAGCAGGAGGATTACATGTCACTTACTACCGACTGGAAAGAGGGCGACAGCGGTGGAAAGGGTATACCTCCCTTGAATTCTCAATGCAATACAAGACATGAGCGAAGGTGTAGAGTAAAGCTGTGCCGATGCGAAGCCATCTCCTGGGGCAGTGAACATGCTCGGTGAACACAAAGCATTGTTTGGCATGAAAGTTTATAATTTTAGTCTAGACGCGGATATATGGCAACAAACTGAGCCTACTCCAGGATATATACATTGATTCTATCATGCTGCTCCCGTCTACGCTTTAGCTGGTGTACTCCTTTTGCAGCAGCTTGGCAATGGTGTTGAGCCTGTTGACGATCAGTTGCGTGAAAACCTTTACAGAGGAAGAGGGAGTGGCTCACTGAATGTTGCTGGTGCCCTCGTAGATGGCACCAATCTTGCTGTCACGCCAGAACTTCTCGGCCAGGCCCTCGCGAACAAAGCCCATGCCGCCCATCCACTCGATGGCCAGGCCGCTAACGCGACCGGCGACCTGCGAAGCGTAGAGCTTGGCCATGGCGGCGTCGCGGACAAAGTCCTCGCCGGCCTCCTTCTTGCGGGCGGCGTTGTAGACGAGGGCGCGGGCGGCGGCGATCTCGGTGTAGCTCTGGGCGATCTGGTGCTGCATGCCCTGGAACTCGCCGACGAGGGCGCCGAACTGGCGGCGGTCGTTCCAGACGTACTTGACGGCGTTTTCAAAGGCGCCGAGGGCGAGGCCCGTCATCTGGGCGGCGATGCCGATGCGGCCCTCGTTGAGCAGGCTGATGGCGTACTTGTAGCCGTGGCCGCGCTCGCCGAGCAGGTTGCCCTTGGGGATCTCGACGTCGTCGAAGTTGAGGACGCAGGTGCTGCTGGCGCGGATGCCCAGCTTCTTCTCCTTTTTGGCAATGGAGAAGCCCTTGGTGCCCTTTTCGACGAGGAAGGCGGTGATGCCGCGGTAGCCCTTGCTGGGGTCGAGATTGGCAAAGACGATGAAGAGGTCGGCCTCCATGGAGTTTGTGATCCACATCTTGCCGCCCGAGATGCGGAAGCCGTCGGCCGTCTCGGTGGCCTTTGTGGCCATGGCGAAGGCGTCGGAGCCCGAGACGGGCTCGGAGAGGCAGAAGGAGGCGACGGTGTTGGTGGCGAGGCGCGGCAGCCACTCCTTCTTGAGGGCGGGCGAGGCGTACTTGAGGATGGCCGTGTTGCAGAGCGTGTTGTGCACGTCGACCATGACGCTGACGGAGGGGTCGGCGCGGGCCAGCTCCTCGATGCCGACGATGGCCGACGTGAAGTTCATGCCGGCGCCGCCGTACTCCTCGGGGATCTCGATGCCCATGAGGCCCTGCTCGAAGAGCTGCTCGACGACGGCCGCGTCCATCTGCTCGGCCTCGTCCATGTCGCGCGCCCGCGGGAGGATCACCTCGGTGGCGAACTTGGACACCGTCTCGGCCATGGCCGCCTCCGTCTCGGACAGGTGGCTGATGGGCGTGGGGGGGATCTCGGAGATGTCGACGGGCGCGTCGGAGCGGCGCGCGGTCGTCGTGGACAGCGGTCGGGCCCTGTTTTGTTTGCCGAGCGTCAGCAAGCCGGCGATAGGCAGCAAGAGGATGGCCTCCCCGACGCAAAGGGCGGCGACGACACTTACATGCTGACTCTAGGTGCCTGTCTCGCAACACCGCCGCTCGCGGCTGCCGCCCTCTGCGCAAGCCCGCGTCCTCCTCGCAGCGCAGGGCGCAACACCCTCGTAAACGACGACGACATGGCGTGTGTGGTGGGTGTGTATGTGGCTGTAAGTCGCGAGCTTGCTAGGTGTCTTCCCCAAGAAACCAAGAGGCTGAATTCCCAAACGACCCGGATACGACCGCAAAGATGGGAAGAAAATGGCAAGAAAATGTATGACGAGGAAAAAGAAGCAGCAGCAGCAGCAGGGTTGGGGGTGAGACCGTACAGCCGGGATGTGCAACCCTCCTTGGGAGCCGTCGTCGCCTGGGTTGCATCGACGCGGGCCGGACGCTGGAGGGGCGTCGGTTGGCTCAGCCGAGGATAACCACGGTCGCTGGTGGGGCCGTGCCGGGGATTACCCGCTGTCGCTCAATGGGGTGGGCATGTGACACTGGGGAAGGCAAAACACGGGGCATCGGACGAGCAGGGTCCGGACGCACGTGACTTGCCTGGAGATTTTGGTGAGAGCTTCGTTTGGGTGGGCATGCATGCTGCTTGCTGAACGAGACGCGACCACGGGCCATTGAACGCTCACTCGATCCCGCCCACCATGGTCGGCACGATAATCCGAACCCTCTTCTCCCCGGCGACGAGGCGACCCGTTCTCGCCGCCGCCGCCGCCGCCTCCAGAGCGACCACAGCCTCACTACGGACCTCGACACCGGCGACAGCCTCATCATCACGACCCAGCACGTCGCCGCGCTGCCTCCTCGCCGCCAAGCTCCCCGCCCTCCGATGCGCCTTCTCGACGACGGCGCCCCGCCCCGCGACGCTCAACCAGGTGCTCCGCGGCACGCGCAAGGGCAAGCGCGCCCGCCACGCCGTCTCCCCGGCCCTGGCCAACACGCACTGCCCGGCCCTCAAGGGCGTCTGCCTGCGCGTCGGCGTCGTGCGGCCCAAGAAGCCCAACTCGGGCGAGCGCAAGATTGCCCGCGTCAAGCTCTCGTCGGGCGCCGTCGTCACCGCCTACATCCCCGGCGAGGGCCACAACATCCAGCAGCACAGCGTCGTCCTCGTCCGCGGCGGCAGGGCCCAGGACTGCCCCGGCGTGCGCTACCACCTGGTCCGCGGGGCCTTGGATCTGGTACGTCTTTTCCCCTTCCGGAGGAATGTGAGTGTCGGGCTGACCACGTTTGCCAGGGAGGAGTGGCGAACCGCACCACGAGTCGGAGCAAGTACGGTACCAAGAAGCCCAAAAAGGCCACTGTCGGTTGAACGCTGGTCTGAACGAAAGGGGTTGCATATGAAACAGACGGGCACGGGATATGACCGTCGGGATGAGACGAGGCTTGACGACAGCTTGCCTGCTCTATACTGATAATGTACATTATACGACAACACCGTTGAAACGATGTGGGTCGAAAACCAAGCAAGATAGAACACCCTTTGAATTGGAAGCGTTATTTACACAAGCAAGCTCGTTGCAATTTTTGTTTCTTGAACCCACTCTAACGCCATTCTACCGCAATGTCAGAATATCCCATGACACCCCATGTTGAGCGCCGTCTTCTAACTTCGTTTTCGCGCAGCCAAAGGCCATGAGGGTTCCCTAGCCAACGTCGTTTACGCTGCCACGGTACTACACACATCATCACGTCGGGCCATCTCGTATGTTCACATTCACCGACGTGAGCCGTCTAGTCCTGCTGGTTTTCGTAGCCCTCAGGCCTCGCAAGGCCGTTGATGTCAAAGTAGCGAGACGTGCCTGGGGGTCCAGTTAGCTACCCTTTCCTCGCAAGCGTCAGACATGGGGAGGACGGGCTGCTTACAAGAGTAGGCCTTCCAGTCAAAGTTCTCCTTAGGATTGCAGTGGCACTGGAGGGCTAGTCGCGTCTTCTCGCCCGTAGGGCAGTGGGTAAAGGGGACGTGCCAGTAGGCAATGTCGTTGAAGAAGTGGATCTCGCTCTTGTTGAGTAGCAGGCCCGCGGCAATCGAGTGCACGGGGGCGTCTCCCCAACGCTCGTAGAAGAAGCCTCCATCCTGGTCGAGAGACTCAAAGTAGTCCATGTACGACTTGCTGCGCAGCCAGTCCAGGCTGCCGATTTCAAAGTTGGACCACTTGTACTTCGGTTAGCGGAAATCAAAACGTCAAGAGATGGCGCGCGGCGCTTACAAAGTGGCAGTGGTTGTACGTGTCGCCTTTGTCATCGCTGAGGAAAGCCATGGAGTTGTCCTCGGCAACGTGCTCCGGGTGATTCTTCATAAACTTCTTGGTGCTGTCCCACAGCGTCTTGATGGTCTCGACGTATTCGTACAGACTGAGGGTGAAGCTGTACTTCTTGCCTTGCTCGGCCATGAGGCGGAAGGGGTCGTAGTGGATGTCGCAGTAGAGCTCGATGGAGGGCTCGACGCGCCAGTAGTATTCGTAGTTGAGCATCAAGGGCTGACGGAAAAAGAAGCCAGACTCGAACCGGCACATGTGTCGGTAGCTGATGGAGTCGCCGTAGATGATCTTGCGCTCCGCCATGTCCTCGCGCACCTTCTTGGCCTTGTCCTGATCGATCCACTCGGGGAAAGACCAGTGTTCCTTGGGTATCTCTCCGTAGTACGTCTTGCCCGACACGAGCGAGCTCGTCACCTTCTTGAACGTGGCATCGAAAGGCTTGTCGTTGAGGAAGACCCAGTCGTAGTTGTACCTCCGATTGAAGCGGTCCTCGACCTGGCGAATCGAGCGAGCAATGTCCCAGACATCGTCGTTGCGGGCGAGCGTGACAAAGGTGGCGTTCATGCGAGGGCCGGGAGCGATGCCCACCAGGTCGACGTCCCAGTTGGGGTCTTCGGGGCTCATGGCAAGCGGGTACTCTTTCGCACTGCCCGTCGAGGGTTTCTTGACCGTGGAGATGTCGCCATCCTTGTTGTGGTTCAAGGGCGGCGACACCTTGGCGTCGCTTGGGGAACTGCCGGTCTGCGGCTGCTGAGTGCCGGGCTGCTGAGCGACGCCGCCAGGCTTCGCGAGGCCGGCGCGGATGGCGACGGCTTCGTACTTGGAGTTGGACACAAAGTAGAACAGCCCAAGGGTCTGGGGAAACGTGTCAGCAACGTGTGTCTCGGCAAGAAAGAGTCGGCGATGGAGGCCTGAATCGTACGAAGATTGCGATGGCAATATAGCGCACGTAGCGCGCGGTCCCGCCGGCCATCATGGCGGGCAGTCGGTGTCGGAGACGGTTATGCGGCCACGACGATGGATGCAGGGTGAACAAGAGAGCGGCCCTGAGAAGAGAAACGAGGAAAAAGATGGCGAGCGTGTCGGACGCAGTCGTGGCACACAACAAGGTAGTGCAAGCTTGGGAGGTGTGACGCCCTTGGCGACTGGGGGGCGATTTGACGACGCCAGAAAAAGGTTAATTATCTAGACAAATATGGCGCTCGTACTGGGCAAGGGAAAAGAAAGGCGCGTCACCACAAAACCTCGAGGTCTCGATGCAACGCGGCTTGAGTGAATATGAGAAGGAGTTCATGGAAGAAAGATCAAGGGGCCTTTCGAAACGAGGCTTGAAGAGACAGAGTATCCTGGAAGTCCCTGATTTGGGACATGGTCCCCCCCCCGCCACAGCTGGGTGCTGGAGGGGCGAGGGGGGATTAGGCGACGGCACCTGGCTGTTTACAGCGGCCGCCGCCCCCTTTACTGGGTGCGTCCCATTGTGAGACCCTGCAACTCTCGCCCTTCAGGTACCCGACATAGTGGTGCGGCCGCTTGCGGGCATTGGGCGTCTGGGTCGACCATCGCATAACGCTCCCGAAGCGGGAGCGGAAAGGGTAAGGTACTTTGATTCGGGGCTGAAATCAGCTTGACCAAGAGCTGATGAAGCAAGACGAAGACGATGACGAGCATTGAGGGTACGAGGTACGAGTACTCGGTATGTGTAAGGTAAGGTACCTTACGGTATCCTGCTACGGAGTACCGCAGCCACCTCATCCATCAAGCAGCTCCCGCAGCAAAATCGCGATACGAGACAAATGCAGGGCGCTTTGCGCGCCGTGCTCGTCTGTTACGAGTGCGTGTACTCCGTACCCAGGCTCCTTGACAGCCTTGAAGGAATCTTTGGGCCTTGCAACCGGATGCGATCGCTCGTTCCCCACGCAAATGCCTGCCACAATTGCCAAGGACACCCTAGTGCCAGATTGCGCATTGGCGACGTTCAGGGTTGCGCGTGTACGGAGTACTCGTACAACCGCCGTCTGTGAGCTGCATCCTAGGTAGGATCCAAATCTCTGCGACTCGTGGTCTTTGTATCCTCGTACTCGTCGTCCGTCGCGTTGGTTCGTCCCGACTATCGAAGCAGTCAGCCGGAGCGTGCCGTTACCCGTTGGCGACAGGGGTCGAGTGCGTGGCGGCGTAGCAAAACCCCAGTGCTCTTTTCTGCGCTACGATTACTGGACCGAGTTTCTCTTGGCATAATTACTTGGGGACTCGCGTGTTGATTGCACTTGGATTGGGCGTGTGCTCGTACGTTTCAGTGAGGCGCCCAGCCCTTGCCCTTGTACAAATTTCAAGAGCGTTTTGGGCCTCTGCACCCGAACGAATGAATCTCAGGTCATCTACTCGAAGATTGGAGAAGAAACGTAATAGCAGGCAAACCGCCAGCTTTCTGCATGGGTTGTCCTATCGCAACGTGAGTTCGACTTCGGCAGCCCGAGGATTGCAAGGCTGCCGCATCCGTGTTCGTTTGCGCACTGAACTGTGTTGTTGCAAAGTAATCGCACCTCATCACCGCTTTGTGAAGCAATTGAGCTCGTCACGCCATGTCCGTGACTTTGAGTGACAACAACCGGCCAGCTCATGGCGCGCATGGCAGGTTTGCGTGTCGTGACCGTCGGATGGGATGCCTGAGCAGACGAGTGCTCGGAGGGTCACGAGGCAATGCACGTGACCTCGATGGCTCGCCGAGTGACTGAGCCGTGCCGCAGACGGAATTTGCCAGCTTGTGGGATGTGGGGATCACCACCTCGAAGGCGTCAGGTCCTCCCTCTCTTTGGTATTTGCCCTCATTGCAATCAAGTTGGAACCGACCCCCTCGCTACGGCACCTTATTCGAGCGCTGCGCCGACAGACCTCCGCGTCGTCTTCCCGACCTTCGAAACGTCGATCGTGTCAGCAGCTCTTGATCCGCCTCTTTCTCGCGCTCCCTAGCCGCTTCTCGTTCGTCATTTTCAGCTGCCTTGTGGAAACATCATGATAGATTTCTGCGCCTCGGCCCTCCTCGCGAAGCTCTCTTCCTCTTAGTGGTGAGAATAACCCCTTCCGTCGCTGCTTCTTCAATGCGCAATCTCTTTCGCGACACGTCGGCAGCGGGATCCTCGGACAGCTAGCGACTCCCCTGAAAGCGTCCCTTGGCATACAAGCATGCGAAGCGCGGAAATACCTCTACAATCGCATACGCTGTCCTGCAAGTGCACAGCGCGAGGCTCCTCGCCCCCGTGGCAGTGCTCGCAGATTCGGAGCAAACAAGTCCGCGCTGAGCGATCTTCCTGGGGCCGTTTGCTGATATCGACGGTCCAGTTAGCTCGAAACCTTGTTGTTTTCGTCATCGAAAGACGCCCACGATGGCTTTTTTCGGCTTTGATACTACTGGCCGACACAACACGTCGGCCCCTGGCTTCGCCCAGGCTCACGATCCGTTTGCCAGTCTCTCTGGACGCGACAACGGCCCAGGCGATGCCCTCGACTTTGAGGATACCTACGATGGTCTTGGCGACCAGCTAGACGAGACGGACGATGCCTTCAACGCCGACACCTTTGGTGGCGATGCCGGTGGCGCTAGCAAGGTCGGAAAGGATTTTGACTTTTTTGGCCAAACGGCCCAGGTGTCCGATGCCATTGAAGAGGAGCATCTTCGATATCACCGACAGCCGCCCGTGCCGAGGGCCAGCGCTGCTCAGCAGCAGCAACAATTCATGGGCGCCCCTGCGCAGTCGGCAGCCTACTCTGCTGGCCAGCAAACCCAGCGACCGACGCGCACCGGGTATGAAAAGTACCGAGAATCGGAACCCATGCCCGATTTGCACGTCGATCAAAGCATTTGGGGGATTGGCCCTCCCAAAGCGACTGCCCCTGTTGCTCAGCCCCCTGCGCAGCCCGTGCAATCGTCAAGCAGCCGGAAAATCATGAGTCTTGAGGAAGTCGAAGCGGCTATGCGAGCTCAGTCCATGAAGCCCACGCAGTCTATTGCCCCTGAGCCCGCCTCTTACCCTCCGACGCAGACTGGCTTTCCAAGCGGCCAGGAAGATTATGTGCAACAGCAACAACAGCACGTCCACATGCAGCAGCAGCGTGCCTACGCCCAGCAGCAACATGCGCAGTCTCAATCTGGACATGGCCAGCCCGTCACCATCCTACAACGGCCCCAGAGCCAGCAGCAGAAGCCCCCTATGGCCAACGACAAGACTCCAACTCCGCCGGCGCAACTCCCCCATCAGCAAGAGTATCGACAGCAACCCATGCAGATTCTGCAGAACCCCAACCGCATGCCAGGCGACGCTGGTAGAATCGGAGCGCAAGGCCACCAGCCCACTCGCTCTCAAGGTGCGGTGCCTAGTATGCCACAGGCTCATGCACACGCCCAGACGATGCAGATGTCAGAGGACGAAAAGGCTGCCTTTTTGGATCAGGAAACCAAACGCGCCAAGCGGAACCACAAGATTTGGCTCCTATCCAAGGATAATGGGCTGATGACGCCCCAGGACAAGAACTTCATCACTCGCATCCAGCTTCAGCAATTGGTGTCTGCTACGGGAACCTCCGCCGGACAGGATTCTGGGGCATCCCTCACCGAAGACTTCTACTATCAGGTCTACAGCCACATCCGTGCCGGCCAACGCCAAAATCCCAGCCAGCCTCTCAGCAACTTTGCCCAGACCTACCTGTTCCAGACAGGAGGCCGCCATGGCGGCATGCGCCGACACGGGCGACCGGCCGAGAACCATATACAGCGCATGGAGCAGCAGGTGCAGAGAGCCGTGGAAGCAGCCAAGAACAAGCCCAAGAACCCGCAGCTGGTGATTGCAGGCAGTCTCGGCAAGATTTCCTTCAGCAACGCAAAGACCCCAAAGCCCCTTCTCAACATCAAGCGCACTGAAAGCGAGACTCATCGACCCACCAGCGGCAAGAAGTCGCCCGTGGCAGCAAACGGGCTGGACCGGAAGAGAATCTTGCGGAATGTCGAAAAGGTCTACGATACTCTGATGAAGATTGAGGACCACATCAGGCTCATCCCGCCACCCATCAACGGCCAGCCTGACCCCGAGCTGCAAGAGAAGCACAGCGAATGGGCCGCCATCCTTGACGCTTACAACGCCAAGCTCTGGGACGAGTTGAAGGTGCATGAGCCCATTGGAGCAACGGTTCCCCATCCCTTCATTGCGTTCCTGTCTTGCGACAAGGGCAAGAAGGCCATCCCGCGCATCTTCCCGCACCTGTCCTTTGAGCAGCGCACTACCATCTTGACCATGATCGTCTATCACCTCGACCAGTTGGATGTTGTGCAGGGAGCGGCCGTCGTTGATGACGACACGCATCTCAATTCGCGGATGCGCGAGAACATCGAGTTGTTCACTTCCACAGTCATGCCCTGCTTGATGCAGTACTTCAATGACACCGGACTCGACATTGTGGACGGAGTTTTGAGTCTTATTGCTACCAAACTAAACGTGGACTACATTGCTCGCACCAAGATCGGCGTCTCCATGCTCACCTTGATTCTCAGCCGCGCCGTGCTTTTGAAGCAGACTGGCGCAGGCAATGCGGAGCAATGGGAGAAATGGTATGTTCTCACCTTCTGCCATCATCGTCACATCACACTGACCAGTCCCAGGGATCAAACGTTTGAGATTTTGTTCTCCAAGCTTGAATCGTCGCTGCCCTTCATGTTCCCGGGCAGCGTCAACGCAGGTATCGACGTGTATGTCTGGCAGTTGCTTGCCGCCATGGGCGTGACCGCGACGCACGACCAGCAGACAAGACTGGTTCTCGCAGTCAAGGATCGCGTACTCGATACCGTTGCGCTGTCAAAGACGCTGCCGCCAACCATGGCTGCTGACCGCCTTGGAAGCGTCAATCTGTTCATGCGCTCCATCGGCTTGGATGTGGAGCTCCTACAATAAATCGCTGCAAAAATATTGACGACATACATATCAACTGCTTGCCTTGGGGGTTCCTGGACATATCGAGCTGGGTTGTGCTTTGGGAAACTGCAAGGCGGCCGTGCGATGTACAACGGCTGAAGGCTGACTCGGGTTGTTAGTACCCGCCTTTTTGTGGAAATGGGGAGCTCGCAACCTCTTTTGTACACTTATGAGTGAGCGAGACATTGCGATGGTGGTTTCTGACAGTAGCACGGCCTGTGGTGGGCATACATGAACCCTTTCTTCTAATGCCGAGGATACCGGTGATCTTGGAGGGTGGCGAGCCGAGGGGGAGTGTAAAATGCAAGTAAAATCTATTATTTTCGCGAATGACCTTTGACTCATGCCGTGGTCTTGTCGCCCGTAACACCTTGCGCCGACCCATGCTATGTATAGATATAATGTTAAAAGCCCGACATGTCACCATCATCATCAGCATTAGTCGATGTTGATTGTAGACGCGGCTGCTTTGGACGACGCCGCCTTGGCTCGGCCGCCTCTTCGGGGGGCAGCTGCGTTGCCACGGCCCCTGGCTCGACCCTTTGATTTCCTCGCCTCGTCGGCGTCCCTGGCAGGCTGTTCAGGTTGCTTGTGCTTTGGCTCGGGCTTGACCTGGGGCGCGGGCTCAGGCTCGGGCTCGGGCTTGACGATGCCGCTGACGGCCTCGAGCATCTTCTTGCCGCCCCACTTGGCGCTGAACTTGGGGACCTGCTCCTCGAGCTCGCGCTCAGCGTGGTCCTTGTCCTCGGCCGCGCCAGCCGCGGCATCGTCGTCGTCGTCGCCGGCCGCGGGCTTGAGGAAGAGGCTCTCGTTGTAGACGTCCCAGGCGGCCTCGTCGTTCTCGTCGGTGTAGCGCATCTTGCGCCAGGGCTCCGTCTGCACGAAGCGCAGGCGGTCGGCCATGGTCTCGGTGGTGACGGCGTCGCCGTCGGCCGTCGTCTTGATGGTCATGTGGATGGCCCGGGCGGCGGTGGAGGCGGTGGGCGCGGCGCCCTCCTTGGAGGCGGCCGAGGCGGCGTTGCGCTCCTGCTGGGTGGTGGCGTCGAGGTGGTGCAGCTGCGGCCGGAGGTGGACGAGCGACGAGACTGGCGTGAGGTGGAGATCCTCTGAGTGCGAAGGGGGGTCAGCATGCCACGTCGAGCAATGGGGGAGACACCACACGGCGGGGGGGGGGATGGCAAAAGGTTGCTTACTGCCTTGGAAGACGCCGACCATGTACTGAACCTCGTCGACGTCGGGGTACTGGCCGCCCAGCGTCTGCGTGCTCAGCACCTTGCCCTGGCGCACCGCATCGTTCCAGTCGAGCACCTCGTCGTCGGCGTCGGCGTCTGCCTTTTTGCGCCCGGCGCCGCGCTGCTGCACGGCGCCGAAGCCGAAGCCGCCGGCGAGGCCGTGGCTGCCGCCGTTCTTGGCGGCCATGGAGGCCTGGAGGGTGCGGCCCCAGCGCAGGCCCTTTTCGCGGTCGTAGGCGGCCGTGTTGTCGAGCGGCATGTCCACCTCGACCATGCCGCTGTGGGCCTTGACGCGCATCTCGGTGGGCGGCGGCTTGGGGGCGTCGTCGGTGCGGTTGGGGTGCTGCAGCACCAGCAGTCGGCGGCCGAGGGGCAGGGCCGGGTTGAGGAAGACTTGGTACGAGGCGGTGATGGGGTCATCCTCGTTGTCGTCGTCGACGGGCGTGTCGAGATCCATCCTGTCGGCGAGGGGGTCGAGCTTGACGTCCATCTTGACGTTTGTCGGGCTATGGCCGTGTCCTCGGCGGGTGCCCGTCGCAGTGGAAGCTCGGTCGTGCTCGCTGCGCCGTGGACGTCTGCGGCGACGCAGGGAACGTGCTGCGAGCGGATCAGGAACGCAGGGTGCTTTGGCGCAACGCTGTTGCGAGGTCGTGGCCCTCCCAAGATTCAGATTCGAAGCCGCGGGGCGGTTTGGAAAATTCCTGGGCGTAGCAAAGCTCTTATCTTATCAGCTCCGCCGGCCGGCCGGAGCACCGCAGGCCGGCACCCACCTCGGCGGGTGCGGCCCCTCGAGAACCGGCCGAAAAGGGCTGCTAACCAAACTACAGAGCGCACGATCGTCAGCTTGAACACTTCACAACGCACCGGTCCATCACGTCGGGCATTTGCGGTTCTGGAAGCCCGCTTGCTCCGACTCGAGAGCCCCCCTGATGGCAAGCAATCTCACAGGTTGCCGTCGGGGAGTCTCGGTGCCAGTCCAGACGGTGAGCTACAATTCGTCGGAGGCGCTGCAGCCCCAGGTCACGGGTTTGAAGCTCAGAACCTGCAGGTTTGATTCGTGCCGTGTCTGCTTGCCAGTCGGGCCCTCATCCCTGTTTCACCGGCCACGGAGAGCTCTGTTGTGTAGCAGTCTTTGCTTCTTCCAGATTGATCGGGCCCAAGACACGTCTTTCGGGCGGGCACGGGCGTCGTCTCCGCCCGGAGCTGCTCAACGGCTGTTGAGTGCAGTGGATGGCTGGATCGCATTGGCTCATTTCAACTCGCAGTGAAATTAGACTGTAGCGCCCGGGCGAACGATGCAGCGCTCTGTGCAGACCAACCATCAGCTCTGCCGCATTCCAATAGCGCGGCATGAAGCGCAGATAGTCTCTCAGAGTCTCAGGGGTCCCGCTGCGGACCAGATCCACCTACCCAAGGCCGTCGATGAGAAACAGCGAATTGTTTCTTCTGAGCCTTGACAAACTCTTCTTGAAGAGTTTCAGCGCCCCGTCGACTGAGGCCATCTTGTTCTTTTCATCAACGGCTCTGCAGTTGCGTTCTTTGTTGAATCGTCTTGCGCCCTGCGCTTTGCAGGCCATGTGTGTCCTCGCCTCGCTTCCTTGACCCCGGTCCGTGGCTTCAATCGTTCTGCTCGCGCCAGACTTTTTACATACTTGTACTCGACATGAAGGGCCTGTTGCGGCTGTTGCTGAGCCGCGCCAAAAGGCGGCCGATGAGTTTTGTTGGTGTTGGCCTTTTCTTTGGCTTTCTGGCTCTTTGGCTACTCGTCTCGGTGAGTGAACGAGCCGGCTTGGCTGCGCCCATCAACATGTTGTAAGCAACATGTCACTAACATTAGTCGTCATAGCCCATTCAATATGAAAGACCCGGACGACTTGCTGCTCCTCACCGGGCCGCAGACACTGGCTCTAACCACCCAGCGCCTCTTTCTTCCTCCAAGCCCATGTATCCGTCTGGTAGACCCTTCATGGGCTCAACGGCCTCGTCAAAGCTCCATATCCTGCTTCCAGCTACCCGAAGCAACGTCGACCTATGCAAGACGCTGCTCACCATGACCATCTTGGGCTACCCAGACCCTCATATTGTCTCTTGGGGCGGCCGCGACGACGATGAGAATTTGAAGGGAGGCGGCTCGCACTTCGCCAAGATCACGGGTGTGCTCGACTACATCAACGACGAGCAACGGCGTCGGCAACCCGGCTTCGACGACGAGCTGGTTTTCATGATTGATAGCTATGACATGTGGTTTCAGCTGCCAGCCGAGGTCCTCCTGGCGCGGTACCATGCCATTGTCGCCGACGAGAATGCCCGGGTAGCGCACCGCATGGGCCGCGCATTCGCCGTCGAGGGCATTCACTCCTCCGTCGTCTTCGGCGCCGGGAAGCGCTGCGCTCCGAACCAGATCCACACCGTGGCCTGCTACGCCGTCCCGGACTCGCCGCTGCCCATGGACCTGTACAAGGGACACACGGACACACTCGTTGGCCGCAACACGTGGTCCAGCTTCCGCAGTCGCTACCTCAACGCCGGATACGCAATCGGCCCCATCGGCGAGATGCGGCTGATGTTCGAGAGAGCCGTGGAGAAGCTTCACGAGTGTTCCAACAGGACCGAGGCGTCGTTTGACAACGGCTCGCGCGATTCGGACTACTGCTATGGCGGCAGCGACCAGAGCATCTTCAACGAAATGTTTGGCGAGCAAGAGTTCCATCGCGAGGTGATGCGTCGCCATCACCTCAACCCCCTCGACGGCTGGCTGAACAAGTTCATCTCCGGCCGGCCTGGCTCCCCGCCCCCGCCGTCTCAGGTTCTCGACGTCCCCGTGGACGACTTTCTGAACCCAGCCTTTACCCACCAACCCCGGGACGTGACCTACCGGCCTGGCAAGGGCTTCGAGTTCGGCATCGGGCTCGACTACTGGTCGCTGCTGGGCCACCAGACGGTCAATGCAGAGTACGACGCGCGCTACGTGCGGCACGACCGGCCGCTCGCGCCGCAAGTCGGCAAGCAGGGCATGTTTGACTGCTCAGCGCGGGCGCCCATGCCCGAAGACCTGCCCGCCCAAGCTCCGGCGCTCGGCCTCGTACACGGCGAGTCCAGCCGCTGGGAGGAGATGCCGCTGTACACGGAGATTTGCGTGGGCTCGGTGCCCGTCATGGTGCATCACAACGCCATGGACAAGGGGCGGCGCGAGACGCAGTGGAACGAGACGTGGTGGCACGGACGCTCGCGAGCCATGCTCCAGGAGAGATGGGAGGCGGGCGTCAAGCAGCTCACCGAAGGATTCTCGACGGACAATGGGACGAGGCTTAAATTGGAGGAGCTCTGCCCGAGGGAAGTCGAAGCGGAGCTGTTTAGGGACGCGGAAAGTTGGCCGCCTCCTCCTCCTCCTCCTCCGGCTCCGGCGCCGCCGCCGCCTCCTATCCCTCCTCCTCCGCCACCACCTCATGATTCAACATCTAATGACTCTTCTACAAAGCATCATGAGCAACCGAATCCCCCTGAACCTCCACGGAATGATCAGTCTCTGCCCGATCTACCTGCATCTAACCACCCACCCCTCGGAAGACCGCCTCTCGATCCTCCAAAGAACAACCTTCCAAGTCCCAAAGCTCCAAAGGCTGACCCTAACCACCCTCCGCCAAATCCGCCGCCGCCTAAGAAATAGACGGTCGTAGCTGTATACTTGAAAATAATCCCGATGCATTAGGGCCGCTACTTTTCGACCAGTCGTTTACATCGTTCTGATAATGTTTAGCGTATATTGGCATTTATACATACCCAACAGTAAGAGCTCCATCTCGTTCGTAGTCATTGCCGTTTCGCAGACCTCGAGCTGAAACCCGAGAGGGGAATATCACGGGGTATCACGGGGCATCGCACATTTGTAAAGTGTGCACATGCTTGGTCTATTTGATCGTAGCGTAAAACATCTACCTCCCCTTTCCCCGGTCTCGTCGGCCCGCATCCAACATTCTGACCTTCTTCTGAAACCTCTCCCCCATCTCGCCTGCGTGACCACTGCCCCTGGGTCCATCCGTGGTGTCGAAGCCACGCTTCCTGCTCTTCTCCAGTAAGGCACGCACGTTGCCGCCGGCCGGTCCCTTGCGCTTCGTCAACCGATCGATGCGGTCGACGCCCTCGCCTAGGTCCCTCCACTCCTCGCCGCCAAACTCCATACGCCCGCCGCGACCAGACTCTTTGTTCTTCTTGGCCTTGTCTTTCTTGCTCAGCTTGGGCAAGCGCACGAGGTTCGTCTCCTCGTAATCGCGGCGCTCGTCCTCGTCCTTGCGCTCCTGCGTCGTCTTCATCTTGCGACCGCCTTGGACAATGGTAGTGCCGATGCTGGGCTCGGCCAATGGCGCCGCCGAGAGCTCGGCGCTGACGAATTCCTCCATGACGTGAGACTTTTGTGGTCTGCGGTCCGACTTGTCGCGCGGTCGGTTGGTTTCCATGACGGCGCGATCTCGCTTAGGCGGGCGGTAGACGCCAGAGGGGCCATCTTCGCGGTCACCAGGGCGGGCCGTGACGTCGTCGATCAGAGCGCCGGGTCTAGGCGCGGCCGACATGTTGCCAGGCCTGCGCTGGACCGCCGGGGTCGTACCAGTCTCGCGCTCTGACTCTTCGTCTGAGCCAGACTCAGAGTCCGACTCATCTCTGTTGGAGCTCTTCTTGCCATTCGTCTTCAGAGCCTGCTCTCTGTTCCGCTCTTCGCGCTGGGCGTCCTCTGCAGTGCGGAGGAACCGCTCAATTGAGAATCGTAGTTTCTCTTCCAACGGCCGTGCACCTCGTTCGAGGTATAGCCGCAGCTCGACGAGCTTTGCTCGAACAGACTCGTCCAATTCGTTTGCGCCCGACGCGGACTCTTCGGAGCCCGATTTCGAGTTTCGAAGTTTGAGGAGGATCAGGAACACCAGGTTCTGGAGGTAGGACAGCAGCAGCTCGTTCTTGACGTCGAGCAGTGAAATGCCGTCTTTGGGGTTGTCTATCGCCGCAATTTTTGGCGCAGCCTCTTGAGCAAGAGATAGAGATTGCGTCAGAGAGGCCAGCAAGGCCGGCAGCGTCGTTGGCGCCGCCATCTTGTCGTCGCGAGGTGAGGTTGAAGTGATGCAAAATTTCAGGCTCAAGATTTCTCGCGACAATAGAGTGTCTCTCTGGAGGGTGAACTTTTTAGCGGGGCAGTCCCCTGTCCGTCCGCTAAGGAATGGCGCTGGGTTACTCGGAGCGGTCGGCTTGGAATCTTCCGCGACGTCACAGTGCGACCCGACCTTGTCTCCTGACTAAGCTCCATCTGGCGTCGCCTCGTCAGCAGCATCGATCCTCCAACCTGTCCACACTCACTCTTTCGCCAGCCCGTTCGCTGTGCTGCTACTCTGATCAAGGTTCAACAAACTTGGAGAGTCGGAATTGAAGCTCGACTGCCTCTTTCTGCTTAGATACGACACCACCTCTCCCGCCGGCAGATACCACCGACACCGACCGTTGCGCGTGCGTGTTTACTTGACACCAGGTCAACGCCTGGCTCGCGCGCCTCCGCAACCAACACTCTCGAGCTCTGGCATGATATAAAAGCTCAAGGATGCACTTCGGAGACGTTGCGCCGTCGGCGCTTCTTGCCGCGATACTCGCGGCACCACAGCTCGCATCCGCCTTCTACCTGCCGGGTGTAGCGCCGACATCATACAAACCTGGCGATCAAGTCCCGCTCTACGTCAACAGCATCAAGCCCGTCGCCGCGCCGCAAGACTATCGCCTGCACTCGGTCGTCTCATACGACTACTACCACCCGGCCTTCCAATTCTGCCAGCCCGAAGGCGGACCGAAATATGTATCCGAAAGCTTGGGAAGCATCCTGTTTGGCGACAGGATAATGACGTCTCCTTTTGATCTGCGCATGGGCAAGAACGAGACGTGCAAGTCCCTGTGCAAAGCGTCGTATCCGGAGAAGATGCGAAGTTTCGTCGTCGACCGGATTGACGAGGGCTACAGCTTGAACTGGCTTGTGGACGGGCTGCCGGCCGGACAAAAGATCCAGGACGACGTGACCGGTACGACCTTTTACAGCCCTGGCTTCATGCTCGGCGGCTTCATGGGAGAGGACGATGAGGAGGAAGAGGTTATCTTCAACAACCACTACGAAATCTGGATCGAGTACCACGAGGTCAGCGGCAACCCGAACCAGCTTCGCGTCGTTGGCGTTGTCGGCCAGCCTAGTTCAAGGGATTACCAGGGCAAAGTCGACTGCTCGGATGACCACACGCCGGTTGTTTTCTCAGAGGGCGACAGTGATCAAGAGGTGCAATTCACCTACAGCGTGTACTGGACGAAGTCCGAGACTGCCTGGGCCACCAGATGGGACAAATACCTTCACGTCTTCGACCCCAAGATCCACTGGTTTTGGTTGATAGACACTGCCATCATCGTGGTTATCCTTGTCATGACTGTCATGTCAATCCTCGTCAGGACGCTCAAGAAGGACATTGCGCGGTACAACCGGCTGGATCAGATCAACCTCGACGACCTGAGCGGGACTTCAGCCCTCGAGGACGGGGTCCAGGAAGACTCTGGGTGGAAGCTGATCCATGGCGACGTTTTCAGGACGCCGTCTCGCCCCTTGCTGCTGTCTATACTGCTGGGCAATGGTGCGCAGCTGTTCGTCATGACTGGCTGCACCATCGTGTTCGCGCTGCTCGGCTTTCTGTCTCCGTCCAACCGAGGTTCCTTGGGAACGATAGTGATCCTTCTTTACACTCTTCTTGGATTCGTGGGCGGCTATGCCTCGGCCAGAGTCTACAAGTCCATGCAGGGCGAGCAGTGGAAGCTCAACATTGCGCTGACGCCCCTGCTGGTCCCGGGCATTGTCTTTGCGGCCTTTTTCCTTCTGGACCTGTTCCTCTGGGCTAAGCAATCCTCTGGTGCGGTGCCGTTTACCACGATGCTCGTTATCATTGCCATCTGGTTCGTCATCTCGGTTCCTCTATCGATTGCCGGATCGTGGCTCGGTTTCCGCAGCCGTCAGCTCGAGGCTCCCGTCCGCACCAACCAGATTCCTCGCCAGATCCCCCCATGCACGACTTATCTCAAGCCGATACCCAGCATGCTGATTGTCGGTCTTCTGCCCTTTGGCGCCATCTTCGTCGAGCTTTACTTCATCATGAGCTCAATCTGGTTCAGCCGGATCTACTACATGTTTGGTTTCCTCTTCCTCTGCTACGGCCTGATGATTGTCGTCTGTGCCGCCGTTACCATTCTCATGACTTACTTCCTGCTCTGTGCCGAGAACTACAACTGGCAGTGGAGGTCATTCTTTGCAGCTGGCATGAGCGGAGGCTACATCTTCCTAAACTGCCTTCTTTACCTCGTCACCAAGGTCAAGCTGGGTGGCCTTGCGGGAATTGTGCTGTACATTGGCTACAGCGCGCTTATCTCTTTCCTCTTCTTCATCCTTGCTGGTAAGCGGCCATCGACTCCTCTTAGATTCTTGATGCAATCTAACCTTGAAAAGGCTCTATCGGCTACTTTGCCAGCTGGTGGTTTGTCAGGAGGATATACTCCTCCATCAAAGTCGACTAAAGAGACTGCAGGTAGTTGGGAGCTAGGTGCTTCGCGGCTCTTCGCGGTGCTGCGTAGCAAATGGCGGCTCAAGGGGATTGTAAGAATACTCACATGTAAGGTCACAGCCTTCAGTCTCGTCTTGAGCAGGGCTGAGACCCTTGGAAGCGAGTATTGAAAACTAGCCGCCCTCAAGGGTCAAAAAACACCGCGGGGACAGCATGGTTATGTCTGGGGGTTAGCACAGCGATGGGAAGCATGACTGAAGACATTTGCTTTCAAAAACAGGCAAGCTTAGTGGCGAGGTTGAATTCCACCAAGCTTTCGAATATTTGACTAAAATAGACGTTGCTAGTCGTCGTCGTCATCGTCATCGTCGTCAAGATCGTCCAAGTTCGTGAACTGGAACTGTTTCTTCTCTCCAGCGCCAGCACCGGCTTTCGCAGGTCCATGCGCTTCGGCCTGACCGCCCGCAACACTTGCTCTCCTCCACTCTGCCAGCTCCTTTTCTCTCTGCTGCTCTCTCTCCGCCCTGAGCTTATCTCTCTCCACGCGCATCTGCCTCTCGCGCTCTTCGCGTTCCGCCTTTTCCCTCTCCTCCTTGGCCTTGCGCTCCTCCTCTTCTTGGCGCTTACGCTCCTCCTCTGTGGCAGGGTCATAGCCCTTTGGATCGATGCCCTGCTCGACGAGGATCTGATACGACGCCAGTGAGCCAGAGCGAATCTTGTCCTCCAACGGCCAAGGGAAGAAGAGCTGCCCGGAAAGAGGATTGAGGTACTGGCTCATGTGCTCCGGGAGGTTCGTGTGCATGGATGTGGCTGTCTGCTGCGTTGGCTGCTCGGACGAAAGCTGCAACACGCCGTTGGTGACGGGGCTCTGCGGCTGAGAAGGCGTGCGCGCGGAGGGCGTCAAGGCTGATTGCGGTTGGGAGTCTGGCGCCGGCGTCTGAATCTCTGGTGAGTGCGGGCCAGCGGCACTGATGGTGGCGGCTGGCGGCATGGTGGTCTTGCTGATCCGGCGCGCATAGCCGAGGAGCTCTCCGTAGGCGATGGGGTAGTTTGACTCGGAGGGAAAGGTTGTAGTGTGCGTCGTCACAATGTCCTTGCGCGTGGTTGCGAGGCTCGTGAGGGTATCACGTATCTGGGTGTCGAGCGCTGCTGATGACTGGCGCAGCTTCTGGATGCGGAGATGGTTGTTCTGATGACTCTGAACTAAAATCAAAAGTTGGCATCAAGACTCGCGGGCCAGAGAGATTTGGTAGACGACCTACCTTCCCCTAGCCCTCTGCTCAGCTCGGTGTCGGCCGCCTTGAGCTCCTCAGCTTGGGCGGTGGAAGGGTGGTACTTTGTGACCGAGTCGATCAGGCTCGATAGAGCCTTTTCAAGCCGCTCGAAGCGGCCATCAATGTACTTGTCCATATTGGACAGACCACCGTACAGTTGTGCACACCCCAGAAGCCGGGGATGAATGAAGCTGGAGATGTTTGGCGTAAGGCTAGGCTACTGGAGAGGTCCCAGCTTGAGTGGGGCGCACATGAGGCCTTTTGATTGGCTGCAGTACTGAACCCCGTGCAAACCTGAGGCCACTACGAAATCGGACCCGGCCTTTCCCGCCGACAAACTCACACGGCAAAAGCGACATCATTTTCGGCGACAAAACAACGAGCCATTGAACGACATAGACGGCTTCGGCTACCACTCCCCTAGTCAACATGGTTTCTGCTGTATGTCAGATCATTCTTGCTACTCTCGGGACCGACCAGCAGGCGCCAGTGACTGCGCGCGGCGCCCAGCCATCGTGCATGCGAACATGGACTGACCCGACGTGCAGACTCCTATCCGCGCTGCGGAATTCAAGAGCGCCTACGGCCCCAAGTACGTGCCGATACCTTCCCCCGATTTGAGATATACAGGCTGCGAGTCGAATATCCGCTGCGCGAGAGCGCCTGCTCCGGCACTTTGGTCCATGGAGGCGGCAGGATTGAGTAGAAGACGTGGGCTGACGGGAACGCTCTAGGTACCACTACCAGCCCAACCTGAAAGGCTGGAACCAGACTGCCATCTTCAGACTGTAAGTTGGAATCTTTGTTCAGTAGGGGTGGTTGAGGGGCGTTGAAATGCCGTCAAGAGGACGACGGTCCCGCGGGCTCGACTTTGGCCAGAAGGCTGGCCCGACTTGCGGTGCGACACAAGCGAATCGAATCGAAGAACAGAAGTCTCGGGCGGATTGTCATAGCCAAGGGGAAACAGCTGGATTGCGTCCGGCCGCGGCGATGCAGACGTCTGCTTGGTGCGAGCATGCTGCCAGTACTTGAGACTAACACGTGAAACAGAGGCATCAAGTCTGCCGCTTACGGCGGCGCCCTCGGCGTTGCTGGCGTGCTCTTCGTCTCTGGCATCCCTCGCGTCCGCGACGACATTCTTCAGGTGAGCATCGTCGACTGCTCAGCGGTGTAGGACCATTCCACTGACTGTCGCGCGCAGCACATCCCCATTGTCGGCAGCCTGTTCGTCAAGCCCGAGGTCCCCGCCTCTGACAGCGTAAGTCGTCAGCAATGCCGGATGAGAGTGTTTAAAAAGCTAATCGGTGTGCAGGCCTTCTAAACAGCTTGGAGGAGGATGGATGGGCAAGATTCTGTACAACACCCATGTCGATGACTTAGGGTCTGTTTCCTTTGTATAAGATATTCACACTAGATCAATTCTGAGCCGATCACATTGTTTAGTGCTTGGTCCGCTCATCACTACCGTCTGACTGCGAGGCTCTCAAGGAGCTCTTCAAAGCACTCTGCATTTGTAGTTTACCCCTATCAATGGGCGCTTCCCGTCCCAGCATCACCGCTCCATCAAAAACATCTGGCTCTTCATTGACTGCTAATGGGAGCCAGAGCCAGTGCAGCGAGTAGACTCATACTTCCCATACCGTGTAGGATAATCCGGCATGCGCGATGATGGCACAGTGCAGGATATGCTGCATTTGCACTGTCCATTTCACGACCCCCGATGCCATTTGGACAAGTATTCTCGTTCACGCTGCGTCGCGTTCTCCAACGGGTACCGCTTACAGAACACAGACTGGAAATCTCAAAATGAGATAACGCTGTACGCTGCGCCATCTCATGCATCAGCTAGAAGGTCAGCGTGCTGTATCGCTGACATATTTACTGCAGGTCACGCGCGTCGACACACACAGCGCAGGATGGCGGCCAACAAAGGACCCGGAACGCCGCAGGTGAACACGTCCCAGCTTGGTCTCGACGCCTGGGCCGTTGGGGCTGTTCCAGTAGCTATTGTCGTCCATCTAGTCGTCTTCCAACGGCAGGCCACTATCTCGAAGAAATGGGCGGTCCTACCTGCGTTGCTGGCTGGGACGTGTCTCCTATGGCTCAGAGCCGTCTCACGCACAGTTCCAGAGCCCTACCTGGTAAGCCCTTCATAGCGCAGCGAAATAACTGACCGAAGCTCACGAATGCCGTAGGATGAGGTGTTTCACATACCGCAGGCTCAGAAGTACTGTCAAGGCAAGTTTCGTGAATGGGATGACAAGATCACAACGCCCCCGGGATTGTAAGTTACTCTTCATGCAAACGAGCTTGTGTAGGGTGCTGAAACGGCAAGATATCTACTCTCAGTCCTTCCGCAAGCTGTCACCAAGATTGGGCTTCCAAGGGTGTATGGCTGTGATGCGGGCAGCCTCCGCGCCGTCAATACCGTCGGCCTGTTCGTCCTGGCCTACCTGACCCTCCTCTGCCGCCGCGAAATTGAAGCCCGCATCCACCAAACACAATCCTTGGCGCGGTGGAAGCCATTCACGGGATACTCCCTACACACCTCGATAAACATTGCCCTTTTCCCGCTGCTATTCTTCTTCTCCAGTCTGTACTATACAGACGTTGTTTCTACAGCACTGGTCGTTGGTGCTTTCTTGAACCATCTTCACCGTGTGGGACAGAACCGCAGTAATATCCTGAGTGATCTACTTACCGTATTACTTGGTGTTCTCGCGCTACTCATGCGACAGACAAACGTGTTCTGGGTCGTTGTTTACATGGGCGGCCTAGAGGCCGTGCATGCTGTCAAGACATTAAGGCCGGACAGAGTTGACCAGCCTTACATGACGACGATGTGGGAGCAGCTTCGGTTCTTCGCTTGGAGATACTCACTCGGCGATGTTCATGACTTGCCGCTGAGCCAAGCCTGGCCAGATGGTAGGGGTAGCTTGCTGTCACCATGACGTCCACTGCTGACTCGAAATTACAGACATGCTTTTCACAGCCATCAGCTTGGTGACCGCGGCCGTATGCAACCCGATCCGCGTTTTGAGGCAGGTATGGCCTCATGTGACGGTGTTGCTCTTGTTTGCCGCATTCGTAGCATGGAATGGCGGTGTTGTTCTCGGTAAGCTGTCCGACATCCCGGGACCTAGCTCAGAGCTAATCAAGTATAGGCGATAAATCGAACCACATCGCTACGATACATCTTGCCCAGATGCTCTATATCTGGCCCTTCTTTGCGTTCTTTTCGCTACCACTGCTCTTGCCGTACGCAATTCCTGTCGTCAATGCCTTTAGGGCTTTGTCCCGATCGAGGACCTCGACGCCGCGAGCAAGGAAAACGTTGGCGACCGACATCAAGACCTCCCGCGGCTCTCAAGTCTCCCAACGGTTGCAACCTAGAGAGGTTTCACACGCAAACAAAAGCGATTCTAAGCCGGTCCCTGAGACAGGAGACGCGCCTTCTAGGCCAACAGAACCTGCGTCCGGCCCGACAGGTTCTCCGTCTGACGTATCGGTCCTCCTGCGAATTGCCGAGAGTTCGAGCATATTCTTTCGGCCAATGTACCTGCTGGGGACACTTCTGCTCTCCGGTCTCATCGTCCGATACAATACGATCGTCCATCCATTCACGCTCGCGGACAATCGACACTACATGTTTTATGTCTTCCGCTACACCATTCGTCGCGCCGGATGGATCCGATACCTGCTCATAGCGCCGTACACGATCAGTCGCTGGACTGTCTGGGGCACGACGGCAGGATGCTATGAATGGAGTTTGGCACAATACCGGAAGGAATGCTCTGCGCACTCCCATGCCTTGCGACCCGCTCCGTTCACAAGCTACCCTTTCTGGATTGCCTCTGGCAGTAGGAAGCGGCAAACTGACGCCGAGTACCCCAGAGATGTCTCCCAAGCTTCTACAGAGGAGACCTTGGTGGCGAGTCAAGAGCTGGCTCAGGCATTGTTGGAGGACCCTTTGAGGTACTCTGCTGAGCCTGATATGACGTCTACAAGTCTCATCTTCCTCCTTGCAACGACCCTGTCTCTCGTTACGGCGCCGCTCGTGGAGCCCCGCTATTTCATCATCCCATGGTTGATGTGGCGGCTCCAGGTGCCGGCATGGCGATTAGACGAACAGCGCTCGGATGGCAGCGCATTTGAAGCTCTCAGTCGTGAGTCTTGCCTAGTCAAGGTCGTGGCTTTCTTCCGCCACCACGATTTGCGTCTCTTCCTCGAGACTGCTTGGTTCTTGGCCATCAACCTAGCAACGTGCTACATCTTCCTTGAGAAGCCGTACGTGTGGAGGACGGAGGGCGGGACGGTTCTAGACGGCGGGCGACTACAGCGATTCATGTGGTAGTCAAGGGAGTGACCGATGAGAGAGTGTCATCATTGTGAAAATAAGGCAGCTCAAGCAGAAGCCAGGCGAAGCCGTCAACGGAAAACCAGCTCCCGGGCAATGTGATTGCCTACAAAACCCAACTCCTCATATCATGAAATGCGTGAACAGGACTGCAGCATGGGGCCGAAAGCCCGAAGACGTGTTGCGTTATGTACTTTGAAAGCAGACCAATGATGCCCTGCAAGTAAAAGTGAAGTCGTGTGCGCGTGAATATAAGACTTTTCTCTATAAGCTCAACCGGTCCAGGCTCAGTCCATCGTTGCTCCTGACCCTTCTCACGACTCCCATCTTGAAGAACCGCTCCTCGCCGCCGGCGGTCCGGCCGCCGATGTACCACTTGTCCGCACCGAGGGCCTCGCGGAAGCCCTCGCTGCTGCTGTCGCTACCGCGGCGGCGGGCTCCCGAGGGGCTCGGAATGGGCATACCGCTAGCGGCCGTGGCGGCACCGCGTGGCGAGTGGATGGAGACGCCGGCAGGCGGAGAGCGACTATTCGCTTGTGATGAGGCGGCGGCGGCGTTTGTTGATATGGCGCGCGGTGTGGAAGTGGACTGATGGGTATATGTGGATGAGGAAACGGCGGCGGCGGAGGCGGAGGACGAGGCCTGGGCGGTGTGCTTGTTTGGTTGTTGGCTGGCCTGGAGAGAGGGGCCCTGTTGGCGAAAGGCGGAGATGAAGGAGGAGAGAAAGTACGGTCGTTGCGAAGGCATCGTGAGAGGGTTTGATGTGTCGGGTACGGCGGCGGTGTGGTATCGGGTGGAAGACGGGGTCGTCGCGAGAGATGTGGTCAAGGGTGTCCTGCCCGACCGTGGTCGTGATGGGCGTCCCGTCCCGCGAATCGTCTATCCCGTCGTCGAGAGTCGTCAGGAAAGGGGATGCACTGCTCGGGGCAGCGGAAGCCAAGCTTGGTCTCGCCTTGGCCGTAGAGGTGCGTCGAAGGGTGTTTCGAATGGAGGCGCCGTCACAGAAACATGATCCGCCGTTTCGTCGTCGTAACTCGATGCCCAGCCGAGGTGAACCGATGTCGTTTGTGGGAGTAGCTGTCGGGGCTTTGTTGAGGAGGGGGAAGGGGGGAGGAGAAGCTTGTTTAGGTCGGCTTGTTGGCGTCTGACGTCGAGTCGAGGCGAGTCGAGTCGAGTCGAGTCGAGTCGAGGCGAGTCGAGTCGAGTCGGCTGGTCCGGGCCTCCGGCAAAAGCCGGGGATGGGCAGCGGCAAGTGACTAATGGCGGGGTCACCATAGGCTCTCGATGGCGATGCGGCCGCGGGACGGTGGGGCGCGGGGCGGAGGTACCTTGATGGCCGCGACACCGCCAAAGAGGACTTGTGTTTTCGATGGATGCTACACCACCACGCCTCGAGCTGCCATAATTAGCTCACGCTACAACGTGGCTCGTCTTGTCGCATGCCTTGCAGCTGTGATGGTCGTCTGCGGGATGCAATCAGTCCCTTGTCGGAGCTGCAAAGGGGCGCGACGGAACATTGCTAGTCATGCGACGACCTTTGTCAATCGCGCGGTCCCAACCTGCGAGTTGGCTTCACAGGACCCTCGCTTGGCCACACATGCATCACGTCCCGTATGTAAGACACACAAGGATTCTCTTCCATTATACACAATGTGAATGGCCGTCTCAGCTTTGAGCACATTCAATCAATGACAGTGACGGAAAAGAACCAGATCGTAATCGGCCTGAAATGTTGACTGGAACGACGGCGTTCATGGAGTCAGCTGCAGTATAGGTAAGGGGCGGGTTCCAGGATGTGGAAAAAACGTCTTGGCAGTGTTTCCAAGGGCGTACATTGGCCATCGCAGAGATGAGGTTGAGCCGCCCCGCAGGTGGTCAGAGGCTTCGTCACATTGCCCATGCACTCCTCAGCCTACAAGTACCCGTCACAACACGAGCGCTCGTGCCAAAGTGCCTCTCGTCCCGCAATTCTTGCAGGGGCTTCTGGGGCACGTTCTTCTCCACCACGTACGATGCAGACACAGCAGCAGCAGCGGAGACCTGAAGACGTGGGCCATAGCGGCAGCTAGTGCAGCAACCCTTTGGTTCTCGTTGAAGTACCTATTGGGTTTTCCACAGGGTTGGGGCTCTGGAGCAGAGTGTTGGGAGTCGTAGCAGTGACGTTGCTGCGATGGAGAGGGATGAAGTCGCGACAAGCAAGAGTCGTCAGGCGACAAGTTATAGACAACGATGCGATGGCAGGGGCATTAGCTCGATATTATAATGCTATGTATCATGTCTCATGAATGTCAGACTGTGCAATGCTCATGCAACCAAAACACCATTTGCACATCTTTCTTACACTCATAAACGCCGTGTCATGCAACAGCATCGCTACTCGTCAGTCCAAATGTAGGCCATTTGCGCAAAGATGGAAAGAAACCACTCTCTAGTATGCATCACCAGTCGACGGCCCAGCCATTGTCCTCGAGATATTCTTCGCAGGCCTGGCGGAGCCCGAGGTTCGGCCGGAGATCCGAGGGCACGAGCGGCTCGCGAGTCAAGGGGTCGGTGTGACTGCGACGCAGATGCTCCATTATTGAAGCCCGTTCGTACGACTTTCCGGTCTTGGTCTTGATGGTTGTAAGCTTGGTGAGGCGCAAAGGGGCGCAAGTAGAGGCTATGACTTACAAGGACTGGGTCAACCATGAGGCCAAAGGAAATATCGTCAATGGCCCATTCGGGGACCTGCCGCCGCTTGTCCGACTCGGAGCGCGCTCGCTCAAACATTTGCTGCAGTAGCATCATCTTGTACAGGCTCTCGTCCTGGATCGAGGTCCGTTCCATCCCGTTGGTCTCGGCGGCCATCAGCTCGTCGCGCTGCCTTCCCAGCATGTCCAGCAAGTCTCGCTCCAGCTCCTTGCCCTCTCTACTCCGCTTCTTCTCGAGGCTCTCCCAGCGCTCCTTCTTGCAGCGCAGGACCACGGCCGTGATGGCGGCGAGGGACTTGTCGTTGGTCAGGGTGGCGAGCGAGTGGGCGGTACGGGCGCTGTGGAGAGCGGCGTCGTAGTCGCACATGGCGAGCTGGGCCATGGACAGGTAGTAGTGGGCCTTCATGTTGCTGGGGCCGAGGGCGAGGCAGGCGTTGCAGTCGTCGATGACCGAGTCCCACAGGCACAGGCGAAGACGGGCCATGGCGCGGTTGGTGAAGAGGGCCGGGTTCTTGGGGTCGGCGATGATGCTGAGCAGCGCGAGCAAGTTAGTCAAAGCTCCTGTCTGCGCTCATTGTGCAAGAGGGCGGCACAAGTCCAAGGGTTCGCGGGGGCTCACGCTTTAGAGTAGAGGCCCTCGGCCCCAACAAAGTCGCCGGCTTGGAAATGCCGGTTCCCGTCTTCCTTGAGGTTGTTTGACAAGGACATTTTCGCAGAAATGGCGACGGCCACGGGTTCAACGGAAGCCCGGGTCAAGTGCAGCTCGATGCGCGGCGGTCTGTTGGCCGGTGACGGCGTCGAGAGCGAGTGAAGGTTCGTGGAGGCACGCGGATACGACGGCAACAAAGGGCAAGGCTGGCTCTACCGTTCCATGACTGCTGTTGACTCGATACGGGCGCTCGCAAGCTCGGTATGGTGGAGGACTGTGAGAGCGACCCTGAGGATGGACATCGAGCACGCGACGGGATAGCAGTGGTTGAGGTGGGGGGGGGTCCAGGGTCGCACCGTTGACGTCGGCGGAAGTGGCGCCCCAATCCATTCCGCTGGTACTCCGGTTGGCTAGCCGGAGACTTCCAGGTTAGGTTGTACCTGTACTGTGCAAGGTACAGCGCTCATCCCCGCTCCGGCATTTGTCAGGAGCGTGGAATACTCGAGAACAAGGTTTCGTTGGCCAACCATTCCCAAACACAGGTGGCCGAGTACGGAGTACCACTTCGAGTCTTACTCCAAAGCGTGGCTCGGCTCGGCATAGAAGCCTGCCTGGACCCTGATGTCTCACTCGTTAGTGTTAGTGTGTTGGCATCGGCCACGGCATTCACATGCAGAGGAGGCCAAGGCGGCTTGCCACATGCGCCTGGCTCGCCGCCAGTATGGCGACCTGCTGTTTCCTTCGAAGTCACCAAGACTGGACCACATGACCGAGAATGCATCTTTGAACTGCGCCCACTACCACGACGCCAACAACAAGGCATAGAGCATGGTAAGTGAGCCACCTTGTGAAGCCGGATTGTACCTCTCGACATGACGCGTCGCCGTTGGTGCTCCTGCCTTCCAAGGCTGATCAAGGAAGAGATGCAAGCCTCATGTTCATGTTCTGTATGTAGTCCGTACGGAACGTGACCACACAGTTCTTGACCCCGAGTGTCATATGACCACACGGCCACGCGGAAGAATGTTTTGTCGATGCGGCGATGAACTTTCATTTGAGTTGATGATCAACATACGAGTACGAAGACAACCTGGACCCGGTTGCAGCACGGAAGGCTGCATGCTCTCAAGGAGTTCATCTCCGACTCCAGCTGCACACGGGTTTGAGGAAGCACTGCAGATGCGGCCCCGTCTTCGGGAAGCTATGGCGGCAGCACCCCGCATGATTTCCGTTGGAACGATGGTAAACCTGCCAAACTACCACATTAGCATCCCAAGGCGATGAGGCTTGGCCAAGTGGATCCACATGTCTTAACCGCCAGCGTCGCCACCTTGAATTTCGACATTCAACAAACTCGACTTCACTTGGCAGAGGCTCAATATGACACAACCCCAGAGCCTTCAGTCACAATCGTTCGCTTCACGTGTCTCAACTGGACGTCTATTTGGACGGTCACGATTGGAGCGCCACAGCCAGCGCCACAGGCCATAAAGCATTGACATTGTGAAATGCGCGGGGAATGATGTACAATATGAGAACGAGCGGTCTGATGTCCGAGGGCGACGCTCGCGCTAGCAGTCCCAACGCGACTGTCGAGGACAGAGATCAATGGCAAGGCCGAGGTCTCAAGCCGCGAGTGTCGCTGGCGTGCAACATCTGCCGCAGCCAGCATCTGCGATGCGACGCCGCCATGCCAACCTGCTCTCGGTGTCGAGCGGGTAACAAGAAGTGCATCTACACAAGCTTGCGGCGGCGGCGCGGGAAGCAATGGCAATCGACGGAGCCGGTGCGATCAAGTGCTCGGAGACATCACGAATCATTGACTGGCAGTGTGCATGCTACCCACATGCCCACGCCTGGCCATGGCCGGTGTCATGAAGCACAAGACATATATATTGTACCTGGCCTGGTCATCGACAGCTATGCTTTTCAGCCCATCATGTCAGCAGTCAACGGCAGTCTCACCACGAGCCGGCCCTTGGACGGTTTCTATACCTACTTCCATCGAGCACATCCTTTCGTCCTGCCGCGGCCATGTTTGATATCTCAGTTTGACAGGGATCCTGATTCTGCCACGGATTTGATTTGCATCATGATCTTTATTGGGTCGCTCTACATACATGATGAACGTTCGGAACGGCACAAACAACAGGCCGAGCAAGCAATGGCAAAAGAGCAGCCGCTAAATGGATTTAGCGTTCAAGCTCTGATGCTCCTTGCTCTGTCTTTGGAGTGGAGCAGCGAAGCCGACAGAGCGGACAAGACCCTCGAACGTGCCAGAGCGATCGCCTTGACAATAGGGATGCACCGCCAGACCTTTGCAACTGAACACGGCCACGGGTTTCCTGTCCTGGAAGAGTGTTGGAGAAGGACCTGGTGGGATCTCTACATCGTCGACGCTCTCTTTGCGGGAATCAGGAACTTGCCCACCTTTTCACTATGGAGTGTTGACTATGACGCTGACCTGCCGAGTGAGGAAGAGGCCTATATAAGCGGAGTGCGTATGACCCCCACTACAACCATCTTCATTTGATGTGCTAAGCCCCTGCGCAGGATATCCCAAGTCCCCGTACGCTACAGCAATACGACCACCGCGGTTTTGAAGACGGCGATGTGGTCTTCGCCTCATTCGCATACCTCATCGACGCCACGCGGATACTCGGAACCACACTGGCTGCCGGAAATATCTTGGGAAAGTCCCCATTGTCACTCGTGAAAAACGCCGAGGCCAACATTTTGAGCTGGGACCTGCATCTTCCACACTGCAAGCGTGACCCGGTTCGTTCCGATGGCACGGTTGACGAGATCATGTTCCGAGCTCACATGGTCATCAATACGTAAGTGTGTCTAGGATTCTTGGCAGCTTGCCGGGCCCCATTGTAGTTTGCGCCGAGTGCCCCTAAGCTGATTGATTGGTGCAGTGTCTCGACACATCTGCACAGACCAAGATCCATGCTTCATTACAGCACAATGGAGCTACTATGCTCCAAGTATGCGCCGCCACTGCCTGCCGAGGTGCTCACCCCAGAGGAGCAACATCACGAGCGACACACGTTCAAGGCAATGCATTCGGCCAAGGCATGCGTCGAATTGTTCTCAATCTCTGCCCGACCCACGACCCACAGCCCCTTCATCATGTGCATGGGATCCATGGCCACGGCCACTCACGTTTCCGCCTGTGAGTACCTCCTGAAAGGGTCAGAATATAGACACGCAAGAGACGGCGTCCGCGTCTTCCTTGGTATCCTGAGAGCGTTTGAGCACGTCTGGCCGCAGGCATCGAAATGGTCAAGCGAGATCAAGCTCATGGCCAGGGCTGTGTTTGAGAGCCGGGATGCTGGTGGGAACCTGATCATGGAAGGCTCTCTGCGCCCTTTGATAGCTGGGACGGCCTTCTCCGGTATGCGAGCCGAAGGCTTGGAGGGTTCGGAGATCCCGCAAGACAATGCTGTACATGGCGTGCTCGATATGGACGTCATGGGTGGCATCCAGGAAACTTTTACGCAAGATGATGCAGGGCGGACATGATGAATGCATATCGTGCCTATCATTTGGTAATCGGCGGGCAGGCTTTACAGGCCCCCCACCCGTGTTTTGCAGCTATTTCTCAGGAACAAAGTCAATGACTGCTTTTCCTTGTCTGCTTCTCTGGCCTGCGTATGCCCACGCCGCCACAGCCTCATCAGCGGAAAACGCCTTTACAGGCACTGGCCTTACGCTGCCGCCGTCGATGAGGGCAGCGACCTTTGTCAATGGGCTACCCCGCGCGGTGACGATGAAATATCTCGTCCTGACGTCCGGGTGGGTGCGCGACTCCTCCGGCTGCTGCTTGCCGGACGCCCACGGCGGGGGTGGATCGGCCACGGTGATGATGATGCCGTCGCGCTTCACGGTGCTCCAGGTCTTGGAAAGCGTAGCGCTCCCCGCGGTGTCGAAGACCGCGTCCATGTCCCGGATCGAGGCCTCCCAGTCTGCCGAGTTGTAGTCGACCACACGGGTGGCGCCCAGCTCTCGCAAAAGGGCATGGTTCTTGGACGACGCCAGACCAGTCACATTGGCGCCCAGGAGTTGGCTCGCGAGCTGCACGAGCATCCTGCCCACGGCACCCGAGGCGCCGGTGACGAGCACCTTGCTGCCCTGCCGCAGCTTGGCGTGCTCGAAGATGGCCTCCCAAGCCGTCAGGACCGGGATTGGGAGTGCCGCCGCCTCAGCGTGCGATATCGACGCGGGCTTGGGAGCGACCTCGTCGGGCGAGGCGAGCGCATACTCGGCCTGGCCTCCCTGGACAGCCGTGACGCCGAGCATCGCGTACACGCTGTCGCCGACGGAGACTGTCCCGTGGTGGTCGGGTCCTAGCGCCTCGACGATGCCGGAGATGTCGTGCCCCGGTACTCGGGTTGCTGACTCGTACAGCTCGAGCCATGTGACTTCGTCTGCCGTGATGCCGGCGGCGTGCACCTTGATGAGGATCTCGTCGCCCTTGGGGACGGGCTTGGGCAAGGACTCGGTGAGAATGATCTCGGGGGCGGCTTTGCTGCCTGTCACCTGGACGGCCTTCATGATGGGCACTCGTGTAGGGCAGGACGCGATGGTTCAGAAGTGGTGGGCGTGGTGTTTGGTGTTGTCACTGACACTGGGATGAGCATTGCGGGGTGAGGGTGACTTCATCGGTCGTTGACGCTGGGAGGTTCCATTGGTCGTTTGGATCGCAGTGCGTGGACTAGACCAAAACGCTCATCCGGGTCACGAAACAACCACTCTGAGCAGTAACATCCTTCATTTGCCCCCTTGCACGTCATGCTGATGCCAGCCATGACCTGGCCGGACTGCCCGCGGCCTTCATAACCTGGCCGGAGTCCTTGCGGCTTTCGGGTCGGAGTACCCCCTGCATTCGGGCTTGGCCCCGGGCCAATTGGGGCGGATCGGGTCGGGCGTTCGGGTCGGGCCACTGATTCCCAACCCGATGTGGGGCCCCGGGACATGAGTTTTGTCCCGGGGAGCACGGCGACACGTATACATGTTGACCGCCCTCGTTGCAAGATGAGGTGGCATGGAGGCGCAGTACCTGCAGATGCGGGCGTGCCGGCAAAAGGCTCAACAGAAGCAAGTCACTCAACAGCAGCAGCGAGTCAATCAGCGTCGCCTGCTGTCCCCCAACGTGAACCCCGACAACTGACACGTGTGGAGCGGCACGCTCCATGTATGCTTAAGTAGTTTCTTATAAAGGCGAGCAGTAGCGTCGGCTTTCGTCTGCCATCTTGCTCTATGTATTCATCCGTAAAAGCTTCCAACCTTGGACACCGCCCACACTTGGTTTCGGCCACTTCGCCACATCACCGTGCCTGGAAACCTATCGGTCCTGTCATACCATATCCCTCCGAGGACATGGCTGCTGCTCCAGCAAGAGACCTGTAAGCCAGCCAGATCAGATTTGACTCGTCCGCGATGCTAAGAACAAGTAGGACCCGGGCTCGAGAGACCGCTGCCGTCTTGTTCGACCATGAGCTCGAGAACGCTCCTGGAAAGTCCATCATCGGCATTCGCGTCAGCCTTGGCCCCGGAGCTTGGACGCCGCCCCATCGACACGGCGGCGCCACCGTCGTCGCCGTCGTCCAGGAAGGCGAGTTCTTGAGCGGCATGAACGGCAGCCCGCCAAAGGTGTACCTGCCTGGCGAGAGCTTCATGGAGCGGCCGGGCTGCCACCATACCGTGGGCGAGAACAACAGCAACGAGAAGCCCACCAGCATTGTTGCCACCTTTGTTGTCGATACCGAGGTGATCAAGAAGGACGGCTATGCGGCGCTGACGCAGATTGACGCAGAGTACCTGTAAGACGCAGGTGTAAGATGGCGTACAGGTCACCAAGGGCGCGCGTGACCTTTACAGGCATTGTTCCGTAGTGGAATAGTCGAATGAGTAATTATAATGGCCAAGCTTTGCTTTTATCTCACAACAGAGACGAATCAGAAAAATCCTGGTTTCCACCTGAACGCTTGGCTTGCCCGATTCTGGTCCACGGGCAGCGTCCGCCACTTTACTTCAGTGACCTCACTCAAATCTCTCGGTGGGACTGGCGTCGGGCGATACGTGTCAACAGGTTCCTGTCCAGGCGGATAAGCGTCACGATCCGGTGCGAAATGAGCAGGCGCCATTCCTGGAGCGGCAATGCCTGACTCTCCAAGCGAGTAAATGCTCGAACAGTCGCTAGAATCAGCGCGTGCCGCCCTGATTGCTTCACCCGAAATTCGCGTACGGTTTCGGGCAACATGTGGCGGTTTTGGAAGGGCCTTTTCGCCGTAGAGAGACAATGTCGTCGTCCTCACTCTTTTCCGACGGCGCCAGTAGAAGAAACTCACGCCTATAACAATGCAAATGAATGCTAACCGTAGTCAGTAACAATTACTCCGGCTACGATCCGTCGAGCGGGCACACCATACCGAGGCTTCCAAGCGCAATGCCGGCAGTTGCTTCCGGGCCGAGCTGCCCCGGGTGAGAGCTGTCGTCACTGGACGCCTCGTCGGGCAGGACTGTCGGTGTCTCGGTGATCCCAGTCTCTTGTACTGGGTCGTGATCATCCGACGACTGTGTCGCCGTTGCGGACGGTAGCACAGTTTGCGACGAAACCTCGTCCGCAGCCAATGTCTGCTCTGGAGTTACAGCCATTTCCGAAGGAGTGGAACTTGGCAGTGAATCGAGAAACGAGGTTGTTGGCTGGGGCGTTTGTATAACAGTCGGAAGCATTTCTGTGGTCTGCTCAGGCATGGCCTGGCTGGGTAATGAGGCTCCAGTCTCGAGTGAGGTCGGGTCAAACGTCGGCGGCGGCACTGCCTCGCTCATTATGTCAGTAGACGTGCACTTGTGCCACGGACCGAACGGATCTGCGTCATCGGTACCTTCCTCGATGTTGGGCTCAGAATCGCTGCCGTCCATCCTTGCGTTCATGATTGCTCGCCTTGGTCATTGACCGTGATTCACACGACTAGTCAACAAGGAGTTGCGGTCGACTTTATCTGCGTCATGACTATCGATGCGGAGTACTCGCCGCCGCCGTGAGCGAGACTTGGTCGATGGCTTTCTGGCCGGTAGTGTCAGCCAGTTTCTCTGCGTGACGTACAAGATCTTGCCATACGTCTGCTCCCGCGTTGCAGTAGATGGGTGAGCAGCAAACTCCCACATCGGCAGCAACGATGAATAGTAGGGCATCGATGAAATTACTTTCGTAAAAGTTAAGAATGAGCGTCTGGGAAAAGTAATGCGTTGGCGAAAACCATGAGGGTGAGTAGCACGGCGTGGTGATGCTGCAAGACTGAAGCTCGAAGAAATGAACACGAGATACGAAGCCACATGCACTCACTCGTCTCCGGGCATACATCGTTAAACAGCCAGAGGTGCTTTCCAGTGTAGATTGTAGGATTGGGTGCCCACGGGCACCCACGGGCACCCACGGACACCCACGGACACCCATAACTTTAGTGAGATACCTATGGGTAGCTCCTAGACCCCACGGGTATTCGACGGGTACCTATAAAACCCATTCTACTCTTATGGGTGTTACTAGGTACCCGAAAGTACCTATTCGACTTTTAATCGTATAGAATTAACTAGTAAATAAGTTAAAAAACTTAGTAAATAGTAGTATCCTATTCTTATTCTTGAAAATATAAATATATATACTTTTAGGCCTATGATTTGAGTATTATAGTTCTTAATAGGTACCCAAGCCTACCCATAGCTTCTTATGGGTAAGTTCAGGTACCCTATCTCTTTCCGTGGGTACCTACGGGTCTAAACGTAAACCTAGACCTACCCAATGGGTAGAATGGGCCACCCACAGATGGGTACCCACGTATATTTTACACCCTAGTAGATTGTATGACTTAGAGTTTGTTGAGCATCTTCTTGGCGTCTGACACCCCGGGAGCATTGAAGAGGTGTATTTCAAACAAACTCCACTGCTCGCCGCTCCGAAGGCAATGCGCGTTTCATGCCCGGCATCCCGCGCAATCCGACGCTCAATTTCCGCTACACCTGCCATGTGTCTGACCACTGCGCTAGCATTGAATGCTCAACTTTAAAGCACGTCATGACCCAGCAGAAGATCAAAGCGCGCGCTGAGGAGGCGGGCTTCACGACTCACGATATAAGATCCGTCCCGTTAAGCTTTTCTGCAAACCCCCTTTTATAGCCGTCGGGTTCCGTTATTCTTGGGAGAATGCAGGAAAATCGTGTGTTTTCAGCAAAAGCCTGCGGCCTCAGGAAGCGCCCCTTCGGTTACGAATCACGATACAGACAAGAGAGAGAGTCTCGCAACAGGGTCAACAGCGTAACAGAAGAGAGCTCCGACCGCGAGCCAATATATGCCAGCAGGAATCATGGCCTATCCTACCACATTTCACGGACCTCACTGACGATGAAATGAGAGGCTCAATGTAATGTGCATTCAAATGACTTTCGTGTTCGGCTCTCATGCGTGCAAAGCCTTCTGTTGGAGATGATTGTGGGGACTTATGACCGGGGTCGTGATAAATCCCCACAAGTCCTTACTGTATTTCCATGTCTTCCTGTTGTCGTTCTTCGTGTAATATCCTGACATCACCCGATTGCGGTCATTTCATCACTCATCAACGTATTGCCCGTCCCTCTTTCATCCGCGTCGCGCAATTTCCGCGTACGCTACTGGAGAGAGCGTGCGCGCCGCGATAGACCAATATCGCAAGGGCTGTCGAACCGCGCAGCATCTTCCCTAGAGCTCCGTTTACAGATATCGGTGGCTTGGTCGCAGAACGCTGTGCGGTTCAGGCCGATAGCCTCTTGCCAAACTTGGATCACAAATCTTCCCATACGCCATGCCATGTCTCCTCTCCGGTCCATGTCTTCGTCTTCACTTGATGACTGTTGACGACGTGTCGAGGGTAAAGCTCAGAGGCCCCGCGGGTGGTCACGCTCGTCAGCGGCTCCGAAAGCACCAGCCAATACATCGCGTCACACAAGCCTCGCTCATGGGACCTACTCAATGCGCTTTTGGGTTCTTGCTTTCTTTGTGTTATAAAGCTCTCCGTGGGAACCCATCTTCAAAGTCTGCAGCCCTTCTCACAATAGATCCCTGGTCATGAGAATGAAACCCAGTTCCTTCAATCGCACGGGTTTGGTGAGAAACAGGTCGAAGCCGCTACCAACAGCCTCTTGTTGCGCGTTGGCCGAGGCGAGCCCCGTCAGCGCAAATATGGTGACGGGCTTGAGTTGTTTCTCGTATTCGAATGAGCGTATACTCCGCGTAGCCTCGAAGCCGTCCATGACGGGCATGGAGATGTCCATGAAAATGCAGCAATACTTCTCTGGGCTCGCAGAGTAAGCTTTCACGGCCTCTTGACCGTTTGTCGCAGTCTCGTACTGACGTCCGAGCTTCTTTGCGTACGAGGCCAAAATTTTGAGGTTTATGTGGTTGTCATCCACGAGCAGGAACCGCAAGGCTTCCTTCTCAATGACTTGGGGACGACCAAAGTCGCAGCCTGCGAAGCCCGGAAATGCCCCACTCTTGACCGGCAAGAGTGAAGGCTGAGGATGGACAAAACTGGTATCTGCTTGGGCGCTCGTGTTGTCGCCCATATCTTCTGATACTCGGGACGAAGAAGCTCGGCTTCCCGACGAATCCGTTTTCTGCAACGTCAGGGGCAAGACGCTTGAGTTCGAGGGCCAACTCTGCTCCGAGTTCGACCTGGGGGAAGCAATGGCAGCGGCCACCGGAAGGGCTTGCAGATCAATCCAGCGTTTGAGAGCAATGGCAAAAATCTTTGCCATTTTGCGGGGTCCAGTTCTATACACAATTAGCCATGCATCTGGAGCAAATGGCAAGCAATCCACTCACGGCTGGGAGATGAACTCAAACACCCTTTCCGTGCTGCTGCTCTCGTCGACGGCTGAGAGGTGGTACGCCGCGAGAGCATTGGTGCAGACGACGACAACCGGGGCATCACTCCTGGAAACGTCTTCAAACCGGGGCAAGATGTCCTCGGCAACGAGCAGGAGGTCCGCGACCTTTTCCTCGTGTTGTGACTGCGAGATGACTTCCATGCGAAGCCAATCGCGACAGACACTTTCTGCAAGTCCGTACTTCGGTTCAGAGCTGGACTCTAGATAATCGGAATCGAATCCTATCAGGCGAATGCGAAGTCCTTCGAGCTCTGCGACTTGGTTGTCGAACTCTTGTTCATCAGCCGACATCCCTGCGGCGGGATCCTCAGGGGCTCTTATGGCCTTGCTCATGGGCAAGGACACCGAAATCGTGGTGCCAACGCCGAGAGTGCTTTTCACGGAAATTGAACCGCCAAGTTGAGACGTTATTTGCTTGACTATACTCAAGCCAAGGCCCGTGCCTGGTTGAAGGTGATCCTCTTGCACGAAGGGTGTGAAGATGTCATTCCGTAGAAAGTCGTCGCCGATGCCTTTTCCAGTATCAGCAACAGTCATCTTCACCGTACGCTCTCTCGCTAGCCGCGTTTTTGTCGAAAGCTCCTGTCGAAGTCGTACCACAATGGCACCTTGGCGGGTGTATTTGAGTGCGTTTCCAAACAGATTCATCAGTACGCGCCGAACCGCGCCCGGTTGAATGTGAAATGCCCAGGAGCAGGCGGGATCAATGTCCAGGAAAATGGACACCTTCCCAAAGTCGGTTTGAATATCTCCTTGTTTCGTGAGGTTTGGCCCAAGCTCGTTCATGCCACGCATGGAGTCCAGCCTGTGGTTGGCATGGACATCGACGCCAACTGGCCCAGCCCTGTGTCTTTGAAGCTGTGCCACGGATGCGTACTGAAAGTTGAAGCCGGCAAAGACGCTCTCAAGGACCTCTTCCGCAAGACTATCTACCATGGAGTTGGAGTACAAACTCATTATGCCCGCTTCCAAAGACCCATTCCGTGTGACACCTGGTCGCCGAGTCTGCAGGGTTGTGACTTGGTTCGTTCTCGAAGTCTTATAGTTGTTGATCTTGGCAAAGTCGAGGAGGTGATCAAGGGTATCTTTTAGGGTCCGGCCGCAAGTCTCAATGGTGTGCATGATGTTGCCCTGGAAGGCGGTGACGGCCGTGTCGTTAAGCAACTCGACACCGAGGATGATGCCGTGTAGCGGGGATCGCAGCTCGTGCGATATGGCGCCCAAAACGTCCGACTTTGCCTTGGAAGCCAAGTGTGTGTCGAGGCGAGAGACCTCCGACATGGCAAGCATGCCAAAAGCCCGCAGGTAGCTTAACTCGCCGTCGAGTGTGAAAATCCGGGTCGGGGTGCGTGTGTAAGCAAGGCATCCAGCACCGCATCTCTCCTTCTTGGCATCCCAAAGAGGCACGAATGCCACGCTTCTCGCGCCTGCAAAAACTTCTAGTATCGTACTGCCCTCACGATTCCTTGCCCATGGTCGTCGGTTGCGACTTGTCGCGGCTGCAGCGCAAACGGCGCTGGTCGGGTTTCTATCAGCGGATTCCCGCCAGATGGGATGCTCTTCGGCCGAGTCGCTGGACTGGACCTCTCCATTGGCGTCGAACGAGAATATCTTGCCCTCTGGATAACGGCGGCAGAGCTTCGTAATAAGCCGCTCCGGAATGGATGTGTGCAGAAGAGTCGGCTTCGCCTCGTCGATACTGGACGCGTCGGATGTAGAGAAGCCCAGCACTTCAGCCCAGGCCGATGCCTCGCCCGCCCGAGATGCATGAGAGTCGTCGCTGCTACTCTGAGACGACGCAGTGTCGTGCGATCGGCTGCCATCGTTGGTGCCAGAGCCTCTTTGCAGCCCGCCGAAAGACGTGACGCGTGCGTCGACGAACAAACAGCCCTCGACCTCTAAGCACTCCCGAATAATGTTGGCGGCCTTGGAGAAGATGGCTTTGGACGAGTCCTCGCTGGCGCTGCTGTCGACTTTGGGCATCGGTGTGGTCTGCGCCTTTACCGATTCTTGGCTACGGCCACCGGAGGACGAAGTCACCTGGGTTGCCAACTGCTCTGGGCCCTCGAGCGCCGGTGAGCTGCCGATAGCATCCGAGTGCGAGCCCGACAGTGGGCGGACTGTTTTCATCGCGGGCGCTTCATGAGCTATGTTTGTAGCGCCGTCTTGGTCGCGCGGAGCAGGCTTCTGGTTGGCATTCAGCATACCTTCCAGCCGATCGCCATCTTGGAAGGCAGCCGGGTTCGGGCCGGAGCGCCAGCCGGAGACGCTGCCTTCTCCCTCGACAAATGAAGCAATGCCGCTATTCATGCGCACACCACGCCTATGATCAGCGGCTGCTCGCTTTGCGTCCAGATGAAGCATGATGCTCTGGGATATGTTTCGCATGAGCTGCGTGCGCGTATCGTCCCAATCCTGGCGAGGCTCCGTGTCCATGACGCAGAAGACGCCGATGTTGATGCCCCTCTGCGTGCGGATGGGGACGGCGGCGTAGAAGCGCGCGGGGGACCCGGGGCGACAGTAGGGCTTGCAGGAAAAGCGAGCGTCGGTCTGGAGGTCCTCGACGAGGCTCAACGGCAGCTGAGCCGACGGAGCGGCGGGGTCCACGTCGCTGGCATCAGGGCGGCAGAGACTGTGCTCGCACACTCCATCTTTGCGCGGAATGGCGGTGCCGCACAGCCAGAGATGCTCATGGCGGTCTTGGTGGCGAAGGCTCGGGACAAGAGGCAGCGTCGGGGTCGCCTCGGCCAGGATGTACTGGTGTGATCGGTCAAAGAGCGAAATCAGGGACCGAGCGGTTCTGGTCTGGCAGGCCGCGAGCTGCGCCAGGGCCGTGAGGATGGTGTCGTCCGAGGACACGAGCTGGGAGCTTGGGATGGGTTCATCGCCAATGTTGTTGTACTTGATGCCTGCCAGCAGGGTCGGCTCGTATCTTGGGTTCTCGGGTCAGCGACTGCTGGTCGGCCAGAGTCCAAGACGCCACGCGCGTCGACCCATGGTGAGCAACTGTGAGCACGTACTTGAAAGTCTCGCGCTCGCGGCACGGTTCGCTGATCAGCTTGAGTGCCTTGGGCGGTGCGCCGGGTCGCATCATGGGCTGTCACTCCCGCGGCGGAGTGTCGTCGGCGGCCAGCTGGGTCATCTTGGCGGTGGAGGGATACGAAGTCCTGGGGCCTGAGCTGCCGAGATGAAGAGCCTGGGCCACCTTGCCGGGAGGCGACACAGGTACGAGTACAGGTACGCCGGCTGAACTAGAGGTAGGCCACCGAGACCAGGGGAATCCGAAACTACGAGTACCTTTCCGGTGGACCATGGCACTCGTAGAGTCGTAAGTGGCTGCGTAAATGAGGTAGGATAGGCCACTAATTTAGGTGCGCATTCTCGGCGCGGAGCGAACCCGCCAGTCCTTGGGACGGCATCCATCTTTTACAGCGCCCGACAACGTGCTGTAGGGCCTTTCGGACCACTCAGCGCCCTCAGGCCCCCTGTCCCACTGTTGACCGTATTCTGGGCCTTACCTGTTACGGGTGAGATCGGCAGCCCCAGATGTGCTCGATTCGCGACGAGTGCTGCGGCCAGCAATCGCCCAATGAGGTTGCTAGCCGCCTTTCAGTGGCTCCAGTGCCCCTGGCACGCCGGAGGAACCACCCAGGGCAGTCCATGCTGGAGACGCACCTTTTCGTGCCAGTGCCTACAGGTACTCGTACGGGTGCTCGTTGCTCGTAGGTGGCAACACAAGATGACAAGGTACTGGGCTGTACGGATTACTCGTCGGTCTTGATCGGGTAGCTGTCTCGGCCTCCTAAACTCGCGGCATCAGGTGGCAGACACCCGTCCACTTCTGCGCGTCAAAGCAAGATCGTAGGGCTGCACAGATCTGCGGGGGTGTGGGGAGGACTGAACCTTTTTTCCGATTTCGCATTACAGACGGCTGAGAAAAGCTTCAGCTGTGTGCAAGTAGCCGTCTCGAAGGTAAGTTGCATCATGGTTGTTGGACGTGAGATTTTTCCGATTGACTGTTGTTAGGAAGCCCATGCATTGAGCATCTGTCACTCGCCAAGGTACAGTTATCAGCTCGGTCACGTGTGCAAACAGGTCAGCTGTAAAGTCAATCCAGGGCGATTCCTCTGCTTCCATCTGCAACGACGGTCTCCGTCCTAAGAGCTGCAATTCTGGTCGTGCCGGTCGAGAACACGTGCTATACTCTACAATCTACACGACTCGTGGAACCGGGAAGCATCCAATGCACCGTCTTCTTGTCGATAGCCCGGGGAACACCAGGCTGCAGCTCCCCGTCAACGCCATGGGATGCATACAGGACATGCAAGTCGCCCCTCGGACGACCAGATAGCACCCGCCGCTGGAAGGAAGTCAAAGCGATGGTGATCGATGGCATATGCACGAGTGCGGCAGCAAAGGGTAACCGTGAAACATGACGCAGATGTGGACCACGGAAATGCACGAGACACAAGAAGATCGCTCCAGCACCGCGCCGCTTGGCTCGTCTCCACACGTCCCCAGCAGTCATTGATTAAGATTTTCTCTCGAGCCAATTTTTTAAAGAACGATCAGCCGCACGTTCTCGGCAAGCCCGCACAGCCTACATGTACATATGCAGACGTCTAGATCCAGCCAACGCTTCTGCTGCCGCCAAGGGCCGCCCCTCCACATTGCGAATCGTCAGGGCATCCTGGCCGGCCCAAACGTTTCTATTCAACCCTGTTCAGGTGCACGAGACGACGCTGGCTGGGCCGCAGGCTACCGCAAATTGCCCGAGCAGACAGCACGGACTGTTGTTGTCAGCATCACGAAACTGTCAGAGCGTGCAGGACGGGCTCCCGCCGGCGGCAACGGCGGGCGGCGCGCATTGCCCCCTTCGCGACTGTATCAAAGGCACAGGGCATTGTGAGACATCATAAAGCAGTGATGGTGATGATCTGAGCTAGGTCTGTGTGTGTGCGGCTAAACTGGGCCCTAATGAGGGCCCGCGAGGCTGACTAACCCGTCTCTCCACAGACTGTGCCCGCATCGAGTGGAGTCCTTGGCTAATCGACGTCGAACGCCACCTGCACCGGCTTAGCGGGCAGGCTGTGCCTGTATCCCAATGTTGGGGCCCTGGGGGTGATTGGTCGACGTCGACGCTACGGCCGGCCACGAGGGATGATATGGATACGCCTTTTGGCAGGCAATGACTAGCCTGGACGACGACCATGACACCGTCTTGGAGAATAGCCTCGCGCACGGATTGGCCGGCAACTACTCGCACTCGTCGGCCAACAAACCGCTGCGGGAGCTTCATTACAGGGGAGTGAGGGCGTGTTGATCAAACACTTGCAACGGCGCAAGCCAGCGCCCAGACGCTGTCGGTGTTTTTGGCAACGCGCTGCCCCTTGGACAATGATACAATGTCCTCGACTGTTCCGTCTGCCCGGGCCTCCGGTTACGTACATGTACTAATTGGGCACAAGCTGTTTGTACCGAGCTCGGTCCGCCGTTCTTCGGCCCAGACTCCGACGGGCAACGACTAATGACCCGCCACATGCCGCTCACAGAGTGCGGCCGTGCTGTGCTGTGAACCCCGGGGACGGTTGCGCGGGTGGCGCATTGACCAAAGCTCGCAGGATTCCCCAAAAGGACTCCATCCCGACTGGTAGTCGGCATCCTGGATGCCCTCCAAAAGTCCAAACGCTCAAGCTCAGTCTAGCAAGGGAACCCATGCCATGTGAGCAGCCACCACCCACCTTGGATAGTGCGTAGCGAGGCTGTGAAGGCCGGCCAGACTTGGCACGGACGTCAGTCTAGCCAAAGTTAAATCCCCCAAAACGTCCAGCAGCCGGGACGGGAAAGAGAGGGATCGTGTGGTCGTTCATCTCTGTGTACATGTGGTGATTGCTGCCGTCTTCTATCTGGTGCGAGCCTGCTCTATTTCAAGCGCGTGCACCCTCCCTCGTCATCTGCCGCTGCTGCCGTCGGTGGTCTTCAATATGAGCTATCGCCCTCACGACTATCTCGCTGGAGATAGAGCAGAGAGAGACTACTACTACTACTCGCCCGAGCGTCCGTCAGTGCCTCCCAAAGAGTCGTCCCTCACCTTCGACTTTCAAGAGGCTCTTGGACTACCTCCGCCGACACCGAGTACGGTTTCATCGTCGACGCGGACTCTCCCTACTGGCGGCTACCGGGAAACAGCTCCATCTCCATCCATCAGTTGGCCGCAGCCACCGTCTGACCATCATCCCGCTGGTTCCTATAGAGGTCCTACCATGGCCACGACATCCAAGGCGCAGACGCAATGCCTGCAGCTCTGCAGCAACACCGCGGCAGCAGGCGACCGAGTTGCGGAACGCATGGGAGAGTATGCGACCTTGGTCAAGCACATGCCTCATGGCTTCGAAGTCTTGGCGAATGACTTGCTCGATACTTGTCAAGTTCTCTTCTACATCGAGGCAGGTCTCGGAGAGTCTGTCCGCAATTCTCAAGCTCTACCCCTCGACATGATCACAGTCTTGGACAAGAAGTTCCGGTCGGCCCAGTCTGACTTTCGAGTCTTGGACCAGGTGGTCGGCAAGAACGTCGAGTACGAGCGAAAGGGCACCATGGGCCGTATGAAGCGCGGCTTCGGAAAGGTCTTTGGCGACAACAGCACAGAACGAATGACGTTGGCACTGGCAAAGACACGAGAGGACTTGAAAATGAGTGCCTACATGTTCCAGTGGAATCTCGGATCCGACAAGTTCGAGAGTGAACTCGGCATAGGATACATTGGCTTGACCGCCGCGCTGGAGGGAAGCGATCTCCGGCGCAACAAGCGAGCTGGGTCGATAGCCTCTGACGACAAGAGCTCGGCTTACCGTGCAGCTCAGGCGTCAATGGCTCATCGAAGCGTCGAGGATCATCGTCTGGCCAGTGCGCATGCCACCGCGCTGTCCCCGCTACACTATCCCCCAAGGGCCGACAAGGTATCTCCGTTCAGTCACGAGTCGCTGGGTGGAGAAAGCAGCGCCTTTGCTACTTCTGAACACGCAAATGGCAGTCCCACAACCCGATACACTGTCAGCTCTACGACCAGCTCCTACGACGGCCATCAGCCCAGGAAACCCGCTGCAAGCGGGCACCTTGGTACGTTTGATGAAAGCGATGAGGCTAGCCGCGAGCCTAGTCACGAGACGAGCCGGGAGCTGGAGGCTCTGTTGGCAGACATTGCAAAACTGGACCTCGACAGCTCCAAGGTGATGCACCTCAAGAGCGATCCCTTCACCATGCCGCGACGACGACCCCGTAGCAAGATCGATGCCGACAAGCCCAATGGCAAGCATGCTCTCGTTTCCGCCATTCGAGAAAAGGACCAAAAGCTCCTGACGCAGCTCCTCGATCGAGGCGTCTCGCCTAACACCGGCGCGGATCTTCATGCTCTCAACGAAGCCGTTGTCGCTCAGGATGCCGAGATCGTACGGAGTCTCCTCGTCTTTGGTGCTGACCCCAACGACACGGATAGAGACGGCGTCAGCCCCCTTGTGGCCGCCGCCGAGAAGTCCTTTGTCGCCGCCGCCGGCGCCCTCCTCAAATATGGAGCGGATCCGAATCAGTCGACCGGCCCGGAACGGGAATCCCCCTTGTCCGTGGCTGTCATTGCCAACAACGTTCGGTTTGCGCACCTGTTACTGGCTTACGGCGGCACCCCCAACCAATCGACCGCCAACGGTGACACGCTCCTTATCGCTTCCATCAACAAAAAGACCCCGGCTAGGCTCGTCGACATGCTCCTGGGCTACGGAGCGGACCCCGACGAAAAGAGCCGAGAGGGCAAGACGGCTCTGTTTGAGGCAATCACCAATGGCAGACTCGACGTTGTTACCAGTCTCATAGAGCATGGCGCTAACCCGAACCTCCCGGGCCCAAAACACATGCTATGGCCGTCGACGTACCACCCGCAGATCTTGCAGCTGCTTCTGACGAGTGGTGCGGACTACAAAAAGTGCCCTGGCATCATGGAGCTCGCCAGCAGCATCAACAGCATCGAATCGATTCGCACTCTCCTCAAAGCTGGAGTGGATCCCAACGCGAAGAAGGATGGGGTCTACACGCCGTTGTGCACAGCTATCCGAGACGATCACAGCGACATCTTCCAGCTCCTACTGAGCAGCGGAGCGGATCCAAACGTACCGGCCAGCGAGTATCCAGCTTTCAAGTGCCTCACTCACCATAGGGAACACTTCCTGCCTGCGCTTGTCGCCGCCGGGGCAAACCTCAACTCCCCCAAGGGCATCCTGGAGACGGCTGTCAGCTCCAACAGTGCCAAGGGCCTGAAGTGGCTGTTGGACCAGGGCATCGACCCGGATGACAAGACACCCAAGGGCCACACGGCCTTGACCAGTGCTATACGCGACAACAAAGTTGAGTTTGTCGACACCCTCCTCGCGCGCGGTGCGAACCCCAATGTCAGAGGACAAGACTGGCCGGTCTGCATGGCCGTCAAGCATCCCGAGCTACTTCGGCGCATACTCACCAGGCTGCCCGAGCCCAGGGCTTTCAAGGGTGTCATGGAGATGGCCGTTGTGGCCAACCAGCTCGAGTCCGTCAAGCTTCTGCTCGCCGCCGGCGTTTCCGTCGAGGACAGGAACGGCGGAGTCTTCTCCCCACTGACGACGGCCATTCGAGAGTACCGCAAGGAAATTGTGTCTTATCTCATCAACGAAGGCGGTGCTGATCTGAACGCCCCCGGCGAGCATCTCCCCATCGTCAAGTCGCTCAGGAGGCTGGAGCCGGATTCGACGGACATCATCGACATGCTGCTAGAGAAGGGTGCCGACCCAAACAAGATGTACCGAGGGTGGAACGGCATCATGCAAGCACTTGAGAACGGTGATCTTGAAATGCTGAGGAAGCTGGCCGAGCATTCGGGCGTCGACTTGACCGTCAGAGACGAGCTGGGCCGAACGGTGACGGAAATTGCCGTCTCGCGTAGATGGGAGGAGGCCGTGAGCATCCTGCGAGCAAATGCTGCGTAGATGTCTTGCTGGGCTGTTGACTTTGTTCTTTCAATTTGTTACAATACGTATGGTATACCCTCATTCATAGATCGGATCGTCTATAAAGCAATTCTGTCCTCAAAATGAACCCTCTCTTTCTTGTTCACGGCGGCACAGTCGTGATTCCAAATGCAGGACTGAATCAAATGACAGGACCTGGGGCGATGTGGGACGTGCGAGAAGCTGTGCTTGCAGTTTCTCCGGGCATGGATCCGAAGCTTACGTCGATGACTATCTTGGCATTCGATGTCTGACTCGTAACACCTCATTTTCAGTCAAACGAGAGTTGCTCATGTGGCAGTGATTTTCACCAATAGGTTGATTTAGATTTACCAAGAACTTGCGGCGTATTTGCTTCGACGGTTCTTCTCAAGTGTTCCACTGGGCTGAGTTATACTTCTGTAGTCTTTTGAAATTCCAAGAGTCTTGGTCCCGTCGGCTCCACAGCTACATCGTAGACTGCCGAGGATGATCTTGGTGCCAAGTTTCACAGCCCCCGGCTACTTGTTTCCAAGAGACTTGGTCATAGCGCCGGGTGGGTTCAACATCAAAGCGCAAGATGGGCTCAATCGTAGTGCCAATCGAAGAGTGAGGGACGGCACGGGTAATGGGGCTAGAGTTCCAACCACAGATGAGAGGGGGTCAGTCCGTGCTCGTAGCATGCTGGTGCCTTCGTAACCCATGCCGCTTCTGCCATCAGTCGACATCTAGGCCACAGTAGCCGCTTTGCAGGGGGTCGAGAAAGAGCGAAAAAAGAAGAGGAGGACTAGTTGCATGTGAAAGGACTCGGTTGACACCTCTCATCGCTACCAAATCTTCCTCATGGTTGTAGAACATCTCTCATCTCCGAGCGGCCAGTTCAGTACATCGCGCCAGTTTCTCGTCAGTCGTATGTCCATAAAGTGTGCTTCACTAAGGGGCCACTCGCCTACTACCCACCAGACCTGTCCATCATTGACAGCAAAGCAAAGTAGTATGTAGGCGGCGCAGTGGCTCGCGAGCGTCTCTCTTGACTTGTGCTTCTGTTCAATAAGGGTGCCCACTCATTTTCTGGAAATTATGGAACTCCTTCAAAAGACTGGCCTCGACTCGCTGGCAAAGCAAAGAAAAATCATCTGATCAAGACGTTGGGGAAGTTATGGAGACATAACGGCTGATACCAAAGTAGTAGGTCCAGGTGTAGGAATACAGTGCGAGGTTGCGATATAATCCTACATTTTGACACTGTGGTGGGTCGGATCTTCCTGGAATCGCATGTCAGGATAAATTTCCCACCCAATGACGACACCATCACCATCAGCAATTGCACGCCAGTGGGAGCTGACACGGCGCTGTGTCTTCGCCCAGTCATGTCGTTCTCAACTCTTCGATCGCGGATTGGCCTCAAAAGCATCGAGTCGACGTCTCGATTGCGTGTCGGCTGCGCGCAGTCGCCATTCGCCGGAGCCCAGCGCCGTTATGCGTCGGCATCGTCCAGGAACGCCTCCGCTGGCGCTGGCCGTGCAAAGGTCGCTCTCTACGGCGGCGCGTTAGCAGCCTCTCTCTACGTCGCATACCTCTACTTTACCGACACGCGAGCCTTCGTCCACCGATGGGTCGTACCACCGATGCTGCGACTGGTGTATCCCGACGCCGAAGACGCCCATCATGCCGGGACCACCATGATGAAAGTCATGTACCAGCTCAACCTCCACCTCCGCGAGCGCGATAGCACCCTCAATGCCCCGGAGCTGTCGGTTTCCGTATTCGACACCCAGCTGAGCAACCCAATCGGCATCTCGGCAGGCCTCGATAAGGATGGCGAGATGCCCGATGCGCTGTTTGCGCTGGGAGCTGGGGTTGTCGAGATTGGCGGCATCACGCCAGTTCCTCAGGGCGGGAACCCCAAGCCGCGCGTGTTCCGCATACCGGCGGTGGATGGGATGGTGAACAGATACGGGCTGAACTCGAAAGGCGCCGACGATGTGGCTATGCGACTACGAGACCGCTTGCGCCGATTTGCCCGATCACTGGGGGTGAGCGAGACGGATGTCCTCGATGGTGAGGCGGGAGTCCCGCCGGGCAGCTTGCAACGCGGTCGCCTGCTTGCGGTTCAAATAGCCAAGAATAAGGAAACGGACGAGAGGGACCAGAAGGCGGTCGCGGACGATTACGTGTACTGCGTACGAAGACTGGCGCGGTATGCCGATGTACTGGTCGTCAACGTCAGCAGCCCGAACACGCCAGGACTCCGAGAATTGCAGGCAACGGAGCCCCTGACGCGGCTGCTGAGCGCCGTGGTCGACGAAGCCTCCAAGACAGATAGAAAGACACGACCCAAGATTATGGTCAAGGTGTCGCCTGACGAGGACGAGGACGAGCAGATGGAGGGCATTGTACAAGCCGTCTACAGGAGCGGCGTGGACGGCGTCATCGTCGGCAATACGACCAAGCGAAGAGCGGGGCTGGTTCCGAGCGGCGTCAGGCTGACTGGCAAGGAGCAGGCGGCCCTAATGGAGCAGGGAGGCTACTCCGGTCCAGCCATGTTCAACCGGACGCTGGATTTGGTCGCGCGCTATCGCAAGATGCTGGATTCGCAATCCTTCACTTCCAAGGATGGAGCGAAGGAGGCAGGCAGCGGCGCGGGGCAGAAGATCCTCTTCGCAACGGGCGGCATCACCAACGGCGAGCAGGCGCTGAAGGTGCTAAATGCGGGCGCAAGCGTCGCTATGATTTACACGGGCATGGTATACGGCGGTGCGGGCACGGTAACGCGGATCAAGAAGGAAATGAAGGAGCAGCTGTAATTCAAGCAACCCTATACTATCGATAGATCATGAGAAGTACTCAGCTCTTGCAGGCTCCTGCACCATTACGAGACTGAGAGCTGGGAGATGAAGCCTGGAGCTTCTGATACTTCGGACACTCAACAGCGGCGCAGCAGAGGCAAAACTTGGGGACTACTTGCAACATCTAATGACAACGCCAGCGGCCTTCCGTGCGGTGTCAAGCCTTGTTCAAGATCATCTCTTAACTTGTGTTGAGGCCGGTCGTCGCGATCAGCATACACGATATCGGCTCCAGTTTACAGCAATGCGTTCCATACTGTCCATCGCAACTGCATCCCATAGTTGCCATCTCGTCTGGTGTCAATCAACCTACGTGCGACTTCAACTCAGCCTCTTGCTCGGCGATCCTGGGGTGATGGTGGTATAATTACACGTGGGACACTATGTCTTGTCGTTGGGGGTGGTTGGATACGCGTCCTTCCCGTACGTAGCGTTCAGATTCACAGATCCAACAACCTCGCCGCCCTCCAAGGGAATCCAAGTGTCGGTCTCCCAGTTCTTCCTTGGCATCGCTCGCGAGACGCGGACTTGCCGCGATCCGCGGATCTAGTTGCCATAATAGCCGCCATAACCAAAGCGCTGTCCGAAGCAGAGGTTGTTACCGCTGCCTTCGACCCTCATGCCGGGCACAAGGTGGTCCTTGACAACCTCGTGGGCGCAGCTGTACTCACCGCCCTTGAGAACAGGGCTACTTCATGACGACATGGCGATCCGTATGACGCCGAAGCAGTAGTGTCACGGATTCGTGGAGATCCGCGCAGTTCAAAGAAGAGCTCTGCTGACCTATTACAACTGACTTTCGGAATACGGCAATGCCGCGGCTACCTTGTTTCCATGTAGTCGGGCACTTTCCGTTTGAATTGCCCTTCTGTTCAGTTCTACATACATTTGGTCTCTTTAGTCCAGGGGTTCCAAAAACAAGGGTTATTATCCAAAGTGCACTATATTCCCGTAAGCATAGGAAGAGTGCTCTTCTCGGAAGGCACTGACCTCGTGAAACCTGTCACATCTTGACTCCCTGTTGGTATATCTTACCTTCATCTGCCTTCCACCAGTACGTTTAGCCGTAGTGGAACATTTTTGCTTGGCAACGGTGCAGGTCTGCATTTCAAGGCAGAAATCAGTACTCCGCTTGGAGACCCCATGGCTTCAAGTGCACGACCATGGGCTCACTCACGCCATGACTATCACGACTCCCCGACATCTTGAAGAAACGGTCAACGGGGCCGAAAATGTCGTCGAAAAGTTTGTCTCGATCAGCGTCAGGGATGTCTACGCTGGAATCGGCGTTGTTGGAAAGTTCGTCTGTATCTTGTCTTTCGAAAAGGCGGGCCATCCCGGAATGTAGGAGGATAAAGAAGAAGATACAGACGTGGTACCTCATTATCAGGACTTTAAGTCTCATCAACGAGGTGTTATCAAACGTCACCAGGTCAAAGCGCAAAATGAGGTGTGGGAATCAAGAAAGGACGCCAGCATCATCCGTACGGCACATATAGCTAAGGGGTTGTCAGGCCCTGATATAGGTCTCTCGTCAGAAATGCTGATTTATCCGCGCACCAACATAGATTTAGAAGTGCGTGGTATTAATGTTCTATATATGCGCTATTTCCAACATCTAGTGGCCTTCTCGTGTTAGTAGTATATCATTCATGCCTGTTAGCTCGAGACGGCGGAAACGAGCTAATGTTTCAGATAAGTCGCTCCCCCCCCCCCCTCTGCGGGTCAAAGTGCAGTAACAGCAAACTGAAAATATAAATATGTTTGGTGCCGTCGGGACCAGAGAAAGGTTGGTGCCCGACTCTGCAAATTTCGTGCGCCGCTCACTGTTCCTGACTTTCTCCAAAGTGAAGATCATTTAAAGACGAAAATTTGGAAAGTGCCGTCCATGTTGAAAGTCAGAGGGTATTTGGTGAGGCTGGAGTCAGATTTGTCTCGGGCGTCTGCACCAGTAGAGGCGGCAGCGCTTGGACGGACAAATGCCGCAACGGCAGCCAGCATGAATGACGGGGTCAATATCATCGCAGGGCATTTAGTCCTCGTGAGACTTGACCGTCGAAACTCTCTATCACTAGACGTCAAAAGTGGTGCCTGCCAATCTCGGGCAATCGCGTTCTTTGCAATTTCCCTGGAAGTATTGTACTTTTTCATGCAAACATGAAATCATGGTAGCATCCTGCAAGCGAACCTCCTGACAATCTCCGTAGGGTGTCCACTCGCACGTGGTAAGGGAACAGAGTACCGGTATTGGTCTTGGCCAATCTAACGTACCCTTTCAAATTGCCCGCCGCAGTTGGTCGCCACTCGGCCTGCGCTACGGAGTAGAATGCACATAGCTGCAGCCTAACGGGCTGACGATGAAGAGTGAGTACATGTCGATGGGCCGCTTTCGTCAAGGTTTAGGAGTAAGCCATGCTTTATATCAGAATGTCATTTATCTAACAGCGTCAACTACGTAGAAAGCTTTGGCCATTAACGTATAGAAGAATGACGACTTGCATGGGGGGCGTGGAGGGTCTTATGGCGCTTATTGGGGTAATAGAGCTGTGCTTCCTGCAGGATCGGGAACAAAGGACTCTGGAAATTGGTACCATTATGTCAACTGACAAGGCTGGCATGAACGCACCACCGGACGGGTATTGGTCTACTATGCCTATCAGCAAGGCCAGCTACTATGTAAGGAGAGCTTCGAGCCTTGTAACATGTCCTCCGGCCCATGCGGCTTACGAGATAACGAACGGCAGATGAAACTATGCGAAGCCGAACTAGATTGCACAACAAGGCCACGGCCGGAGCGACTGTGACCTTACTAGTCAGCTCTGCATCATGTTACAATATGCCATAGGACGAGTTGCGATACTGCGATTTCAAAGATAGGTATGCTTCCATCTTCATGTTACTACGCGTTAGCTTGTTTTTGAAACGCGATGAATCCTCACGAAAGGACACATCGCACACTGATAGTGTCAAGGGATGTGAACATCTTCAGAGGTACAGGTAATATCACTGTCTCGTCGATGACCTCTCCTCATTTCTGCCATCAAGGGTCGCAACCGATGACCCAAGCAGTGAAGTCAATTATTCGAGACGAGGGCTGCAGAAAGGCCCTTCAAGAAGTCAATCCCACTATGGTAGTTCCAGCCACACTCTCAGCAGCTCCGGGTACTTTGGTGTTCCAAGACCCGTGACGGGATCCCAACCTTCGACGGCGGTAAAGCCGCTTGAACCACAGTTGGGATTGGAGCCGCTCTTGATATCCGTAAGCGCATCTGCGTGCGCGTAAAGCACCGGGTTGATGATTCCAACAGGGGGTTTACCAAATAAAGCACGCTCTTGGTTGATCAGTGTGATGATGGCGGCCCAAAGTGGTGCCGACAGGCTGGTGCCAAACCAGTGAGAGTCCTTGCCACTCGTAAAAGCGCGGAAGTTTGCACCGTTGGCGGAGATGTCCGGGATGCCTCTACCTGCGCGGTTGTAGATGCCGCCTTTCTCCCCAATATTGCTGGCGTTTGCGTTTGCGATGTAGTATTTGTGACCGGGATCATGCTCCGCAAAGTATCTTTGCACAGCCGACTTCTGGTAGTTTAGCACCGGGAAGCAGTTGGAGAAGCCTCCACTGCTGGAGAAAAGCTCACTTCCAGGTCCAAGATTGGTCTGCATGGCGGCCTCTGCATCCAAGACGGTCGTGCCGGGTTGAAGTTGCGTGCCGCCTACGGAGGTGAGATACGGGCACGCGATGGGGTTGCTCGGGTTGTATATGGTCTGGATCTGGCCGGAACCATTGAGGCAGGTGTCGTTTCCGGCCGGGCCATTTCCCACGCCGTAATCGCCGGAAGAGATGAGGACAGTGGTGCCCTGCAGACCCAGCTTCAAAAACTCGTTGCACTGACGAAGCAAGTAGTTCTTGGGTGTGTCTAGCTCGCTCTCGCCGTAGGAGATGGAGATGACTTTTGTAGGCTCGTATGTGTCGCACATCTCCGGCTTGTTATATCCGCCAGGTCGCGTATCTGGGTAGGTGGGATCAATTCCGGGGCTATCACCCGTAATGCCGAAGGCTGTAGAGTGGCAATAGGAGCCATCCAATGCATCGAGGAACGTGTTGAGGTAGCCCGAAATGTTATTCGCAGTAGTGTAGAGGCGATCATCTACCTGATAAAGGACCATTGACTGAGGATAGATGAGCGACTGGATAATGTCAATATCAATCTCTGACTCGCCCGTGTTGTACGGCGACATTTGATCCACGGGCGCATCGGCGCCATCAACTGACTGGAGCTTGGGATGGGTCCCGTTGGCGATGTAAGGGATGTACTTGTGGTAGTAAGCGTCGAGATCGTCCTGAGAATAGATATCCCCGGACTCGAAGACGGCAGGTTCGTTTGCAGGCACCGGAAAGTCGATGAGAGGAACGTCGTAAAGCGCACGGTAGCAGACAGTCGTGAAGTTGCGGGCACAATCTTGGAGGTCAGCAGGTAGGCTCGGATGGTGCGGAGGCTTGTTCCATTGAGACGCCTCTGGCGCCCCTTTCTTTGGGACAAAATTCTGTCGGTGGTTCTGCACTGCGTTCCGTTTCGTCAAAGACCGCTTCACCATCGGTGGAGACAACTTGACACCCGGCACGATGTAGTCGATATGTTTCGACAGGTGCTTTGGAACGTGGTACTGGTCGCAGCCAATCTTGACAATCCCCTCCTTCTCATGCTCGTGGTACTGCGCGTGGAACATGCTCTCGACCTTGGACACTGGCAGATCGACCGCCAGCCAGCCCTTGTTGGTGTACTGGCGAATGTCGGTCTCGTACCAGCCAAGAGTGGACTTTGCTAAAGGTCTCATCTGCTGGGGCAAAAAGCTCATGAACTTCCTGCTCGGAAAGGTGTTTACCGAAACGCTCCGACGAGGGGTCAGCCACGTCCATGAGCCTCTCGTAGCCGAGATGAAGGTTATTCTGCGTCAAGCCAATGCGAAGTGGGACCATCGCATTACGATCGAGGCGATTTCCACGCTTCCAGTAACGAGCGCCATGTTGATGTCCTGTGGCGGTCGGGTTCCTTGCCTCATGGAGCACATAGTTGCTTGACGGTATTCCCAAACACAGGCACTACAGTGAAGAAAATTCCGGCTGCGAGAGCCAGAAATGGCCCTGAAGAGTGCCTAATCATTCTCTGCGGATCACCTTTCCAGGAACGACTACGTAGTGTAACCGAGATCAAGCAGAGAGAAACAAGGACTTCGAATACGGGGAGTCCCAGGAACATCAATTACTATTTATACATCCTCGATCAATGGCCATGTATCCCGCAAGCCAGGAACAGAGACGCAATGGCGCTGCAGCTGAAGATCATTGCATCTTCTTCTCAACCAAGGCTGCCGAGCATCCGGGTCGAAACGCTGATTTCCAAAGTTCCAAAGGAAATAGCACGTCTTGAGGAACGCATGCTGCCGAACAGCCGGACCAGTATTGTTCGGCAACGGTCGATGGTAGGCAAGCTGGGGTAGCAGCCAGGATACAACGTCTGCAGTGGAGCCCCTCTATTGCGTCAGATGCGAGGGATCGTTTGATCATTGGTTGCATCTTGCATTGCAGACACCAAACCCCTCAGCTTTAGGCAGGTACGTTCATTCCGACGACGAAGTGCCATTGAAGTAGTCCAAAATCCTAGGGACTTGCTCTTTTTGGCGAAGGGCTTGTTTCGATCGCCAAGGCACCCCTGTCTTTGAACGCTTCTTATCGCCGCTAGAGCAGAGACTCTCACGATCAACGAGAAGGGTGCATAAAGGTGTCGGGACTACTAAATGACTCAAGACAACTGCACAGCTTCTTTACTTGCGATTGGGGAAATCAGGATCCTGCGACTCTGAATATCAACCCATGGTCCAAGTATACATGGCAGAGCACAGATGAGTAGTCTATCGAGCTCCCGAGAAAAACGACGTTAAGCGGCGGTGCGCGCAGTCGGGCAAACAAGCAATGGTACCTGAGCTAGTCAGCCAAAGTAAAGTTGAAAGAATCAGGATGGGTGGCTTCACGGCGTCGGGTGGCTTGAGCCATGGCGTTCTTCAACCTTTCAAACAGGGATCCACCTAATCCATGACCTTCCAGCTCGAGGCATGCAAAGAATATACGCACCGGCAGCGACGACTAAAGTGCATGCGCCTATTATTGATACTATGCATTGCAGAATGCAGCATTAGTCTGCGAGCCTCTTACTCGAGACTCGAAAGCAGTGTCGCCGTGAAATTCTCTCTGTCGTCCAACACATCATCAATCAGAGCCCCTGTTGAGAGATGGGTCTCATTGAATCCTTGAGCAACTTTCCGCTGCTGGTGCATTATCCAAGGTATTGAATGCGTATCATGACTACAGATTGCATTGCCATATTTGTAGCCGTCCTGCCCAAATCGCAGACAGAGACACTTTACGCAGTTTACAGTAATGACTCTTTCGCACTGCCATTATCCGCGTCAATCAGCCCACTCATTAAAAGAGAGTCGCGATGGCTTTGCCCGCTCTGAGCACGTCCATATCACTGAACCGACCACCAACGACCGTCAGACCGAGAGGGAGATTATAGTATCCATAGAATCCCGGGATATTCAAACAAGGAGCATGGAGGGCAGTCCACATGACGTTGAAAACCTGTCATAGAAATCAGCATACGAACCATACGATGGTTATCGAACCTATAAAAGAACACTTACTGCGCTTCCGGTCGAGTCTAACCCCTCGGGAGCCTGGCCAATCGTACTCGGGGTGATGATGGCATCATACTTGCTGGCAATCTGGTCCCATTGCGGCCGCAGCAGGGCTATGCCGTCATAAGCCTCCAGCATTTCCTTTCGAGTCGGTTTTTTCTTGTTCTGCACGAAAGCCTTGAGCGAAGGATGCAACTTCGTGGTTGATTGTATGTACTCTGTGGGTGCCGAGTCAGCACGTAAAGTCTTTGCATAGCATTGCGCGTCTCAATGCGCCCGCCGATTCCAAAGACGACTTCTCAAAAGGACAAACATGACAGCTGAATGCAGACTTACTGGAAAGAAGGGCCGACCTCGCTTCGCCGGCCGCCATAACCTCCCGCCATTCGTGGCATTTGCGAAAGCTTTCGGGAAGTTCAACGTCCTCGAGCTCAGCTCCTGCTTCTGCCAGGCGCGACCGAGCCTTCTTCCACGCCTCTTGGGTATCTCGGTGAGCCTTATTCCATACATGCGTTTTGATGAGGGCAATCTTGGCGCCTTTGACGCTGAACGGTTTGCGAGGCCGGGTGTAGTCAACATCCAGCCGGAAGAGCTTCGCAAGTAGATCAAGATCCGCAATCGATCTGGCAAAGAAACCAACAGTGTCGAGGCTGACGGCATACCGTCCAACGCCCTCGGTCGACACGAGGCCCCATGTCGGCTGCATCGTCTCAGTCAACAACCCTGTGGCGTCCAAGTCGGCGAAAAACAAGATGCCCTCACCTTGAAAGCGTACGTGCCGGTGTACGAGCCTGGCCGTATGATGCTACCTCCGGTCTGGGTCCCGATGGCGAGTGGAACTTGGCTATCGCTCACGGCTGCTGCGGAGCCCGACGACGAACCGCCAGGGGTGAACTGAAAGTCTCGTGGGTTGCAGCAGGGGGTACCATCGGTCATGGCCGCGAATTCTGTTGTCGCGGTCTTGCCTATGATGAGAGCACCCGCTCCTCTGAGTATGGCGACTGCGGCAGAGTCGGCCGCGGCGTTTCCGTCGTTCTGGTGGATTTTAGAGTAGTAGACCGTAGGCATATCTTGAGTTCAGTTAGTGCTGATGGCCAGACCAGCATTCCGGGGGCTGATCACTCATTCACTTACCTTTGGTGAGGAAGATGTCCTTGATTCCGACTGCAACTCCGTGCAGCGGGCCTCTCTTGGCGGCAGGCAAGTCATCAAGTCTCCTGGCTTGAGCGATGATGAGGTCCTTGTCGTAGTGGGCCCACGCGTGAATCTCAAAGTCCCGATCCTCGTACCGCTCAATCAAGCCCCAGGCGTACTCCTCGACTGTGAGTTTGTCGCTGCGAATCATCTCGCGAACTTCCGTCGCACTGAGGCGGTGCAGTTTCAGGGCTGCCCTCCGTTTTTCCCCAGGCCTGGGCAGCATGGGGGTAAATCTGGAAAGGAATTCATCCCTCGTTACCCTCCCGATCCTCCCAGGGTTTCGCTCGTCGGGAAGCTCATCGGACAACTCACTGGAAAGCTCGTCATCCTCGATGCTTTCCAGCTTCACGTCCGGGTTCAGGACTGAGAGGGGTCGTCGCGCCATGGAAACTGAGCAGTGGCCGTCTGTAATCGTCTCCAGCGCAAGCTGACCAGGTTCAAGCCGACCTTGTATCTCCAATCAAGTGCATTCAGGCGATGCACTTGGCTTGAGGAGAGCTCGCTGGGTTCGCGCCTGAAGTGAAATTGATCCATGCACAAGATGATAATGAGAGCGGGGCTCACGAGGCGAGCTCCGTGATTCGGGCCAATTACGCCTCTCAATTTAGAGTTGCTGAGAGACAAGGGTCAACACCCGTACTCGGCAACCGGACAGCGTCGCAATTCTGAACTGATAGATGCTGCACTTTTTGGATATTCCCAGCCGTAGTTCGTGTGATGGCTGCACGCACTCTGTGGGACTAAAGCAACATGTGGATGGTACTCAGGGCCCAAGGTGTTGCCTACCCTGAACTCAGGAGGCACATGATCAATGTGACGGATTTTCCACAGAGTTAATGAATATATGCCACTTTGTATGGAACATCGAGCGGGTTTGTCATTGTCGTGCGTTATCCTTTTGTGTTATGGCTGAGTTTCGTAGCCCTCGGACACGACTTGGGGCACGCACTCGTCTAGAAGCGTGCGAGATCACAAAAGATTGGACAAAGGGTCCCGCCCGATAGAGCACTACTCGTACAATTTCGCATCGTCCACGATATGCTCCGAAGTCCAGAGTCACTTCGCAACCAGCGCATCTATGGTGTGATTGTGCTGCATCTTGAGTTCGCGCTCTTAGTTCCATCACTTGGAATGGTACTCTGTACACCTCTGAAAGCAACGCCAATCGCAATGCAAAGAAATGACGCAGCACCAATCGTCCACTGTTCCTCGAGCCCTGGCCCGGCCTCCGTTGCTCTTCCCTCCATTGGAGAAATCGGTGTTGATGCAAGAAAATAGAAATCCGTTCTGCACGCTGACCCATGTTTTCTCACGATGGAGAGTCCGTCGACCGGGTTTCCACAGACTGTTTTCCCTGCATGGCCATGATTGCAGACGTGAGCTTGTCAATCTTGCGATTCAGCTCGTTGATCTGAACCTCTACAGCTGTAGGCGCATCCATGTCGTCAACGTCCATCTTATCAGGACGCAGCAGAGCCCCTCCGCTGGGATTTGGCCATAGATGCCTAAATTGCCCAGATGATGGCCTCATTTGTGGCATCTCTGGCCGCCGGTTCCGTTGCCTCGAGTCGTCGGGGCCCTTCAAGCCGGCATATTCGTTGTCAACCCTGCGACAGACAAGCTCGTAGAGCTGGATTGCCCAAACGATCGGGGCGTGCGTGATCCGGAGAAGCACGATACGGCCAGCGCGGAACTTTGCGTCGTTGCGGAACACGAGTCGCAGCGGGCGGAAGATGACGAGCGCAATGAGGTTGGAAGGGGGGTAGAAATGCGTGAGCCGATTGCTGGTAGATGCCTCCAGGACATAGACGCTGTACACATAGAGATACTCCTCCCTTGCGTGTGTAATGACGCGGGAAAAGCTGTTGGAGAGCATACCGGTCAATGATCCCGTCAGGAGAATGGACGTCAGGGTAATGAAGATGATCATCAGCGGCGGCCCGAAGATGGGGTCAATCTGATGCATGACTTCGAAGCCGACGTAGCTCGACCCGAAAAAGATCTTCGTCAGGATGCCCGTCATCCGGGCAAGATTAAACGTGTCACGGCCGACCAGCGAAAAGGTAGTCAGGAAACCGAAATAAATGATGACGACCAGGACCATGAACTTGATAAAGTCTTTGCCCATTTCCTTGAGGCAGGGGATCAAGGTACCCCAGTACGGGCTCAGGCTCAAAATGGAGCAGATACGCGGCATCATAAACAGCGCCTCGAGCGAGAGCACGTCAAAGGCTATGTCGTTGATCCTAGCGTTGTGTTGCGTTATGCCAATAATCCCTAGGTCTGCGATCAGCATGCATATACAATGACAGCAACGATAACCACTCACGTAGAACAGCGAATACCAAGCCGATGAGTATCATGATCATGTCAAACAAGTTCCAAATGTCGGTCGCGTAAAAGATGGATCCAGCGTCTATCCACTCGCTCAGCTCGTCGTAGAAGAAGGCTGCGATCCAGACGAACAAGACAACCTCGGTCTTGGTAATACGGCTCTCGTCTCGGACGATGAGGACGGCGTAGTACAAACACAGGAATACGGCGAAGAAGAGCACCTCCCAACTCTTGAGGTACTTTGGAACGCGCAGTCGAAGTACGGGTCTGAAGTCTGCGGATTGTAGAAGCGATGCTTCTTTGTGGCGTGCACGGACAGGCTGTCCCAAAAGACAATGTCACCGTTCCAGATGCCGCTGATGATCTTTTGCACGACATGTTGACTGAGGAAGCGCTTTGCATCTGCTATGGCTGCGATTTCCAAGGCATTGAGGCCCTTGAAAGCCAGCGTTGGGTCTCGTTCCTCGCCTACATCATCGCTGGCGTTGGTGAGGCGGGACAGGGCCGTCAGTAACGTGGCTTTCTTGGAAGAACTACCAACGGGAACGGCTGTTGGCCCATGGTTGGAACTCCTCAGGATGCGGGGCAGCAGAGGGGTTCTCTCGGCAGCTTCTTGGTCATAGTATTGTGCCCGGAGCTCATCCATGACCTCGCTGACATCGGGGATCTCGTACAGGCAAAAGTTCATCACCTCGCGCTCCGAGAGGCGGCTGAGGAAGCGCCATGCAGCAATCTCGCAGGCATTGGACTTGGTCTCGCTCAGTCCTAGTTGCTCGTGGTCGGCGGTGTAGTGCCACTTGAGCGCGCTGCACAGACTGGTCAGCGAAGGACTACGCTCTCAGACCATCGATGCCGTGGGCACATACAGCAAAGCATTGACGACGGCGGGATTGGTGCATGTCTCCTGGAGGTGATTGACCAGGACGCGAAGACAATTGCCCGCGGCAGTCGTCCGAGGCTGCTCAAAGGTGCTCGGCAGCTCGATGGCATCTGCAAAGTAGCTGTGAGCCGGCAGCGGCCGTTAGCATCGACGTTGGCGTGGCCGTTCGCGCTACCCATTCCACACGTACAAGGAGAGCTTCCTTACGACCTGCCGAAACGTGTCGTCCTCGGCAATATCGGGCAGGTCAAAGTCGAGCCTTGCAGAGACGGGGCTCACGTCGCGCGCCGGCTGCGCCTTGGACCTCACGCGAATGGGCATGGCGGCGTAGGTACTCGGCTGTACGTGCCAGCAGCCGACTTCTGGCACGGAGTCAGAGTCGATGCGGATGTCGTGCCTCAGCGCAGGAAGAACAGCAGGATGCTAGCGTTGTGGCGGGAGAGCATTGAGCGGAGGTCGAGGGACGAGGGGTGGCGGTGATGTCAGTGCAGGCCAGGGGATCGCGTCGCCAATCTGGCGCCCGGGCCGCGCTGGCAACTGTAGGGTACCTTGGCGACAGCCATGGGGACTAACGACGGGAGCTTTGGGTCGCTGCCTAATAGTGCGAGGCCGTTGCTTCCCCAGGGCCAACCATCGTTTCGCATCGTCGAGAATGGACAAGAGGCTCGCTCTCGCGACGGCGATGGCGTCGGCTCGCTCATCACTTGGCGCAGGTGGCCCCCGGCTCCAGCCAGAGGGGACGCACCGATGCTGCCAAGTAATGTTATCAGATCCAATGGCCCGGAGATCGGGACGCCAGTGGATCCCGCATGGCCTCAGCACGTGCTTCTGCTCACGCCGATGAGATGCAATGCGCGACACCAGACGTGGATGCTGGGATTGGCCGTTGCGTTGACAGCATTGGCCGTTGACAGCATTTGGCTTTACTCTGGTTTCCAATCCTTTGCACATGTTGCCATGTCACTCATCCGACCAGCCGATCAAGCTCTTGGCCGGTGATTCTGGACATCACGACGTGGACGATTCTCTGACAATCTCGCGTTCAGAACAGCCGACTTGCCGCACACTGGCTGATTCTCCAACCAACCGCTGCGCAGCCCTCGAAGCAGGTCTTCGGGGCAAGCTATCGTGCTGAAAGACGCATCTCGGCTCCACCCAATGACCCCAAAGCTCTCTCCACAATGGCAACATGCGCGCTACGTCGCGATGGCGCATTCAGCGCTGCCATCTCCTCCACAGTAATGCGAGAAATCCACCAGGAGAAGCGGGCGCAAGCGACCATTTGCGTCTTTGTCTGACCAAATCGGGACCTCGACACTCCAGGAGGACCTTTCTTGGCATTGCAGAACCACTCGGTGAATAGGAAGCCACCCCGGGCTCACGGCTTCTCCATGCGCACCGTCATGGGGCGGCGAACTTGGTTCGCCGATGGCTTCATGCAAGTCGCCGCTCTTGCCGGCATGCTCTGCAAGCACCTTACTCGCACATCTTGAGGAACGTCTGGGCGCTCGCCCCGTGGCATATTGGGCCGCTGGAGGCGCAGCGATCACCAGCCGTGGACGACGCCCCAAACGACGCCTCAACGTGGTCGCGAATTAGTAGCGACGGTGGCGGCAAGCTGAAGAAGAGGGTGCGGGTGCTCGAGCTGCGTTTCAAGAGCCAGATCTGGCGGATATCTAATCAGGTCGGGAACCTGCACGCCGGAGAAGGCGGCAAATCTGGCAGTGATCTTCCGGGAACGAGCTGCCGGGCGCACCGCGTGCCTGGTGTGGCTTCTCGTCGGCCGACAGCGGGCTCCACTCCGAACCGAGGCTCGACGACGGACCTACGAGTAGGGCCTGAACTACGAGACGGGGACACTATCGTGCTGAGTTCAGCAAGGTATCTAGCTGCCAGCCTGCACAGACCTGTTCACCGGGGCGGTGTCTGGGCAATAATGTAAAGAGCTCTTCGAATGAGCTCTGTGCATTCAACAAATGCCGGACCAACTTACAGAATGTGACGGCAGTCTACCCGCTGCTGCAAGACATTGACTGTACCTGGCTGCAGGAGCTGCAAAGCTATGAGCACTCGGGACGAGCCGCAATTGGCCGCCGGTCGTCCCGTCGATGCCCGGTTCTCATGGCCCGCCGAGAATACGGAGGTTTGTTGATAGGTTGCAAATTCCGACGTTATCCAATCCGTGACTCGTGTGCGGATTGCCGGTACCGAAGTCTGGCTACCAGGGGGCCATGGGCCCGCAAGACGCCACTTCTCGGTGCTCGCCAACCAGCTGGGCCGCTCGAAACCCCGAGCCGTCCGGAAGTCCCTTTCCCCAGGGCACGGACTGGCCCTACGGACGGACCTTGCGGCTACCAGCCGGGGCTGATTTCCTTTTTGGGCTGTAGGACAGCTTCACCCGCCAGGAACCAGCCACTCAAGCACCCAGAGAAGAGCCGTGACCTGCCAGACAACAAGGCTATCACTTGCCCGGTCCGCCAAAGTGGACACCCACCGATATCTTCAGTGTCGCTTGACTCGGCTTACCCAGCCGGGGTTTTGGAGCCCAAGGCACATCGTTGCCACTCGATCGCCATATCATGTAATAGCACTCCGCTTGCCCTCTACTCGTAGACGACAAATTTACCTTCTCCACGTTCACTCTTTGGTATTGCTGCGAAGCAGTTCAGTCGCAATGGCTACCGCGGACACTGCCAACCGTGGGCCAGAACTTCTGGCTGTCAATATTGTCTTTTGCGTTCTGTCGGTCATCATCGTTCTGTTGAGATGCTTCACACGCGCCAGATTGGTCAAGGCTTTTGGCCTTGACGACTGGCTGATGATTGCCGCGACTGTGAGTAACGAGTCGACGCGCCTTGCCCCTAGGGCTCCCCGATATCGCGACAACAGCTCTCTAACGGTCGAACCAGCTCTTTTTCATCGGTTTCGTTGCCAGTTCAAACTCGGGGGTGCATCACGGAACAGGCCAACATATGGCTAACCTGGAGCCCGAGAACATCGAGCGTGCTCTCATGGTAAGTATATGCGCGCGGGATGAAGAAATGATCCACTAATATCTGATAGTACTGGTTCTCCTGCTACATCGTCTACTGCTTAGCAATGGTTGCTTCTAAGCTCTCCTTTGCTTGGTTTTTGCTTCGCATAACGACAACAAGGATCCACTCCTGGATCATTTACGGCGCATCTATAGGCGCCATCATCGGAGCCATGGTCTTCTTCTTCGTCACCCTCTTTCAATGCCGCCCGATATCTTTCTTCTGGGATCGGAGTCAGCCCGGCGAGTGTCTCAGCATGGACGTCATCTGCGACATTGTCTACTTTTACAGTGCCATTAGCGTCATCACCGACTTCACCTTTGCCATCCTGCCTGCATTCGTGATTTGGAATCTCAAGCTGAAGACACGGGCCAAAATCGCCATCATTGTGTTGATAACTATGGGTTGCGTGTAAGTCTCTTGCCGATGCAGTGTTTAGATGGCCCTTGCTCTAACTTTGAATCACAGCGCGAGCTCCGCCGTCCTCGTCCGATTTGCGTACATCAAGACGTTTAAAGATCCCGATTTCCTATGTGAGCAATGGCCTCATTTTCAACATCTTCGGCACTTGATTGCGCACCTTTACTGACAGAAACTTCTTTCAGGGTCTACCCTCGACATTGCCATCTGGTCGGGTATCGAAATTGGCTTGGCAATCAGCGCAGCAAGCTTAGCGACATTGCGGCCACTCCTCAAGCTACTCGCATGGAAGCTAGGCCTATCGACACAGGGAACCACATCCGGCACGGCGTATGGTACTGGCGCTCCGCCAGGGAGCAGGAGCATTCCGAACAACCCCAAGGGTGGCAACGAATTCGACCACAGCGTCTATGTCATGTCCGAGATTCACGTCGAGACCGGCCACGACAGCCAAGAGAAGTTGCACAACCGAGACGTGGAGGTTGTGGGAGCAGCGGACGACGGGAAGAAGGCGGTGCCGAGGAGCTTCCTGCGCAGCGCTCATCCGTTTTAACGTTTCATGTTTCTAAATGTCCCTATAACGTACTCATACTGAAAGATTGATCAGTGCCAATATTGCAGCAATTGAACATATGCTCAAGGAGTATCCCTTGCCCGACGGTCCGTCCCCTAAATTTGCCCTTTCGAGACGCTCCTCGCCCAAGATCGACTGCCGCCTGTTCAGTTGAACAGAAGAAAGGTTCGTTCGTTGACTTGATCTCACAGTGGTGCAGCATCGTGGGTGAAGACGCGAAGAACGATGGATCAGGTCGCATCTTCAAGTGCCATATTTTGGACGGTACTCTGAATCCCTCATACGCGGAAAGATATAATGCGCCTCCATCTTCATGCTGCTGTATGCTCACCGTATTCGTCTCATACCGCGGGGAAATGAATATATATCAATGATTTAGCAGCTGGAAACCTTGTCCTCCTCACAAGGGCAACAAGGACAAGTACGTGTAGTGCAAACCAAGTTGGGACACCTTAAGTGCTTGCATCCACAATGACAGCAGTTGGCTCGCATTGCTTTGCAGTGACTGCTAAACGTGGCAAAGGATTGTTCATGTGTCCGTTCTTGTACGACTGCCATTGAGCCACCGAGGACTCAGGATACTGACGTGGAGGTGGCCCAAGAGAATGGCCTTTGTAAGCTTCCTCCAAGTCGGAGAGGGACATCTCGAAGCTGGCGCAGTCCATTATGATATGGTCATGGTACATGAGGAGATAGTGAGATATCGGGCTCAGGGCCAAAAGAACCAGGCGGAACAGCTCACTGCTCGCTTGGTTGGGGTTCTCGCCTCTCAATCTCTCATACTCAATGGCGACATCCTCCTCTGAATTGATAGTCTTGCATTCGAGGTGAATTGGAGATTTGGGGAGGAATGTCCTTGCCGCCAGCGAGAATGTAGAAGGGGCGTTCACTCCCCGACAACCAGACCAGCCACAACGCGTTACTCACATGTGGCCTGCTGAACGGGGCCTCTGTCGCCGGCATGCATATGACCCTTCCCGTGCTCTTTGTAACCGCGCCCTTGACGGTGCCGTCTGAGCGTTACTCGTCTGAAAAGGCCATGACCCTCCTCCTGGACAGCATCCGCATTCGATATCCGCGTCGGCTTCCAGGTCGTGCGTGTCCGGTCCGCCAGGTACGCATGGTCTCCCCGATGATTCTGTTGGACTTGGAAGTAGTGCCCCTTATCCTTCTGTGCTCGAAGCTGTGTTACGATCTCGAGGCCCCGGTGCGCCGGGGCTCACGAACGCCCTTCTGTTCGTCAAGCTGAACATGATTTTCCTGATGTTGGTGCCTTGGCGGAGGAATTTGAGAAGGGCAGCCGCGGTGAGACCTGATACCTACATGGATGCCCGTCGTGGCATTGGGTGGCATCATCTTGTCTAAAAATGCATCCAATTGGTATGAGGGCTGTGGCCCCAACAGAAGACCGAAGCCCGGGTAGTGTGGTGTCTTTTATGGACGTTGATCGGGCAGGAGGCGAAATTGGAGGCAGGTTCAAGTAGAGCAATGCTGGTATTCCGTCGTTGAACTCGATGTTACCTACTCAGGCAGCATGCCGAACTCTGGTCGCTCTCCTGCCAGCCTTCGACTTTTTCTCACTATTCGCACGATGTGAGAAGCTCTTGCCACAGTGCCATGGGTTCCCTCCGTGCGCTGTCTCACTCTGTCCAACAATTGTTTTCTCGTGCCGGCCCTGGTGCGTGTTCTCATCCCATGCTCTTGCCGAGTGGTGTTTCGGGCACCTCGTGTGCGACTATACTGAGTCTGACTTCGGATGAAAGACGTAGTTGGTCTCTTGCGGGGACGTCTGCTAGGTGATCGAGAATCCGGGGTCATGGTGGTTTCCCGACGTCGGTCGATTCCATCAGCTTCCAAGATTGAGTCCTGCGTGTCTATTCCGCAGGTAGAGGTGCGCTGTCGCTTGTTTCCCTTGACTGGGGCAGTTGAGGGGTCAGGCTCGTCATCATCGCGCCGTCGCTTCCCCCTGATAGATGGTTCCATCGAAATTTGCACCGAGGACCGGGCGGGGCAGGCAGCATGTAGTCGTAGGTGATTGTCCCTGAAGTACTCGCACTTCTCGTGCCAGTAAATCGGATTTTCGAGATCGGGGCTGTCTCCAATTCCTCGGAATCGGACATCGAAAGTGGCGCTGATATAGAGCTCGTCAATCTCCAATATACGACGCCTCGCTGGCTCGCAGTCCTGTAGATTTTTCATGGCGCGATAGACTTCAGATTTCGCTGCTCTCAAGCTTACAATACGAGTCTCCTCTCGCCTAAAGAGTTGCAATTTCTTCTCCCAGTAAGCGTGGTCCTCGAGGTCGGGAGCATGACTCTCGCTCCCACGATAGAGTATCTCATGGCCGTCGAGGACGAGCTCTTCCCCCATTCGGTATGCCACGCTGGTAGCATGATCAATTCGGAGCTCATCGGCGTCCAGAAGCGAATTCCCTCCCGGCTCCATCTCCTGGAGAGCCTTCATTTGCTCATACACGAGTCCCTTAACTCGTTGCAAGATGTCCCTGCTTTCTGAGAAGGCAGAAATGCTCTCGTCTGCGGAGCAATCCGATCCTGCTGGCCCAGAGAGGATTGGTCCTGTAGGTGTGTCGACGACGATTGGCTGCCTAAGGGAGAAGTGTTGCGTACCTGCAGGCTGTGAGGCCGCCCAAGCTGCGATGTGTGCATTCCCCCAGCCGGTGTCATATTCGCATCTGTTTCGACATTGTGTCCCTCGCTGCAACTCAAGTGCTGCTGTACTTGACGGTGCGAGCGAATTGATCTCCTTCTGTCTGAGATTGAATAATTTCTCTTCAAAGTATGTATCTGCGCTCCCAATATTCGACATGTTCTAAATCAGCTTCGGTGCCATCATCTTTGTGGCGAATATCGTGTTGTTCCGCGATATAAAGTTCGTCATTTTCGAGCAGTTGTTTGCCTTCCTGGCCGCTCCGTCCCAGGGCACTCATGATGGCAAGCACAGAGCCCTTGACTTGTTCTATGGCCAGGAAGCGCCCATACTCCCTCTGCAGACGTTGCAGGCTGCTTTCCCAAAAAGCAGCGTCGTCAGGGTCTGACGACAGGTCGGCGTCGCCCCGTAGTCGGACGCTGCCGGGTTCGTTGATGCATAGTCTTTCGTTTTGAAGTATTTCCTTTCCCACTTTACCGATGCCCTCTAGGCTTCGGAGAAAATCGTAGACGGGACGTTTCGCTCGGTCGATCACTGTCGCCTGCGGCTCGTCAGTCCATCGCGAGACAGGCTGCGACGAGATCAGATTGATTCTCTCCAGATTCTCCGTCGTGAGAGATTGACAAGACATGGTCGCCTTGGAGCGAGGCCGGGCGGGAATGTGCCCGTTGCGAATGATTGATGGCATGTGGTGATGTTGAGGTAACTTCGATTGGACCAGCAGGGTCTAGTGCGCCTGCGGCGTCAAGGTAAGCGGGCGCTTAATTCTTTCCCGAGTCGCAGCGCCACTGTCTCAATTTGGACCAGGAGTGTCTCATCCAACCAACATGCAGGTTCAGGCGCGGCGGACAGGCAGGGCGAGGAGGAAGAACTATAAAAGAGTGTGACATTCCCATGCATGTACGGTTAGTGCTGTTATCTTTACATTCGACCGAATTGCGACTCCCGATTTACCCAAAGATGGCGAATGAAATTGAAGAGAAAACCCTATTCACAGTACACGCGCACGCAGATGAGTTTTTGCGCGACCGACATCATGAAAAGTACTTGATGCGCGAGGAGCGAGTGTATGCATCTGACTGGGCAGAGGCAGCTACATCTTTCTCTGACGAGAAAGAAAAGGAGATTACCCCAGCGCCGACCATATCGCAGTCATGGCTCTTACGCATCACGACAGATCACTTTCCCAATAACCTCGGCGCCTTCTTTACATTTGGCAGTAACCGCAAATGTGATTTCCTTCTCGCTAAAGATTCAAGAAGAGGAATCAGTGGTGTGCAATTCTCCATTATTGTGAATTGGGAGTTTGGGGGCCTTCTTCTCCAGAACCGCAGCAGGAACGGTACGAGAATCGCATCAACTGCCTTGACCCCAACAACATTGATGAGCCAAAGGGCAGTTAATGCAGGGGAAGATATCAACATTTCCCTCGGGGTCTACGACATCATCATCCGAGTTCCCGATCATTCTCCCCACTGGAGTTCGTTCAGCAAGTACTTATTCGCGTATTTCGACGAGTTTCCCAACCATATCCCGCTCAAGCGCCTACGACTCAACTCAGAGCCCAGTACTAGGAGCCAAGGGACGTCCGCCGGTACTGTATATGCATTCATTGGTAAGATCGGACACGGGGCCCATGGTGTTGTACACAGGGCAGTGGACCGATCCACAGGCGAGGTTGTCGCCGTCAAGCAATATCTAAAGCATGAAGACGCAAGAACACAGGAGGCCATGCTCTTACAGAGTATCTCTCATGTATTTGGCCCAGGCGCTAGACACAATTGCTGCACTAACTTCTCTTGTAGGATAACGTCGTGAAGTTCCAAGCTTTCATGGCCAAAGACGGGGAGCCGCCTGTTCTCGTGATGGAACTCATCAACGGGAACAACCTTGAGCAAGAGCATGCGGTTTCCCCGCTTGGCCTTTCGAGGTCAGTGCCGTGAGCAGGCAATTGCTCGGCGGGCTGCTCTGCCTGCATAGTCAGAACATAACGCATCGGGATGTCAAGCCCGCCAATGTCATGGTAGTTGCCAGGGATCCAATCTACGTTAAATTGACGGACTTTGGCCTCGCAGCCCTAACAGATCAAATCCAAAGCTTCTACGGCACGCCTGTGTATGCCGCTCCAGAGATTCTGGCAAGGCAGGCCTACAACAAAAAAGTGGACATCTGGTCTTTGGGTGTTACGGCGCTTCAGCTGTTCCATGGACTCCCCCGGCACGCTCATAATTCAGGAGCTTACCAGGAGTGGCCGAACACGATACAGAGTCACTTGAGCTACGTTGGGGACGGGCGGCAGTCCTCAATGATTGATCTCCTGACCAGTATGCTCACGATAAGCCCGAAGAGACGACTTTCCGCCGAAGAATGCTTGCGTCATAAATTCTTCTTCATTGAGCACTACGATCATCGGGATCCCAATGCTGAACAGGAAGAGCGCTCTGATAACAAAGCAACGCATTCATTGACTGCGGATGAATCGCCAACGCGTCCTTTCACACCCTTCTCCGACCAGGTGAACAGCAATTTGCCTCGGATGCCTGAAACAGGCGCGATAGTCAACGATCCGGCAGATTTTATTGCCGCAGGCAATTTGATGGTCCAGGCGCTGGGAGAGTCAAAAGAATCTAGTCCCATGCCGCAAAATCCTTCGGAAGAAAAGCGGGAGAAAGAACCTCTTGTGAGGAGCTCACGCATTCAGGTGCCGACCTTGCGATTCGAGGAGAGTCTGTTATACATAGTATACGGCTGCCAAAGGATTTCGATGCGCACGACGGATTTTCGCGTGAACGCCACGGAACTTTTCGCTGCTGTACGTCTCAATGATAGAGATCGTCGCAGCTATCTGCGCCGGGTAAGAGCCCAGAGCAATGTGGTCGTTTCTAAATGTGGCTCTTGGGTTCCATTCCGAGACGGCGTTTTCCTCTGCCAATGTCTGCAGCTGAGTTCTATCGTCGAGGGCCTTATTTCTCAAGCACCCTTGCTCGTTCCCAGCGAGAGAGAGAACTACCACCTCTATGCACAGAATTGAAAGAATAATTGTTTCCCATCATATCTGACGGGGAATCAAAGGGAACCTATACAAACAATTGTCTCGCGTTTCACTGCGTACTTCCCCATGGATATACTTTCCTGAGAGCGGATGTTGAATATTGCCTTTCCGTGCCGGCAGCGAGGTTGCGGTGCTGTCAAAACTTGAGTCTTGTCTACGCCGGCTCAATAGTGCGCCTGCAGCAGCAATGGCAGTGCCCTGCGAAAGGCATTCGTCTTTCAGGCTGGCTATCCCGGGCGCGTTGAAGTTACGGCTGACTGTGCTAACGTGAACCTGACTTCTGAACAAGTACGTAGCTTACTTCTGAAACTCTTGTTTGATATAAAGCTAATATGATTCAGGCTAACGTGATGCTTCCGGCTAGGGGCAGACGGGAGGCTGCATGGTTCTTCACCGACGACTTCATGCAGCGTGGTTGTCGATGCAACTGTTTCGCCACCAAGGCACACACGCATTCTCATGGACATACCGTTTGAACTAGTTCGCTAAAATTGGTCATATAGTTGCGGATTGGGCATCACATGTAAGTCGGGTGATGTGGTGGTCAGGGAGGCCCTGGATACATGTATCAGGGAGACACTCGGGTCCTAATGACTAAATGGTCGGCACGTTCTTTATCGCTTTTCACATTATCATCTTCAGGTTTTTGGTCCCTCCCAAGTCTCCTCTAGTGGAACAAATGGAAATGGGTTTTCCCTGATTGTCGAAGTTGCCGTGAGTGGTCCTTGGTGACTCTTTCATCTGCATTGTGCGATGTAATTGCATTCCACACATTGGGCTCTTGCCCGTGTCACTTCCGAGCTTTCGACTGCGTGGACGATTTCATTGTGCATTTTCTGGGTATCCCATCACGTTCACATGACAGCTGCTACCTCGGGCTTTGGTGTGTATTTCCGTACTCAACAAAGCACGAAGCTCAATGTACCTTAGACTGATATCAGATCTCGGGATCCCAGTTGCATCGTACCATAGCGTGATGGATGTCAATGCGACTAGCGGCAGTAACCCACCAATATCTCGAAATCTCATCCTCCATAATATCTTTGGAGAATGCCGTTCGTGTGCTCCTCCTTTGCCCTTCTCTCGATGCATCGTAAGAAAAACTCACGGTCCCGCCGCATGCGATCCACATTATTTTCGGGTGCTATGAATCCCATGGTCTTATCGGGTTCGTGCGTTAAGAAACGTGGGTAGGCCGCGGCGAATTGCAAAGGAACAAATTCAGCCCAGCTAAGGTCAATGATCCTATACAAATTGTTATGGCTATTTGAACAGCCTTAAGACCGGTAGGTTCACTTACCCTCGAACAATATTTTCGTGACCGTCGACGATAATGTTATGGCCCGACAGATCACCATGGACAAGGACATGTGGCGCAGCGTCTAGCTCCGGCATCCAGTACTTCTTGGTAGGTTCCATTTCCTGCTCACACTCAGCGACTGTGGCACCACGGAGGCTGCCGGTACTGGCGCGAGCTATCTTGCGCTTAATCTTAGACTCAATCCAGGTTAAGGCAGGCACTCCTGGTTTTGCAAGTTAGCGGTAGGCGAAAACTGTTCAGTCACCGCATACCAGAAGCTTTAATTTGGACTAGATCGAGGGTCGCATTTGCAACTGCGCGAAGAATATCTTGACGCTCATTCTCTGTAGCTGGGTGATCTGGTGACCAATCGAGTTGCTTTCCGTCGACCCAGCCGAGCGCTAGATACGGCGTCTGTAATTTGTTGTCCGTCGTGCTGCTGAGATCAAGAAGAGGTTGGAAAAGTCGGAGAGACGCTTTGTTAATTCGTTGACGAATATCCGCTTCCCGTTCAATGAGAAGTCGGGTGTGAGGGCTGCTTCGATTCTTGGGAATCCGAATGGCAAGTTTCAACTTCAAAGAGCTCTCGAAAACGTACACGGTATTCTCCCCCCCCGAGAGCGGACGCACGTCAGTGCTATATGCAAAGTGACAGGGCGAGCCGGCAATAGTAGTCGCCAACTCACAGATACTACTGGCGAGCGTGTGGTTCAAGATCTCCGCCATGTTGGTTGTAGCCTTGCTACGAAATGAAAATGTGAAGAAGAAAAAAAACAGACGTCGCGTCCAGTCAGTGGGCAGTGATTGCCACGGGCGTTACCAGCACGGTAGATGGGCTGCCAGCCACCGCCATCTCACCGTATTTCCCACCAACTAGGGGAACAGATCGGTGTCACACACAAGCCACACTCAGCACTGCAAGCTGTTTGAAAGTAACCCAGCTTGCCAGCCCAGGTGCGGGGATCGTGGATCGCACTCCCAGCCTCACAAAAGCTTGTTCTTTGGGGCGGGGGTTTCCGGTGCACTAGGCTCCCCTCTACCGGCCCAACTTTTGCTACCCTTCAATGGCGCTCGCTCAGTGCAATACTCGTACGGAGGACAAGGCGTGAGAAAGTGACGGTTGGCTAGGCTGAAACCCACACTTTAGCTCCCCGAGCAGGTAGAATTTAAGGCATTACCTTTAGGAGCATGAGTATAAGAAGTATCGCCAAGTATATGTATTACTTTTTTTTTTAACGGAGGATAATTTGTCGGGGGTGTGGCCCGTGGGTGCAGACCCCTGACCAAGAAAATAGAAGACTGAAAAAGTAGAGGATCAATAATAGGCTTAACATTAATGGGATATCAAGGGAACGTCTAGATCCTTGTGATTGAAGAGTCACTCATGCGCTTTACATTATTCATGAGCTCTTCGTAGCTTGATAGTTAAGGATATTTAATCCCTTTTGCTTTCTTAGATAGCAGCCGTTTTGTTGCCTTGTCTCGCTGACTTACACGATCTGATTCCGCATGCCTGCTACAACTACTACTACGATACTCTCTGAGCTATAGCCACAACCAATTTGCTTAGGCAGCATCTCGTTCATTATCCCATTGCAAGATCGTTCCTCTCGGCTTCTCGTGCATTCGTTCGTCCTCAGCAAATTAGCTCTATAACCTCAACACAAATCATAAGTATCATGCACTAATAGTTCCCTTAGTGACCTCTATTTCTACACTATTAGCATCCTCATCCAGCAGACCGCAGCGATGAGCCACAAGGCTAAGGGATTGGGGAGCCTAGACGTCTATATCGAGACAACTTAACCCCCTAGACCACATTCAGTAGACGCGCCTGCGGCACCTCTTGGATACCTGATGCGACTAGGAGCTGCGCCGGGCTTCATAGAAACAAGCGACCCCCTACCGTATACGTCCAGCGATGCAGGCGCCAAACTATCGTTGGTGAAGAGTAATGAAAGCTTGTCATCCGTTGAGGCTTCACTCATCGACGATAAGCGAAATATTGCGTCAAAGTATTGATCTAGAGAGTGGCGCGGCTGGTTGTTCTATCACAGTTGGTTTGGCGACCAAGTCGGGAACGAATAGGTGCCTATCGGTACCACATTCAATGACACTGAGACGTAGATGAGCAGTAGACGTGCTCTTGTAGATGATCTTGGCTCTGCAATATATTTGATCGAAAGTAAAAAAAATATATGTGGCAATGTTCGACCGCGAGTGTCGCGACACCTCATCATTCAACACAATGTCAAGAAGGGTCAGCAAGACCGTGTGGCGCTGTTGTTCCACCGCCATCGTCATCGCCAGCCAACGTCGACTGCTCGCTCAACCAGCTCGCATTGTCCGAATCATTCCGTGCCGCCTCGGCGCCGTCACCACCGTTCCGGTGTGTCGTCTCTCCTCCCTCAGGCCTCCTCCGTATCAACGCCTCGTCTTCCTCGTGGCGATGTCTACCCGTCGTCTCGGTACGGCGACGGCTCCGATCCCTTGGATGAATGGCGTCTTCCCTACCGCGCCTCCTCGGGGATGATTTCTCTGGCGACGCCTCATTCTGCAACAGAGCGCGCTGTTGCTTTTCCAAACGCTTCTTCTTGCGAGAGAGGTACAATGAGCGCCCGCCCATGAAGAGTGCGATAGCCAGCGCCGCCATGGACTTGAATAGGCAGAGTTCGTCAAAGCCGTGTGGCGGTCGAAGAACCTGTCGAAGATTATGATGATAGTCGAGGATGGATTCAAAGAAGTATTCGGTGAAAGAATAGAGTACGCTGATGATAAGTCCAACTGAGAATCAATTGAAGTAGCACCGTATGACCTCACCATTTCGCGGTTGTGAGCTAGCGCCGCCAGAACCAATGCGAAACTCTAGCCTGTGTATGGTGTGGCTTACACGTAATCCGACGACGCCTCATGCCCAGAAGACGTTGTACTGCGGCTGCCGTGTTCCTGAGCCTTTCACTCATCAAAGCCTCTATTTTTCAGTCACTCGTACAGTAGTACAGGCTATATCAAACAAACGCCGTGACAGTCAGCTCATCTATTTATCACAATCGCCGCCTATCATCACGGCTCATGCCTTCCTCCTCTGTAACAGGCAGTGTCGGCCCCATTTCCTCCGGAGTGCATCGGGAACAATCTGAAGATCGGGCACCCAAAGCGTTCGTGCAAGGACGTGGGTACTGGCAGCGTCAAGAAAGGGCTCGCACTTGACAATGTCCCACGCTGTAGTATCGGCAATGTAGTCCGGTTCGTTTGGCGGGAGCGGATCTGTCCGCTCAGGGAACTGCGTGTCCACCAGGAATGAGCAAGTTCGCAGCTCAACATATTTGCCCATATCTTCTTCATTTTGGTCGTTGAGGCCGCTGGTCGGTAGCCACGTACCGCTCCAGAAGCCGAAGCCGGTCCTGGCCTCGGAGAATTCGCCTGGCAAAAGGCCACGGAACTCGGAGCGCACAAACTTGGCGTGCATGTCCCGCGGTAGGAAGTAAGACGATGGGAAGCGATACCACTCCTTGCCCAGGCAAACGAGGTCGCCATCCCGACCAACGGCGCCGTGGCCCTCGCTGCCATTCAACAGAGGCTTGTACATGCTCAATGGAGCGTTGTAGCCAGTGTATATGCCGTAGATTCGCGCCATGCTAACATCCAACGACAAAAAGACGACGATGCTGACAGCCAGCAGCTTCAAGCGCGCAGGAATCTTGCCCAGGAGCGTGCTTGGATCCGAGCTGCCAATGGCAGACAGAAGAATGTGTAGCGACATGGAGGCATTGAGCGCAAGAAAAGGGTACACGGGGTACATGAATCTCTCTTCCTTGTGCGGCTGGGCGGTGAAGATGGCCAGCCACATGTAAAACGGCGTGACGAAGACAACTGTTCGCAGTCCAGTCTGAAACCCATGCCCAGAGGGTGAGACGGCCTTCTGGATAAGGAACAATGGCAAGGCCAGCAGAGCCAGAATGAACCAGACGTTGAAGTTGAGGGCCAGATTCTTGAAGTAAAAGGTCCAGGGCTCAGTACCGTACAGCTCTGGGCCACCTGTCGACGAGAAGATGTTGTACTTGATGATGTTCCACGTGACAACTACGGCTTTCTTGTAAAAGAAGAGGTTAATGACGAAGTCGAAGAACTGGAGAGTGTGAGTACGATGCAACTTGACGACATCATGTGTTGTACACGCACCACAATGAGCAAGCCAGCAATGACACCCCGGAAGAGTCGGATGATGGACTCGATGAACGTCTCCCTGTCACTAAAGAGGGTGAAGACGACCTCCTCTAGGATATATGGCGCGCAGAGCGCCGCTGCAAACGGCCAGCCAAGGACGCCTGCCATGGCAAACCAAAAGATGCCTCGAGAGGTCTTCAGGCCGCCCCGCCAGTTCATGAAAGAGGCAGCGCCCAGCATGCACATGTACATGGCAAAGCTCGAGGGCAGGAACGCCGCGCTGGCGTGGAAGTTTCCAGGGCTGGTGACGGTGGCAATCAAAAAGAAAATGCCGGTCCTGCCATTCAGGGTGGAGCAGACGACCTTGAACATGAGGGTCTGGCAAAGAGCACAGACAAAGGCAAGGCCGTAGCGGACAAAGTAAAACTCGGCCACCTTTGCAGGTGCGTCAGTACTCGTTGAGTGCCATGAAATTGAGCATAAACTCACCTTGGTGGACTGCGGCAGCAGTCGTCGCACGCTGCCGACAAGCGCGTGCAGCCCAACGTACAACCAGCTGCGAATGGCGTACTCGGGAGAGTACTCCCACGTCTGCAGGCCGTAGCCATGGGACAGGTAGTGCGCAGGCTCCCAGTAGTTGAACGTCTCGTCGCAGTCCTGGATCGGCGCAAAGACGGCCGCAAGCAAGCTGGCGGCCAAGAAGATGTAGAAAGCTGTAATGGGCTCTATGGGGAACGGGCCCTTGCGCCTGTCGCGAGGTTGGGATTAGCGGGACGCACAGGGGCACGGAGAGGTGGTGTTGGGCCGCACTTCTTCTTGGCGTGCCCGGCATCGGGGTGCTCGAATTGGCGCGTCTCTTGGGCCGGTCGGGGCGCCATGGTGATGACTCTTGTGCGAGCTGTGTTGTTTGGTGTTGAGACCTGTCGTCATGGCGTTGGGGAGCTCAGGCTTTTGGAGGGGACCCGACCCCTGCAAGGCCCACCGACGCGGTGAGCTCCCGGTGAAGGCGCGCCAATGCAGCCACAGATCCACCTCGGCCGCCTTCACTTGGTTTTTTCTTTGCCGGCGAGGACCCTGCAAGGCTGGATTTTCCAACGTCGGAGTCTGCTTTCGTTCTGTCACCAACCGCTTCGTCACTCCTTTTGACTCTGGTCTCGGCATCCCTTGAAGTCATTCCTCGAAACGACTCGTATCATCAGCGACTTGGCTGCCCTGCGACACGGCGCAATCGACATCCAAGTACAAACGAAGACTGGTCCTGAGCCCATTGACAGGAACCATGTCGGGCTTTCAGATCCCCGGCCTGGGGCAGGCCAAACCGAACGAGACGCTGCCTCCTCTCCCGCAGTCTGATGTCGTCGTTGCACCGGCCGCTACCTCTGAGCCAGACGCTCGGATGCAAGACGCGCATCAGCCCGCCGCCCAGCCTTCAGCCCAGCCTGCACCCCAGCCAGCCATCGAGGCAACCTCCGAGCTGACAGCGAGCGGCACAAAGGAAGAAGAGGTTCACCCCATCAATGCAGAGCACGCGCCCCAAGATCAGCCGGCAACGGAAGACGCAATGGCCGTCGACCAGCCCGAAAGCCCCCCGTCGTTGACACACGCTCTCGAGGCAGCCCTTGGAGGTCTCGGCGAGGTCACAGCCACGTCACAGCCGACACAGGCAGAACTGCAGACACAAGAAGCGCCGCTGCCCGCCGAACTACAAGCCGACCAAAGCGCGAATCCAGAATGGGAGGCTGACTCGTCGCCCTACGAGTCGTCCTCGGACTCGAGCAGCTCGGACTCTTCAGACGAGGACTCCGACAAGGGGGGCTATGAGCTACTCGGCGTCGAGGAGACTGCTCGTCTGCTGATGGAGATGGAGGGCGGTTCCGACGACGAAGGCACGCGGGGCGGAGCGTCGACTACGGCGAGCCAGCTTCGGACCAAGAACGAGATCCCAGAAGAGGTCATCCCGCGGCCCGACGTCACCATCACGCCCGACATGAAGATTGAGGAGCTCGGCGCGGTGGAGCACATCGTCGAGAACATTATGCTCGTCATGGCCATCACCCCGGGCGAGTACCAAGTGCTCGACACGGGCTCCCTCCTCTGCAACGCCGACCGCGCCGTCATAGGCGTCGTCGCCGAGACCATCGGCAAGGTCCTGCAGCCCATGTACACGGTGCGCTTCAACTCCGAGGACGAGATCAAGGAGCTGGGCATCGAGGTCGGCACCAAGATCTTCTACCCCGTCGAACACGCCTCGTACGTCTTCACCGAGCCCCTCAAGAGCATCAAGGGCTCCGACGCCAGCAACATCCACGACGAGGAGGTCGGCGTCGACGAGATGGAGTTCTCCGACGACGAGCAGGAGGCCGAGTACAAGCGCGCGCTCAAGCAGAAGAAGAGGAACAAGCATGCGGCGCCCGGCGACGGCGCGCGAGCTGGCAGACCGCCGCATCCCCTGCGGCAGGAAATGGCCCCGGACGGAGGGCTCGACTACGACGACGATGGGCCGTACAAGCCCCTGACGCGACCACCCGGCTACGGCACCGGGCCAGCATCCGGTGAAGCTGTCGAACGCCTGCCACGTTCTAATCACCAGCGCGGCGGCCAACGAGGAGACCACAGAGGTAGGGGAGGCAGAGGAGGCAGAGGTCGCGGCTCCCCCCGAGGCGGCGGACGCGGCGGGTACTCCCAGCCACCTCGAGACGGCTACTCGCTCCCGGCCCAAAGCCATCAGCAGTACCCTCAGCAGCAGCAGCAGCAACAACAACACCAGCCGCAACCAAGCGGCCCGTGGAACGCCAACGCCGCTCCTCTTCCTCCTCCTCCAGCGCCGCACCAAAGCGCCGCTCCCGCCATGCCAAACTTTGGCTTCCAGTTCTCCGGCTGGCCACAACAACCTCCCCAGGGCCACGGCGTGCCGCCACCGCCGCCCGGCTGGCCCGCGCAGGGTGGTCAGGCCCCGGCCCAGGCTCAAGGAGGCGGCGGTGCGTTTGTCAACCCGGCGCTCATCGCCGCGCTGATGAGCCAGATGCAGGCGCAGAGCGGACAGCAACAGTGGGGACAGCAGCAGCAGCAGCAGCAGCCTCCGCCCCAGTGAGGCGATCATTGTGTGTATCAAGGCTGGGGGAAGAATCGTGTCTGGATCATCATGAATGTAGAAACGGCGTTGGTCAAAATAGAGGAAAAGGGAGAGATACCCAATGTCATCCAGTTTACTTGACAAGATGGAGAAGTGTGTCGTTGGTTTATGCCAATGAAGACTCAGTAAATCATTTCAATCACTTGACGAGCTCATGTTTGCGCTACGCTCACTTCAAAAACAAGTGATATGACGCTCTTTGTGTTCTGATATTGCCCGCCATCATATATCTCATGCAAACCCATCCCCCCCTGCCGATTATCTCTACAGGTCACGCCACTCCTCTGCGGCCTTGTCGTCAAACTTGTGGAAGCCGAGCTCGTAGACCAGGCCGAGTGTCATGCGTGCATGCTGCAGCATGTGGTCAAATGAAAGATACTTGATCAGGTCCTCGGTGCTGTGGATGTGGGAGTCCGAGTTCTCAAAGGACGACTCAATGACAAAGGCAGAGGGGTAGCCGGCCTTGGAGGCGGAGGCGTGGTCCGAGCAGGCATAGCCGCACTTGGTCTCGATCCAGGGAATGCTGCAGTACTGCGCGAGGGGTGTCAGCAGGTTATACTAGCGAGACGATGGTCGGGCCGGGCGGACTTACCTGCTCAATGACGGTCTTGATAAAGGTGGTCAGGCCGGGGTCTACGAAGTCGACAATAACGCCGACACTCTCCGGGCCGCCGGCATCCAGGGTGCCCTGCACGAACCCAGTCATGTCCTGTTGCAGCATGGCCTTGACGTCGCGCTTGTTCTCCTCGTACGACGAGAAGATGGCCTGGCTGCCGAGCAAGCCGCCCTCCTCGGCGCTGTACCAGTGGAACTCGATGGTGTTGGCCGCCTTGCCGTCGACGACATCCTTGGACTTGAGCAGCGTGCGGAACACCTCCATGATGGTGACGGTACCGCTGCCATCATCGTCGGCACCGGGAGCGGCCAGGATGGACGGCAGCCACAGGTTGACCGAGTCCTGGTGCGCGCCGATGACGATGGTGCTGTTGGACCTGCCGGGGATGGTGGCGATGACGGAGCTCTGAGCCCACGAATGCTTAAAGGGTTCGGCGTGAACGGTGTCCTGGGCACCAGCCTCCTTGATGATGTCTCTGACGTTGGACAGGACCCATTCCGAGGACTGGCGGCCGTAGTCGGACTTGTAGTAGCGCGTGTGAAATGAAGTGAGCTTGGTCAGCCACTTCTTCATCGTCGACTGGTCGAGGTTCTTGGCCAGCTTGCCGACGTCCTTTTCGTAGGCGCATTTCTTGGGGTAGGACACGGTGGCGCGGGCCCCAAAGTTCCTGGTGCCGAGCTCGCGCGTGTCGGTAATGTCCATGAAGCGCTGGCCGCTCTGCCACCCGTTGTCAGTAAGCGCGCGCGCGCGCCCAAGGCCGTCGGCGCAAACTTACCCGTCGCAGGTCCCATTTGTCCTCGTCCGTCACCCACTGCGTCTTGCCGGGCGCCGTCTCGATCAGGTACTTTTCGGTGCTGGGCTCGAGGATGACATTGCTGTTTACGTCGCTCTCGCTAGACTCGACGAAACGGGCCGTGATGGCGGGCAGGCAAGCCGCGAGGAGCGAAGCCTGGGAAAGCTTCATGGTCACGAAGCGCAGCGGAAATGTCTAGGCAAAGGGTACGGTGGTGGTGATGGTGATGGTGATGGTGATGGTGGGCGTTCAAGAGTTGCGCTTGTTGGATGGGAAGAGGAGACGGAGGAGAGAGGATGACGAGGCAACTGAACCAGCAGCAGCCTGAAGCGTCACCACTAGAGCTCAGTACCCTAAGCTGCCTGTTTGGGTCATAGCGGCAACGAGCGGCTTCCCCAAGCCATCCATGGATGCGACCAGAGCGGGGGCGGTCAGCGGCGCTGTCGGTCCCGCCATTCGCCGCCTGCCCGCCTGCCGCTAGCCGTGCTTGAGACTAGCAGGGATTGGATCAACTCCGATGCTGAGATGGCCGCTTATTCGATACAGCGCGCTCTGTACCCGCAGGGTAGCAGGTGAGGATCACATTCACCACCAACGTCAGGTGTCGCCTTGGGATCGTTGGTCCTGGAGTGTTCCGACTTCGTCGCCTCCTAAGCATCTCGTGCTTTCTCGGTTACCTCGCTGCCCTGCGAGAGACTCGAAATAGTTTAATACTCGTAATGGAGATGATGGGGAGTAGACAAATGTCTATTGATGCGAAGCACGGAGAGATGATCATAATTTTCCTGTTGACGCGTCAGTATTCTAGGATTCTGCTGCGCAGGAGGGCTCAAACGCTCTAACTTGGACCTTAATTAGCCTCGTGCTCTGCAACAAACGTCCCGGAAGCAATCGTTAGCTTCATGTTAAATTGGATAACTTTATAAATTAAAGAAAGAGAATGTCCATCGTTCTTTAACTAAATTGCCATATAGAATTTCACATTACGAGCGTTATAGGGCGGATCATGTGGCGTTTGGCCGGGTTAATGGGAAGTAATGCATTCTAACATTCATCTCCCCCTATGTTGCAGTCTTATTGGTGCTTTAATGTTGAAATCAAAATCGAACGTGCCGCTGTCCGTGATACAGTTGCACAGAAGGAACCGCTCAGGAATCCCGTTCGATTACCGGTCCGCCTTTTGTCCCATCATACCCCCTTCTCCCTTGACTTATTCTACATCACCCTTTCTTCAATATCTTCTACGACTCACAACGGCTGATTTCTATATGACTGTACCGCTGGATGGAAAAGTTTTTATCATGATACCAATTTAATTACCTTTCGCGGTCCTGATCTAGTTGGCTTGACCTTTGCTTATATTACATCGCTACGCATCGAGCCCATGGACGGGCGGGGATGATGTGAATAAGCGGCCGTGCTTTTCTAAAGCTTCAAACGAAAGAAAACGGGGTTCAAGATGGCCGTTAGTCAGATTGCACAAGTTGAAACGATGGAATCGCTTAGATGTATCAGGCGCTGCGGGAAAGGAATCTTAGACTTGAAAGCGACGGGGTGCAAACAAGCACACTTGTATGTCCTCCTACTGCTGTGGTGAAGCTTAGATGAGAAGACGCAGCCAATTTTATTACAGGTCCTCCGTATACACAGCCTCAGGTCCCAGTCTGGCCTTGGCCAGCAGCATGCTGGGCAGATGGGCAACCCTGCTGAGGTTCCGCCTGCCGTTACGCAGCAGATCATGGTGCTATCGTAGTTTTGGATTTTCGCATCGTTTCCGAGCTGCAGGGTGCAGCCGCGTGGGTGGCGTTGAAGGTCTACCTACATGTAGTCTACGACTTCGGTGGCTTTCCCACGCTCCGCCTGTAAGATCCGTAAGGGGACTCGCCAAGCAGCTGGCTCAGCCAACCGTGCAAGCAGTGTGCAGAGATCATCATTTCGGTACGGGGTGCGTCAATAAGCTGACTGCTTTGCCAGATGCCAGGAATGCCTGATGATTCGCCACAACGAGAGGCATGCGCGGCAGGATAGAAAATTGCCGGCTAACAAGTCAGGACTGTTTGCCAGCCATCAAACACACTTGCGCTAAGGTAGGATCAAGGCCAACGCCCCCCTTTGACAGTCACAAACGAGCACACAAGTACTCGTAAAATGCTCTCATGTTACGAGCGTCTTGGTCATGGGGAGGTCTATGGAGACACGTGCTTAATATGAAAGCGGTTTGCAAGTACTCGTACTTGCGTGCTCGTCTGGGATCACGTGGGTCTAGTGGCGCTCGTGCTTCTTCGGAGCTGTCGTGAGGGGCTGCTGCTGCTGGAGTGCTGCTGACATCACGCGCGACCTATCTCAACTACTCCAACGGGTGCCCCCTCGCTGCGACTTGCATCAACCTGGCTTCAGGCTGGGGGGATAGGGACGTTGTAGGAACTATAGCTGGGGATTTACAGGGTATGGCCAGACTAAGAGAGCTGATACTTCCATCACAGTTCTGATGAAGTTTTGAATTGCACGGATATACATGACAGCCATGTGGTCGCAGTGACGAGGCTACTTATCCCTTCCTACCAGTTGCCCATTTCTCACGTCGGGTGTCTGCTGGATGAACGGCCAATCCCCCTAATAGAAGCCTCTTCCTGAGCGTTGGAGTGCCCGGCCTAGGCCTTTTTGTCTCCTCGATTGTTTCACCTGCGTAACATCCGGGTCAGATTTCTCGCTCACAGAGCTGTGCTAGCCGTTCACGCCGTCTTATTCTCCAGCCATTTCCGGTAGTCGTGCGAGGGCTGGTAACAGTGTTTGTACGCTTGCCGGGCTCGGCCTGCGAGGGCTGGCGGCCCCCTCTGCTCAAGGCGAACGTTGTCTCGCAAGTGGCAACCAACCAGTTCACAGCAACTGAACTTCTTAGCTATTATAATAACAGCAAGTGAGTTCACAGCGATTGATCCACAAACCCCACGAAACAATATCTCGTTCTCTTACCCATATCTAACCCTCCTGCAGACTCTACCTCTACCCACACATTCAACCACTATTCACCCATTGAACGGACGCATACCCCTGCACACTGATACAACCATTAACCGAGAATACAGGAAATGAATCCACCTGTTTCAACCAGTCGTCCCCGAAGTCGTCCCGGAAGTCGCCCTCGCGGCAGCGGAAGGGGTCGAGGCCGTCGGCCTATGGCTTCTCAGCAGGCCAAAGAAGATCAAGACCACTGCGGAAGCAAAGAGCCGGCTGGCAGCAGCGACCATGACACCAGCAAAGGCGCCGTGGTAGAGAAAAGGGCACGTGGCACGGTAATCTTATTCTGGTCAAAGACTTCGTCGAAGATGGCGGCGTCGACGACAAGCTAAACGTCGATAACTTCTCCCGGCAGCGTAAGCGACCCGAGTACGCCTGCCTTGAGGATATGCCCGCCGTCGCGACTATAAACTCCTTCCAAGGCCGAGAGGGCGATATCTGCGTCGTCGTCATAGTACTGAGCAAAAGCTACCGGCGCTGGCTTCACGCACGACGAGCGGCGCCTCAATAATCAGCCGATAGCGCTACGGCCGCATATTCAGAACAAATATCGTCTAGCTAGCGACGCAAAAAGTAAAGTACGCTTTTCAAATATACTAGCTTCTTATTATTCGAATACTTTCCCTCACGGCTTCAAAATTGTTGGTGCAAGTACCACGACTCAGATTCGATGGTGCGGTCGCCGAAACGAAAGGTCTCAACTACCAAAGCTGATATAAGAGCATTGCTCAGGACCAATCAAGCATGTGCTCCAAAGGCAGCCGTCCATGTCTGTTGCCCGAGTCAGCTTCAGAGGACAGGGACATGGAGATAGCGACACCGAAGACGACGACAACCGCTCGAAACAGAAATCAGCAAAGGGCAGCACGCCGTCGGCGACCCGTCGTGCACCAACTCTGCACCTCCCACGTCCTCCCAGCCCTTGGAGCTAATGATGAAGCTTAATGTTCCCAAAGAGCTTAAAGTGCCAACCAAGATGGCCACAGCCGCCTTTAATGCTTAGCGTTATTTTGACTCTGATAACTGACAGGGGGGTTCCTGAGCTAGGCAAGCTGCCTTCTTGAGGCGAACGGATTATATTGGTAGGAGTGGCTAGTATGGTGGACGTGCTCTCCTCGAAGAGTCACCCTTTGTCCCAGCAAAGATTGTGGAGTATATCAGATAGGACCGTAGTATACCTTCGTCTGCGAGGTGATGAAAAATACCATCTATGCCATCTGGTTCGCACAAACGCCATCATTGTGCTTGTGCAGGCAAGCTTTCGTCACGGCCCAGTCGTCATCGTCCCTCCGTCTCTCAACAACAAGGAGGACTCCCGCACTCTTCCAGCAGCAGTGCCGCAGAACTAATCCCATAACCGCAGTGAAAAGGTACGCAATCGTAGACGAAAGCCCAGACCAGTCACAGTTCTCAACTCTCAGCCAAACCTAGCTAATCTAGTACCACCTCTTCGATCGAACGGGGCCATGCGAGGGACCGCAAGGCAACATGCAAGCCAACTTAGAATCGTGGCGGATGCTCTCCTCGTGCGTAGCTCCTGTTGGAGGCACACTCGGCCTCGTCTTGGTTCAGGGCTCTGCGCTCTCGACCGATGTAGGCCTCGTCGGCCGCAACTTTAGCGTTCGTTTTCAGCGAACCGATGCGCATTGTCGTCACCCCCGACCACGCCACACCGCGAGAGGGAGCAACAAACAGTACGGAGGCTCATCATCTTGATTTGCCTGAGAGCTTCTTCATGCTGCTGGTTCACTAGTCCGCCTTCTTGTGGCGTAAGAGCGTTAAGGCAATACCTGGCAAAGGCACCTGGCGCGCTTCTGCCGCAATCACTCCTCGACGCAATCACTTACAAAAGCAGGGCGGTGGTCATCCATCTCTCGATCACTCATCCAGCTTTGTTAATCACATCTGCTTGGCAGACCGGCGTTTTGATCATCCTCGCTCGATTACTCGGCCTGCTTCGTCCATCACATCTGCTTGGCAGACCGGCGTTTTGCTCACTTTCACTCATCGACCTTTGCATTTACCCCATAGCGTATTTCCTAACGTACATGATACAACATGAGCCGTGTCAGCAAACATGCGGACAAGGCTGGTGACGAGAAGAAGAAGCCCATGAGGCTCACCCGGCTCCGTTCTCTGATCCGCGGCGCCCCCAAGCTCATGACGGGCCTCAACCGCAACAACAAGGCCTCCGAGACACTGCCGCCCGACCCAGAGTGCCTGTCTGCCCCTGCGGTGCGCCGGAGACTCCCTCGCTCCCATCCGTTGTCACGGTTGAGTATCAAGATTGTGGGGAGATTGGCCCGTTCAGCGGCCTCAGCCTCCGCACACGCTGCCAAAGCCAAGCCCGCCGTCGCAGACAAGACTCCCGAGAACAAGAACCCCGAGCCGGAGCCCTCCAACAACGCTCCGAGGAGGCGCATCTTCATCAGGTGCATCAGGCGCGGGGTCCCTCCCACGACGCCGCCGCCGGAGCCGTCCACTCCCGAGGCTGTTGGCACCGTACTGGAGACTTCACCTGTCGGGCATACTCTCACTCAATCCCGGACCGATGATCACATCCACATCAAGGAAGAGTCAGTATCCTCGGCGGAGCAGATTCGGTCTGCACACGACTCCGAGCCGTCCCGGATGACCGGGGCTAGGCGTCTCCGCTTTCGCGAGGACTTTGAGCGCCAAGGCGAGCCCGCCGTATGGCAGCGACTCCATGAGTGTTCCGCTGAACGCTCCTGGTTCAGCCCGTGCCCCGAGTCCCGAACTGCCGCCTGGGTGGCAGACCGACAAAGAGAACTCCGCGACTCCTGGTAAAACGCCATGTAAAGAGAAGGTCTAGAAGGTGGATACGACATCCGGATGGGGTACATGGGGGCTCTCGCTGGGGAACTGGAAGAGGCGGCATTTTTCGAGCTAGGGCTTTGTGAGGAGCCCGGTGATGGGAGTCTGGTACGGGCATCGCATCAGGCTAGCAGTCATTTTGGACGCAGCTGAAGCCCCCTGTTTGAGTATAGTTAGTAATGGGCTCGGAACGTCGCGGCGTGTCGGTATAGCTACTCACCAGTGTAGACAATTGACCATGAAAGTTTGTACAAAACGCCGCATCCCCCGACGCAGGTCTCTCTCTCTCTCTCCGTGTTCACAGTCCCATGTCGTCATCACTGGGCTCGTCGTCGTCGCGGTCGCCAAGCTCCTCCTCTTCTTCGCGGCGGGCTGTCTCGGCGCTGGCGCCAATCTTGCGAACGCCCTCGACAACGCCAGTGATGAAGCCCCTGCTCTCGGCGAGCTCCATGGCACCGACACCACGCAGGCTCATGACACCGTCGACGCCGCTCTCGAGCGACGTGGTGCTGGCCCGCATCTTGGCGGCCCTGACTTCCTGCAAGTCACGCAGAAGCGAGCGGACCTCCGAGGCAGAATGGACATCGTCGGCCGCGTGAGCAAGGAGCACCTCTGCGAGCTCGAACCAGTGGTACGGCAGATGGCCGGACGGCGCCGTGGCAGTACACGAAGGTAGAAAAGGGGGCGACAAGACGCTTTTGTCATCGTCGAGTGATGCGAGCCGTCTTGCATTGCCACGACCATCGGCACGAGCTGGCGGCGGCGGCGGAGGGGCCCAACCCGACGTGTCGATTGTGGTCTCGTGATGTATAACGTCGCGCAGCGAGTCGGGATGCAGCCAGGGCGGGGGCACAATATTGGCACGACGCTGCTTCTTGAGGAGGACCGCGAGCCACAGAGGCAGATTGCTGCGGTGCGGCGGGCGCAGCGTCGGTGTCGGGCCCTGTGATGAAGCGTCAGCGACGTCGCAGCACGGAGATGCCAGAGATTGGCATGTGACGCGCCGGGGAACGCGCTCACCGAGAGGAGGTCGATGCTCTCGAGGCGCTGGCGCGGCAGCACCGTGACAAGCTCCATGTCGCAGAGGAAGGCGACCTCGGAGGGGACCAGGCCTGGGGGCAGAGGCAGCGCCATTTGGTGGAGCTTTGGCGGTTTCGAGGATTTGAAGTTCCGGTGGTGGCGGTTGAAGCCGTGGTGACGCGCGCGCCGGCAGCAACGTGCGGCCCCTCGCGAGATCCAGATTGCACCCACCACGAGGAGCGACCCCACCAGGCGACGGAAAGTCGGTCCGCAAGGCCGTCGGTAGCGCCCAGTCGGGTACCTTGGGGTGACGTGTGGAGGAGCTGCCACCTGTGACCTGCGCTTGCAGGGGCAACGAAGAATTAGGTATCGAAAAGAACACACCCTGGTTCCCGGATCCTCCCAGGTCACTTGGAGATATTAGTTCGGGGAGCAACCCTGATGGCTGCTGGCCCCCGTGGCCCCGGCTACCGGTAATTGCAACGAGGCCGGTGGCGTGAACTGCGCGCGCTGTCGGGACTGGACAGGTCCACCGGCGATCGATGGCGTCAATTACAGTGATGACACGAGGAATGCGAGCTTGGCGAGGTATTAAGGTCGCCCATGAGCTTAACAGACGGTTATTATTAGGTCTAATTAGATCTCGCGCGTCATTAGTTTTCCAGATACTAGAACAGGGCGTCCCGGCACCACGAGGGGACATGGGAACGGCCGGCACCATTCACGGCGTCCGGCGGCCGCCACTCGATGACACCCGACGGGAGGAACGCGCAATGCTCGCCAAGCTAAGATCCTTTGCAGCGCTGTTGCCAGAGCAGGGCTGCGCGACTGCCAGGGCGGTGGTTGAAAGTTGCAGCCGCATGGGGGAAGGGCACCACGATCCCTTTACATGGGGGGGGGACTAATACCCGACAGTATATCTCGCAAGGAGCCCTCGGCGAGGCCGACGGTGCTGCATCGCAAGGCTCCGCGATGGCCGTTGAAGCATCGCCGTCTCACCGCCATGCTGCCCAGCTGCTGGCCCTACAAACGGTGCCGAGCGGGCCCCGTCGGGGGAGGTCGGCGCTGGGACGTCCAGCCGGCAGCTGAAGCCGCGGTCCGCGATAACACTCGTTCTCGTATACCAGACGCGAGACGCAGGTCAAACCCGGAGAGAGAAAAGAAGTCATGATGGCAGCCGGTTGCGCTCAGCGTCATATCCCGGCCGTGGGGGGGGGGGGCCAGAGCCAGATCATGCAACAGCACGCGCCGCCGGGCCGGGAGGTAGCTCAACATGGTCGTGAGACCCAGCAAGGCGGGACACGATTGGGCCGTATCCGAGGCAGCGCGGCTCTTTCGAATTTCCCAATTGGGCGTCTCGTCAAGCCCCCGGCCGGACTCCAGCCCTGTCTGTGCCTGGTTGCGGCCCCCGCGTCCTTGTGTTAGACAGGTGGGACGCGGTGGAGCCTCTGGAGTCTGGAGTCTCTCTGGAGTTGTCAATATGGCGCACAGTTTAGTCTCGAGTTTCCCGAGTCCCTGGAGTCGTACGGCTAACAAACTCAGGCATCCCGGGCTAGCAGCATCCGTCCAACCAGCGTCGACGTCGTCTTGCTGACGGGTACGCCTCGTAGGGCTGACCGGGGAGTCCGCTCATGCAAGCACCTCTCGTCGCGCTGGCACAACTGCCCCAGGGCCCAATCATCGTCCGCCGCCTCCCGACCCGTGGGTGACGCCCCAGAACTCCCGCTGCCCTCCAGGGCGGCCGGATCCGAGGACCCCGACATGGGCTGAGGATATCGGGCGGCCAGGGCTGGCAGAGTCTCGCTCTGCTCGCTCGCGCGCGCGCTCTCTCTCCTCTGGCCCGCCGCGGTTCTCGCCCACCGCGCTCCCGCCCGCAGATCCCCCAAGAGCTGCAAACGGGCCTTTGAACGTGGCTGGCTTCAGCCCCATGAGCGACCGCCGAGAACACTGGCTAGTGCGAGCATGGCACGGCCTGGCAGGGCATGGCACTTTCTGGTCGTGGGAAGTGCACGTGTCTCTGCAGACCGTAGATCAACGTTAACCTGGCAGATGCAGGCCGTTGTTGCATCGCGTCGACATAATACGGAACTTGACGGCGTTCTGAGATGATGGGGACCCATGTTTGGCGCCGTCAGACATACTTGCTCATATACCACCGCCCAAGGACGGACGCCGGGCCTGGCTTCCATGTCCACGGTGATCTCAGGTACTCTTCTTGTCCATGTAAACATAAGTCGAGGCAACGACCAGTGATATTACCATGACCGCCGCGTCTGCATCGTAAGTCGGCAAAAGACACGCACCTCGCAACCCTCGACTTGTCCCTCTCTGACACCGACCTCCACAGCAACAAGCCTGGAGAAACCATGATGACGACCTTTGCGGTGACGAAGCAACGGCGTGCTACCCGCGCCAAGTTTGCCAAAGTACGCACCGGCTGCGTAACGTGTAAGTAGTTCCGCCCCTGGATCCCAAGCGTGCGGAGCTGATGAAGAGAGAGCAGGCAAGTAAGCCCACGACAATGTCCCTGGCAAGACTGAACCCATCCTAACAACTGGCAGACGCCGACATGTAAAGTGCGACGAGACAAAGCCGGGCTGCAAAAAATGCATGAAATGGGCTGGCTTCTGCGGCGGCTACGAGAACCTCGACAGCACGCAGAGCTCGCCAGCAACCACCTCGGGAGCGGTGGCGAGCCCCAAACAACAACAGAGCAGCAACGACAAGCCCACAAGGCCACGCTACGTGCGGAGCAAGACGGACACCGCGGAATACCGGTCGAGTGGCTACACGTCGCTGTCCCCTAGCCCTCGCGGCCGAAGCTTCGAGCCTGTGTCTACGCCGCTCTGCGGCCAGTCCAGCAGCAGCGAGCACTCGATGGTACAGTCATTGTACGAGAGACATCAAACAGACGACACAGAGTCCCTCCCCAGCGGCCACGTATCGCTGTCTTCCAGCCCCTTGGGGCAGAGCGTCGAGCCAGTTTCCGCCGCGTTCCAGGTGGCGCCCCCCCAACTCCGCATCTTCGACGGCACCTTCTGGACGGAAACCATGCAGCGGCTCATCCGCGACAGCACCGCCGTGCGCTACGCCAACATCGCCGTGCACACGCTCATCTCGGCCAAGAGCCCGACCCTCATCCACTCGGGCGACCTCCACCGCCACCTCCGCAGCCGGGGCGACGACGGCGGCGGCAGCGACCACTACGGCGCCGCGCCGACGTGCTACGGCCACGCGCTGCGCGAGGCGCGCACCGCCAGCGCCAGCCATCACGCCGACCTGCGCGAGGCCATACTGTGCTCCATGTTCTTCGTCCTCTTCGAGACCATCAACGGCGACCAGGCCGCCGCCGAGGCGCACCTGCAGAGCGGGCAGCGCATCCTCGACGAGCTGAGCACGGCCTGGGTGGGAGGAGACCAGTGGGCCACGCCGTACGGCAGCGGCGGCGAGGAGCCCGAGAGCCTGCGGAAACAGCTGCGGTACGTGCTGCAGTTCCTCGCTGTGCAGGCTCGCGACTTTGGCGACACGGACGCCCCCCCGCACGGCGGCCTCCTCGACGACTTTCCTGGATTATGATGACGCATAAAGACTTATTAGAAGAACACCTCGTGTGTTCGTGTACACTACAAGACAACCCTATACCATCGTATGATTCAGACTACGTACTCGAATTAATCTCTCTCTCGTCTTGCGCTCCATTGACCATGTTATCCAAAACTTGGTTCGAGCACGGCGTTGGCTGCCGCTCCTTACCGATCTCGTCCCCCCCGGTGTGGGGCCCCCGCGGGTCCGCACTCCGGAATCGGGCTCGGCCTCGTATCATCGACGCCTTCTGACCTAATACCTGACCGCTGATCACAACTTTGCACTTGCTTCAATCCATCGCAACTGCACAAGATCCTTCCGCGGAGGCGAAACCATCCAACTCGTCCAATTTCTTCACCGACACCCAGCCATTGACCATGGCCCTTCCCAGCGTCTCCTCCCCGTCCCTCATCCTTGCCCACCCCAACCCCGACGAGCAGATCCGTACCTGGACGCACACCCGCCCCTCCTGGGGCCCTTCGTACACTCTACAGGCTTACCTGGATCGCGAGCAGCACCTGCTCACCGCGCCGCTCGCTCGGAACGGCGGCATCTCGCAATGGATACTCACAGACAGTGCCGTGCCCGAGGCTGAGCGCCCAGTGCTCTCCTCGTGCGAGACGCTCCGCAAACGAGCTCTTGTACGCGGCAAGGACGGCAAGGTGCGCGAGGTCTGGGCCCATGGCGTCGCCAGCGTCTTCACGTACCCAGAATTTCGTCGCCAGGGATATGCCAACAGGATGCTCGCCCTCTTGGGCGAGAGCTTGGCAAAGCAGGAGGCGGACAAGGCCGGCGAGGCGACATTTTCTGTGCTTTTCTCTGATATTGGCAAGACCTTTTATTCCGCACTGGGATGGACGCCATATGATAGCACGCATCTGTCTTTCCCCGTGAAGCCAGTCACCATCCAGACTGAATCATCTCCTGCCGTCAAGCTAATGCTTGATGCCGATCTGCTGTCTATCACTCAGCGTGACGAGCAACTACTCCGTGAGAAGCTCTCTGATGTCTCGGGTGACCTGGAAAAGACCCGCGTCGCCATCATCCCTGACCTCGACACTCTGCAATGGCATCTTGCCCGCCAGACCTTCATGTCGAACCACCTTTTTCAAAAGGCTCCCACCGTCCACGGCGCCGTCTACACCTCCCCAGAGAACCCCAGCTCTCGCGTCTGGGGCTATTGGGAGCGCAATCAGTCTGGCGGCAAGGAAGATCCTGAAAAGAACACGCTCGAGTTCCTGCGGTTTGTGGTCGAGGATGACAGCATCTCCGATCGCGAGCTTTCCAGGGCCATCCAGGCCATCGTCGGCGCGGCAAAGACTCAGGCCACAGAGTGGCTATGCTCCAGTATCAGCATGTGGAATCCCGATGAGCGAATCAAGAAAATGGTTGCCGACATGGTCGACTTGGACGCTCAGTTCGTGGTCCGGGAGAGCAGCAGCATACCCAGTCTAAGATGGTTTGGACAAGGCACCGCCGCAGATGTCGAATGGGTTGCGAATGAAAAGTTCGAGTGGTGCTGAGCGACGCGTGAGCCTACATCGTACACACGTTCATCACAAGAGGCATCAATAGACATTAGATTCATCATCATCATCATCCCATTCATCTTCCCTCCCCATCTTGCGAACCCTGATTTCATGTACAGTCGCAAGACGTGAACCATGACCCCCCTCCGTACATTCAAAGTCTTATACACTCCCCGCCGAATGATCCCTCACAGTCATGCAACGCTCTCTAGTTAGTAGCTTCGTCCAAACATGACCCAGCTCTGAGCCTTGCCCTTGCACTCGGGGTTGAGACAGGCAGTCTCACCAGGAACAGCCTCATTTTCGTCAGGCTGCTCAAATGGAATGCAAAGACTCTTCATGCCCATGGACGGGAGCTTCTGGTTCTCGGGAACGTCAGAAACGTCTTCGATACGCGTGGTCAGCTCCTTGATGCGATCCTCGCACTTGCCGTCCAGGCAGAATGGAATGAGGACGACATTCTTGTTGTCGAGCGCAGGAAGGACTTCCTCCCATTTGGTAATCTTCAGGCGGTGCTCTCTGAATGAGGCTTCAGCCTTGTTGTACATGTCCTTTTGTATGGTTTCCAAGAGCTCAGGGACCTTGGTTCCGATATCGGCAATAGGAATGGTGCCCTTCTCGCCAGTGTCTCTCCGCGCATAACTGACAATCTCCTTGGCAGCATCCTTGGGACCAAACTCGAGTCGCAAGGGAACGCCCTTGAGCTCCCAGTCGTTGAATTTCCACGCTGGGGTGTAGCCCTCTCTCCAGTCCGCCTCGGCACGGACGCGAGCCTTCTTCAGAGTGGTTCGAATCTCAGCAACTTGATCCTCATGCTTCTTCCGGTCCTCAGGCGTGGTGCTCTTGTTGATCCCGACGGGAACCAGGATGGCCTGGACCTTGGCAACGCGAGGAGGGAGCACAAGGCCCTTGTTGTCACCATGAACCATGACCATGACACCAATAACACGAGTCGACAGACCCCACGAGTTCTGCCACACGTGGATGTGCGAGCCCTTGTTGCTGGGGTCCTCAACGGTGATGTCGAACATCTTGCTGAAGTTCTGGCCCAAGCAGTGGGAGGTGGCTCCCTGGATACCTCGCCCGTTGGTCGGGACATAGCCCTCGACGGTGGTAGTGTAGTAACCTCCAGCAAACTTCTCGTTCTCCGTCTTGCGTCCGCGCACGACAGGTAGGGCAAGGAGCTGCTCGTACACACCGGCGTACAGCTCCAAGATCTCCAAGACCTCCTTTCCGGCCAGGTCCTCCGTCAAGTGTGCAGTGTGGCCCTCTTGCCAGAGAAACTCTCGTGTCCGAAGGAAAGGCGTGGTCTGTTTCGCCTCCCACCGCACGACCGAGTTCCACTGGTTGAGTCGCAGAGGGAGGTCTCGATGGCTGCGAATCCACTTGGAGTAGTAGGGGTACATGACGGCTTCGGAGGTGGGACGAATTGCGACCGGGAACTCGAGGTCCTTATCACCGCTGGCCCAAGAAGTCAGCATAGACTCAATTGAACAACACATGGAAGTGATAACGGGGTAGCACTCACGCCTTGGTCACCCAGGCGAGCTCGGGAGCGAATCCCTCGACGTGGTCCTTTTCCTTCTCCAGCGACTTGGAGGACAGGAAAAGAGGGAAGCTGACTTCGTCGACGCCCATCTCCTCGATGTGGCCCGTGAACCACTTGCGAATCTCACCCCAGATGTGCATGGCCAAAGGACGCAGTACGAAGAAGCCCGAAATCTCCTGGTAGTACTCGACCATGTCGGCCTTGAGCACCACCTCCTGGTACCATGCTGGGAAGTTCTCGTCCTTGGAAACGGTGATTCCGATGATGTCGTCGGCCTTCTTGCCCCCGACGACGGGGAGGCTGGCCTTCTTGGCGGCTTTGGCAGCTTTCTCGGCGGCAAACTTGGCCTGCTTTTCAGCCTTCTTCAAGGCACTCTTGGATTGCTCGGCGGCGCCGTCCATGATGGCGACTAGTCGGGTGGGTAGTCTGTGGGAACTGACGAGATGGAACGCAACAGCACCGCTTCGCAAGTGCTCGCTGTAATAATCAACAATCGTGCATGCAGGTGAGTCACGAGAAGTGCGTGCAGTCAGGCCGTCTCTGCTCCCAAGGAAGAGGGTGACTCGTTGTCTAGGGTCTCGGTGCGCACAGGCGGCAACTGCCCCGCCATGTGCCTTCTTTATCGAAAGGAGGGGCATCGGGGCACGAAACGGGCAAAATTTCAGGCCGGCACGTGCGCTGGCCAATCAGGGCTGCTAGAACCCCAGGGTCTAGGCGCAGGGAGCGAGCCGCGTCTGCCCCCAACCCAGCGCCACACCACCCGGAGCTGGAAGAATGCCAGCTTCCGGCGAAAAAGTGTCGAGGGGCAGATTGCGGCGGCGCTGGAAGCTACCGCACCCAGCTTGCGGTGGCTCCAACGACACCAGGCACACTTCAAACTCGTCACAGTCCTCCCCTCAGCGTCGTCGACTCGCAGCATCACATAAGCCGCCCGACGCGTTGGATAGCTGCAGCCATGGCGTCAATGTTCGAGCAGCCCCGGAACGGCACCCTGTTCCTCGGCGGCCAGAAGATCTCGGGTTCTGACATCCGCGACCAGAATGGTAAGAGCATCATCAGTGCGGCGACGAGCAGGCCACATGCTAAACTGTTGCAGTTCTGGCTACCCAGGCGATTGCCAATGTCGTCAAGAGCTCCTTTGGCCCCAGCGGCCTCGACAAGATGATGGTGGACGATATCGGTGTAAGCACCTCCCCTCCACCACCCCCCCTTGGACGAGCAGACCTCTCACACTCCGGCAGGACGTTACCGTAACCAACGATGGCGCCACGATTCTGAGCCTTCTCGACGTCGAAGACCCGGCGGGCAAGATTCTGGTGGATTTGGCGCAGCAGCAGGACAAGGAGGTCGGCGATGGCACCACCTCGGTCGTGCTGATCGCTGCCGAGCTTCTGCGAAGGGGCAACGAGCTCATGAAGAATCGCATACACCCCACGACCATCATCACCGGCTACCGACTGGCTCTGCGCGAGGCCGTCAAGTACCTTAACGACAATGTCAGCATCAAGGTGGAGAACCTTGGCCGCGACTCCCTGCTCAGCATCGCCAAGACGTCCATGTCCAGTAAAATCATCGGCGCCGACTCCGACTTCTTCGCCGACATGGTCGTCGATGCCATGCTGGCCGTCAAGTCGACGAACAACAGGAACGAGGTCAAGTATCCCGTCAAGGCGGTGAACATCCTCAAGGCCCACGGCAAGGGTGTTCTAGAGTCGGTTCTGGTCAAGGGCTACGCCCTGAACTGCACCGTTGCCTCGCAGGCCATGCCTACCAATATCAAGGACGCAAAGATTGCCATCTTGGACATGAACCTGCAGAAGGAGAGGATGAAGATGGGCGTTCAGATTCTGGTCGATGACCCTCAGCAATTGGAGCAGATCCGCGCTCGAGAGGCCGGCATGGTCCTCGAGCGGGTTGAGATGATTCTCAAGGCCGGTGCCAATGTCATTCTGACGACCAAGGGCATCGATGACCTGGTCTTGAAGATGTTTGTCGAGCGAGGCGCCATGGGTGTCAGGAGATGCAAGAAGGAAGACTTGCGACGAATTGCCAAGGCCTCGGGTGGCACCCTCCTCAGTACCCTGTCTGATCTCAACGGCGACGAGCGGTTCGACCCGTCCTACCTGGGCCACGCCGACGAGGTCAGCCAGGAGCGCATTTCCGACGACGAGTGCATCCTCATCAAGGGAACCAAGTCCCACTCCTCTGCCTCCATAATCTTGCGCGGCCCCCACGACTATTCACTGGATGAGATGGAGCGCTCCGTTCACGACTCTCTGTGCGCTGTCAAGAGGACATTAGAAAGCGGCAGCATCGTCCCCGGCGGCGGCGCCGTGGAGACGGCTCTTCACATCTATCTTGAGGAGTTTGCCGGCACTGTCGGCTCACGAGAGCAGCTCGCCATCGGCGAGTTCGCCCAGGCTCTGCTCATTGTTCCCAAGACGCTGGCCATCAACGCCGCCAAGGATGGTGCCGAGCTCGTTGCTCAGCTCCGCTCACGGCACGCGCTGTCACAACGCATCCAGGAGGGCGACGGCAGCGAAGACGAGAAGACCATTGCCCGCAAGAAGGGCTACAAGAACTACGGCTTGGACCTCATGCGCGGTAAGGTGGTGGACGAGCTCAAGCTGGGCGTTCTGGAGCCCAGCATGAGCAAGGTGCGGCAACTGAAGAGTGCTGTCGAGGCCTGCATCAGCATCATGCGAATTGATACCCTCATCAAGCTGGACCCGGAGCAGAGGGAGGATGACGGGCACGGCCATTAGAAACGGATGTCTCGGGTAGAATACTAAAGCTGTCACATAGAACTGTACTACGCATGCTTGAGTGTCAGAAATCGGCCATTACGTGACACGTACATTTGCTAGACACACCGAGAACTTCTACTCGCTAAGAAAATATCGTCGGGTGCACCCTCAACGAGTCCTTTAACAATCCGCAGACAAAAGATTAGGTAGAACGTTGTATTTTTTATACAATGTGCGTAGCCCACGTCTAAGAAAACAGAAAGGGTGCCCACCAAGGGACATGATGCTTTACTTCTTCTCTGTTCATTGCCTCATCTCTGCCCCTGATTCTATCCGTCCACCGCTCGAGACAGCAAACCCCCATATTCATACATCCGAACAGCAGCGCTTAACCGACGACCAGCTTGCCGTCCTCGGGGAAGTCGTACTCTGGGATCTCGAGGTTGAGAGGGGCGGGTCCCTTTCTTATCCGGCCGGAAATGTCGTAGTGGGAGCCGTGGCAGGGGCAGAACCAGCCGCCGTAGTCGCCGGCCTCGCCGATGGGAACACAGCCCAGATGCGTGCAGACGCCTGCATGAGTGTTAGCAACGAGTTACAGTCGTATATTGAGCCAGTGCGCGGCTCGCTGATTGGAGAGAGGGGCCATACCCAACATGACCAGCCACTCGGGCTTCTTGACACGGTCATCGTCGGTCTGGGGGTCTCGGAGGGAGGAGACGTTGACCTTGTTGGCCTGGTCGATCTCGTCCTGGGTTCGGTGTCGGATGAAGACGGGCTTTCCTCGCCACTTGATGATGACCTAGCAGCGCTGTTAGATGGACTACCGCTTGGAGAGGTGTTGCATGTTGCATATAGAGACGCACGTTCTTGCCCTCGGGAATGGCATTCAGGTCAACCTCGACCTTGGCCATGGCGAGGACGTCGGCAGAGGCCGACATGTTGACGAGGAACTCTGTTGGCCACGCATCAGCAAAACCATTCATTTACATCAATTGAGCTTGCAAAGCGCATCGCGGAGCACCATCCGAGCCGCAACGCAGCCCAATGGCAACTTCCCAACGGGCCTGCTCCCACACACAAACATACCCTGAACAGTGCTCTTGGCGCCCGCGGCGGTAATGGCACCCATGGCACCGACCATGAAGTAGGAAAAGACCTTGTTGGCGCCCTCTGCGTTCTTGGACATGTACTTTCCAAAGTCGGGGATCTTGTTGCCCTTGGACTCGCCGCCCTTGAAGGGGCTCGTGTACGAGGCCGCGCCGGCGCTGTCCGGCCGCATGGCCGTCGAGCTGAGCGCGCGCACCGCCGGCACGACCGGCCTCGCGGCCGAGCGCAGGCACAGGCGGGATGCGGTCGAGAGAGTCGCCATTGTGGAGGGAGGGACGAGGGTTGCGTCGGGGGCGGGCGGGTTGGTGGCTGACGGCGGGTTGCTGTGGTTGAGGTCTTTTCCTCCTTGCGGGTGGTGGCTTCAACCGGCTGTGATGATGCTTTGCCGAAAGTTTTGGCCGCTCAAGTGCGTGGCCTCAGGCTGCCAACCAGCTCCCAGCTCGGAAATTGGTGGCCGCTCATTGGCTACGTGGCTGCGGGGCACGCCTCCGGACTCTCCCGCAGTACGTACCTTTTTGCTGATCGTGCCACTCTCGCACCTAGTTCGTGACAATCGACGTGCGCAAGGTAATGAATGATTTCGTCGACTTTTCGCAATGTATGCACTTGACAAAAATTCTCTCTCAAAGGGCAGCGCTGTTGGCTCGCATAGAATCATATGTAGTATGCAAACTCATCTATCTGTACAAGCCCGCTCAGTGGCTGTACGCCCTCTGGCGCACTTTGATCAATGCAACCGCCTCAGCTCTTCAATCATGTTCCTCATGTCCTCCACGCTCGGGCCAAGGCCATCGCATACAAGCTCTTGCTTCTCCTCGTCCAGATCGAGGAATCTTTCCACCATCTCGCCGTCCACGAACCGGTAAGGTCCTTCTCCTTCCCGCGACTGGTTCCGGAACGCCCGCCAAAGGTCAAAGGGAATATTACCGGGCGCATAGATGTACTCCTGCAGCCGTGTCTGAAACATCATGAGGAGATCCTGATATCGGGGAGATATGTCTCCAAAAAGATAGAGTGTGCCGTCAATCTGCAGAAACGCTCGTCAGCATGGGTCTGAGCACGGGCATTCGCCTGCTGCTTACCGATCCGAGAAATGCCTTGGGCGAGACGATAGCATTCTCGGTGGGTGCGACGTGTAGTCTGCGGATCCGATTGATCTGCTCCCCAATGTTCATCTCGCTCGTGATTTCCAGCCTCCTCCGGTCCTGCTCCGTCGGAGCCTCCGAGTTCCTTGTCAAAACAATAATGTTCCCTTGTGCATCCGCCTCTAGCCACCTGCCATCGTCCAGATGGCACACAGAAGTTGCCCAACCTGGCTGGTAGTGCCTTGCTCGCTCCTCTAGTTTTGCCCGGGCTCCGTCCTGCGGAGGGACATACTCGACCAGAGCAAGAGATTGCATGAGATCGACGACACCAATCATGTTGCCAGAAATGTCCAAATCCACAGGGAAAGACGCTGGTCGATAGGCTGCCAGCTTCTGCAGAGAACCAGATGCCGTGGTCTCTTCGTCGTAGCCGTAAACGACGACAGTCTTGGACAGGCCGGCCACAATTTTGTCGCCCATGACTCCCAAACAACGGCATGCGCCCTTTAGTTTGTGCGACACGATTTGATGGACTTGACGATCTTCGCCAACGCCAAGGACCAGGATACGACCCCGCGTGTCACCGTCTTCTGTTGTGTCATCGTCGGTAATGAAACTCGTGCCGACGATGAATCGCTCTGCCGGGGTGCCGTTGCTGTCCAGCAATTCAGCACGGATGACGCATTCGACCATCTCGAGCGAGGAAGAGGCGTTCAACACGAATGGTTTCCCAAGCTGCTGGAAGATGATTTCATCCACGAGCTTGAAGGTGCTTGTAATCACTTCCTCGTTATGGATGAGCTCCTTTCTGATACAGCCCAGGCCAAAAGCCTTCAGTCCTGGGGAATAGGCAACCCTTCGTACCGTTTCCTGTACCGGTAGAGCTTTGACGTGTGTGAGGCGTTCTTTGTCAATGTGGCATAGCCGTATATGCTTGTCCGTTGACAGAGCGATGGAATTCGGAAAAGCTGCAGAGTCAAAGGGCGCCACATACGTGGCGTCGTCTGCTGTCGTTGCAGAATATATGATTCTTCCCTCCGCGCTGTATATAAGACTTGCGTGCTCGGTGGTGGCAAAGATGTTGCAAGTACCGTCGTCTTGTGGGAGAATGTGTAGTCTCGCAGGGCTGCTGCCAAGGATCACGCTCTTGCGACCTGATACGGCGAACCCTTTCGTGGAAACGTTGAAAGTGACTACGTTCCCGTCTTCCAAGGCGATGAGAAGTGTCGGACCAGCAACCTCGGGTGGATGGAGTTGAACTAGCGCAATGTCCCGGGGAACGGAGGCGCTGTCCTCGGTCTGCCTCAGCGACTCCCCGTGAAGTGGTTTCAGAGAAGAGAGATCCACGACCGAAAATGTTCCAGAGGTCCACCATCCAATCACGCCGAGATCCTGCGGTTCCCGGGCTGCATGTAGACACGATATCTGTTCAAGCTGTCGCGAGCTCGAGGCTCCAGTGGCATCGGTGGTCACTGCAGCCAAGTTGTTGAGGAGGTTCAGGGACACAACCGTGGATCCGTCGACGGCGAGCAACGCCCATTTCGTGTTGGCAGATGCGGCTGTGATGACCTTGCCGTTGGGGGCGTTCCACATGGATACGGCGACGCCGCTCTCCGGGTCCAAGAGGGCAACGGTTTGAGGCGTAATCTGGAGCAGATGACCAGACGGAATGTTGGCCGCAAGCAGTGTCTCCTTGTCCAGAGCCATGCCTTGAAACGAATAGAGCTCCTCTATACCATCATCCGGGTCGAATCTCAGGACCCTCGTTTCGGCGATGAACGATACCACGAGGGTGTCCGCCTTTGTCGAGCCATAGGAGCAAAGAGTGAAGAGGCCTCTTGTACCCTGGATGTCATCGAGTATACCTTCGTCCTCCAGACCGACGCCGCTGCGGATACTTCGTAAGCTTCCATCGCGATATGCACCACAGCCAGCAACGATCCTTGCCTGGCCTGAAGAGAAAGCATTCCCCAGCTGGCTGTCGCCCTCTCTGTTTCCCATGTCCATGATTGCAAAGTCTAAAATTGGGGCGTTGTTGGATAATGTCTTGATCAGTAACATTGTTCTAGATTCAATGTCGATGCGTAGCAGCTGCGAATCGCCATGATGTGATGCCAGGAAGAGAGTGTTATCGCCCATGCACACCAGGCTCGAGGCTCGCGACGTAAGCATTGAAGAGTCTTGGAACCTCATGGGAGCCACGGACATGCCCGTGACCACAACGCCAGTTGATTCCGTTATCGTTTCGATGGTCAAGAGATCCATGCGGCCATAGTCGTCGGCGAGGAAATAGTGCACGCCATCATATTCGGCGCATGCGACGTAGATCTTGGGGTCTTGAAGGGCTGAGGAGACGCTCGAGTATGTCAGGCTGTCAAAGTACGTCAGAAGGGTCTCCCCAACCACCAAAACTCCACCGAGGTGAGCTCTAGTGCCCTCGTTATTTCGCACGTGGTATCTCTTTTCCTCGACAAAGGGCACTGGTATCAGCATGGACGCATAAGGGTCCTGGATGACCTGATCGAGCTCCCTCTCCTTATGCGGATCAAACTTGGACACTTCTGAGCCCCGATCGTCCTTTGTCAGCCGATAGACTGCAATTCGAGCCTCCTCTTGGTCGAGCTGTGTCTTGTACAGAAAGGCGATGCGCGGATGGCCGGTGCGGCTGTGGAGGAACGTGCTGGCCTTCATCCATAGCTCCGTCAGTCGGACTTGGTCAAGCGCAGCCAACTTTGTCGTGTTGCCCCTGCGGGTGGGCAGACGAAATACGTTCAATACGCCCTCCCAGAGGTGCATGGCCATGAACATGCCCGTGGGGTCCACAATACACTTGTTCTGGCTCTGCGAGTGGCGCATGTACGGCTCGGCAGTATCTTCTATCGTCATATCGATGGTGTCTAGCTGGTTCGTCTCGGTGTTCCAGGCGACATTGAAGTACTGCAAACGGTCGGTACCAATGAAGAGCAGGTCCATCTCGGAGTCTTTGGGCTGCAGCCGCTGGAGCATGGATATTGTGCCATAGATGAGCTTGGTGTGCAGGCACGTCATGCCGTCCCCTGTGAGGCGCCATATCTCCAGCCGATTCGCCTTTCTGGAGATACCAGGTTAGCATTGACCGTCGGCAATCGACGAGGCGTGACGCGGGACAGAAGCACGTACGCGACAACAAGATCCTCGTGGTCCGGTGACAAGAATCTGATGCGCAGAGCATGCCGGATGCTGGTCGGCTTGTGCACCGGCGCAACGTATGCCATGGCTAGTGACAGGCACAGCGAGCAACGCGAGATGGCGACGGTGAGTTGCCCTCGAGGAGAGCTATCTGGGGAGCTTCATCCTCCGCGATGGAGGGACCAGAGTGTCGTGCGTCACAGAGTGTCGGAGTTAGGAGGAGTGGCGGGGCTGGAGCTCTGCTTACGGCGCCACTCCAGTGGCTGGACCCGTGGGTACAGCGCTCCCGCCTTTATTTACGGGGCGGCTTGGTCGCGCTGATGAAGCGCCCCATTGACTGATGCTGTGCACCGAATTAGAACTAAGGTACTCCGTAGTCTATCCGTAGTCTAAGCTTAACAATTTAGGATACCTAGTTATTTCCTCCTACCTTTCTGAGATCGTAGCCGGTTTGCTACCTTGTCTACTGACTTACACGATGTAATTACCTACGTATACCTTGTTGCCTTTACGACACTTCCTAAGCTATAGCTATAGCCAAATTTGCTTAGGCAAGGCCTTATTTATTATCTTACTGCAAGATCGTTGCTCTCGGCCTCTTATATATTCGTTGGTCTGTAATAAAATATATTATTCGTTCATGAGGGGGCTACACTTATAATACCTCCTTAGAGGCTAGGGGGGCTATTATTAATATTGGTCTATATAAGTATAGCTCTATTATTTTCGAGGGCGAGAATCAAGGTATGCAATATGCTTCAAATCGCTGCAGGTCTTAATAGTCTAACAATTGGCAGGGAACCATCCAACTGCTCGACAACTCGATGTCTTCCGACAGTCTTTGATAACGCTCGGAGCGCCCGACTTTGCAGAGCTCTACAGAAAAGAACCATCCATGTATAAACTTCAACCATACCCCGACTCCAAGGCATATATCTCCTAGCTCGTTTGTTCCGATCGCTCAGGGAGACGATCGATAGCTCTTCCGTGAACTGGGGAGGAATTGAGGATCAAGCTCCCATGATAGCGCCTTCGGTCGTTCCATTGACAGGTAGTTCGTTCAATCCAGGTAGCTTGCATGTCAATTTATGTTCAACTTTGGGCCATAGCCTCTGCCTCTTGGCTCACCTGATGCCCTCCGATCTTCAACCAAAGTAGGCGGAACTAGTTTGTGATTCATTAGCTTAACTTCTCTTTGCTAACCCTGCCCTTTAGCTCGAAAGATCATGCTTGTTCCGGTCCGTAAAACTTGTCGTTAGATGATAGGAAGTTTAGCTCATGCTTCACCAAATGTATAGTTTCCTTCTATTTTAGGCTGGCATCGAGTAATGCTGCTCCCGTTCGCAGAGCTTCGCGCTCAGCTCGGGTCAAATGCGTCCGAATAGCATCAACAGATCTTTATATTGGATCGCTTTAGAGTATTGCGCTATTGCTTGGCCTGATGTCCGGAGACAACTGACGAACTTGCTTGAGCTTGTCGCTGGAATGGTTGACGAAGCTGGTGAGGGTATCAATTCCTTCCACCGCTTGAGCATTGTAAAGCGAGTTTTCGTTCAGGAGTGTCGTTGTACGTAAAAAGGCAGTGCGTGTCTAGGACCTATTGACGTCAATAGCTTCCCGGAGCAAGTTTTCTTTGGCTTGGCCTGACTCGTTGTTGAGCGTTGTATCTGAAGGTCGCGATAAAACTGCGTTTAAAGGAGTACTCTTTGTCGAAAGGAGCGGCTTGTAGTCCGTAACCCCAAGTAGATTCTCCTGGCGCTGCAAGCCAAGCACCATCTCCTAGATTGAAGCTTCAGCTCCGTTGTCGTCGATGAGGTCATCCAGTAAACTCTCTAGCAGCGTATAGTCGGGCCCATCAGTGAATCTTAAAGTGCGAATACGCTGAAGGCGATTGGTAAGAAAATGTCTTGCTTTGCAGACTATTTGCACCTCTGTCGATAGTTTCATGGCTTTGATCTTCTCATCCGTCCGCTCGGTCGGTAATTCCTCAAACTGTTCCTACGGTACAGGTCCGAAGAAGCGAATATGCTGTACCATAGCGATTCCAGATCGTCTCGACGGGACTGCGGCTGACTAGAGTGTGCCTGAATACTTATGTAACGTGCCGTACCCCTTCTGGTTGTACGGGGGTTCGAGTACTCTCCCGCTGCATTTCGGTATCTTGTCACCACGTCGAGATCCGCTATGACTGGATTATGTCTGGCATTCGTCGCACTAAGAAGTGGTTTGACTTGACATCAATGTATAAGATCTCGTTCGTGTATTTTTTTGAGATGTCGTGACTGTGTCGTCAGCTTTAGCTTTCCTGGTCCGTTGGGCTTCTGTCTTACCATCTCCTTCCCGATTATAGCTTGGAAGATGTTTCTTGCGAAACAAAGCTGCTACCGAGCTGATGTAAAGTTCCATGATCATGGCTGGGCGGCGACCTTTCTGGAAGCCAAGGACCTCGGCATAGCCACCTTGTTTTTGTAAGTTGGGACTCTCTGAAAGTAGTGAACCTCGACTCACCCCAACCCTCAAGCACACGATACGTCTTATACTCGTCGCGGAGTGAGCCATCTGAACCATGAAGTCCCTCTTCTTGTGAGAAACTGCCGTAGAAAGCCATAGGGTGGTACTCACGATCTTCAATGCCACCGGAGCCATATCCTCTAGCCTTTGTCCCTCGTACACAACTCCAGTCGCTCCTGAGCCCAACCTTCTTCCTACAGAATACTCATGATTCTTCTTTATCTCCGGTGGAAGCGCTGCCATCGTCTCGAATCGAGGTTTCCTTGCGTGGCAAGCAACGTGTGGCGCGCCAGATGGGGGTTTTCCACGTTGAAGCAGCTACTGGATGGATGGAAAGTGTCGAGGGTTGCAAGACGGGACATTCTGGCTTAACTACACTCCTCCATCTCTGATACAAGCCATGGAAGTCAACTAAATAGGCCTCCAAGCTTTGATGCGAAATCAGAGCAAGCAGAGAAGCTACATCAGTACGTCAATCTCAGTTTCGCCGAGGGAGTCTTGTCAGGTATGGGAAATCAATAAGATCCCACTCGGAATAAATATACAACTTTGGATACAAATGGAAGTGCAAGAGACAACATACAATCTTCTATATGCACTCAGGCAACATATGAACTACCAATCGGGTAATACTCGTTTCCCGCATACAACTTACGTCAACCTCTAGGCTCTCCGGAGGGCCGTGCTCTGCATGCAACGAAACCCACGCAGCCCAGATAACAATCGAGAGCAAGGAGACTCAGCTAAATCTCTGTCCTTAGTGAAGAAGTTGAGCGTTGCTTAGAAGACTCGAAGTTCTAGGGAACGAGGATGATCCTGGAGCGCTTGCTGCTCGGGTACAGCGTCTGTGTCTGCTGGCTGACTGTTTTGATTACTTGTTCACTGTTCTCACTCGAGGTCTTTGTGCCCATTCCCCCTTGCGTGACTTCGTCGAGCAAATGCTGAGCTTTCTCTTGGAAAGCCCTGATGTTTCTTCATGATTCATGTGTTCGGAGAGAACTCTTCAATAATGCATTCGTATGCTGCTCCCAGATCGTCGTGTCGTGGTAGGTTCGGCGACGATTCGCCCTGTTTTGCTTCCGCCTGCTCGCCAGAGTTCCGGAAATCTCCTCCTTCTATGAATTGGGTCTATTCCGGGCGAAGTTTGTCAAACGCTCGCAAGACCTTCATGCAAGGTTCGAGGTAGTCGCATGCCCACACTTTCGATGAGGTCGGCAGCTTCTCAAGGTTGGTGAGATGTTCAGTTGCGATTCCGATGATCCTCTCGAGGAAAAGTTTGGACTCTTACAGGGCGGAGAAGGTCTCTTTCCATGCTTGAGACTGCCTCTATCCGATCAAAGCTTGGCACAACTGTCGTCGCGCTGAAACGGTCCGGCTTTGAAGCTGCCTCTAGTCAGCTCGCTGAAACTTTGGCCTCAAGAGCCGTCTCCAACTCTTGGCCTCTCTACTCTGACCTTTGTAATCTTTCCCGCAGCTCTTCAACTTCCAGCTGCAACTGTCGAATCGTCTTAATTTGTTTCTTCTTTTCGAGTTCCACGATAGCGCTTTGTTGCCTCTCTATCGCGGTTGCGCTTCGGAACTCTCCGGGCTGAGCCATTTGTGTCGATTCCCAATTCGAAGGATCCGTCGCTCGGGTAATCCTTCACGCCTACTTCTTTCAGCTGCCTAAAAAGTGCGACATCGTACCGTCGACCTTCTTCGTCAGATCGTTCAGCCTCTGGAGCCGGAATTGTTGGTTTCGCTGGGAGGCCTATGTTTAGGAAGTTTGACGGCAGCGGCAGACCTCCGCTTGGCCGCTGCAGCGATGCGCAAGGCGGTGACCATGCTGTAGAGGCGAGTTTTTCCGAGTACTGGCGGCTGTTATCGGTGAATAGCCATGCTTGTGGAAGCTGCGTCGTACCTGAATTGTAAGTGTTGTAAAGTGAAACTGTACTTTTGAGCTGCGCTAGTGCCCCCAAGTCCTTGTGTTGGGAAAGTATGTTGGGATGCCATGACAGCGCTGTGCTTTGCTGTTTGTGGCGGACGCTGGAGCCTGTGATGTCCTGTTACGATCGGTTGTTGAATGCTGCATTATTACAATAGCTCGAAGAAGAAGGTGCTGGCGGTGATGCTGAGGACTGTTAAGTGTGAGATGGGTGGTGAGAAAGATGCTTGTAGTTCGGGCGGACTCATCCCTTTATAACAAAAGGAACCGCCAGCACGAATCTACCAGCTCATCCCGACATATGTACAGACACCGATCCAGTCGATCTGCAACAAGCTCTCGCCAAGCCCGTGCTGGGGACATCCCTGTAGTCCATGCAGTAATTTAGAAAACGTGGATGTAATGGGGTTTTGTTCGGCTCTGAATACTCATAGGTACCCGGCCTCTACAGAAGCTGGTGACGAAACCCGATCTCGACGCAGGGAAGTGGAAAAGTCTCCGCGACATGCTTATCCCTTTTTGACGATTCGCATGAGAATGTTGATGTACGCTGCTCACTGAGTGGGTGGGAGGAAGGAAGATGGCGAGGTAAATCAATGGCTAAGCTCTACTCATATATCACATGCTCTTGCGCCGACCGAGTCCCCTTTCAAGCATCCACGCGCCGCATCATGCCGTCTGTTGAGAGGTGTTACACCGCCATCCGCTTCGGGCATACGTTTAATAATACACCCTGGTCAAGCTTTCCTAGTACACCATGCCTGCAGGTAGGTTGCATCTCGATGAAGGGCCAATCATCCTCGCCGGAATCGTCACCATCTTGCTACTGATCATCGCCATGTTCTTGATTGTCCGTGCGATCATAGCGACTCAAATCTCGATCCAAAATCCGGTGCCGTGGGTGAATTCCAGCCATATGCTCCGTCATCCGCGTCGTCGATATCTCGCGGGGTCGGCGAAAAATGGCCTCGCAGGTAGTCATAGTCTGGCGTCTGTTCGAAGTCGAGGTTTCAAACATGGTTGAAGTACTCCTTGACCACGGAAAGCCCCTCGCAAATTTCAGTGATCGATATTGTCTGCTTCTTGTTTCTGATTGCGTCGGACCTCTGCTTTTTCTGCCATGGTAATTGACCACGTAAAAAAAGTAGATCAAACATTTCCAACCGCTTCAAGATCGTCTCGTCTTGATTGCTCGTATCCCTGATGAGCTTTCAGACGGACTATAAAATATCAGGTTGACTTTCCTCGCGGCTGATAGTCGCCTCTCCTCCATTTCTTGCAATTCTTGTTTCAAATGTCATTGTCCAGGCATCCCAATGATCACGGCTCCACTTAATCTAATACCACCAGTAGATATCCGCAAAGATATCCAGAGGCTTCTTTGGAAGCTCTCCTCCAATTCGGTCGGAAAAAAGTGAGATCCTCCTACAACACTCTCCACCGACAATGGGCCATCTGTCGAAGCGAATCCCTGCTAGCAAGTGTTCCATCATCAAGATGATAACGATAGTCCAAGAGGTGGTAACCTCTGAGCCACCACGATTGCTCCTCAAGGCAGAGGGTACAGGCGGAATGGGAGCCTCTGGAAGCTCAGCAAAGCTAGCACGGTCGCCATTGTTCGTTGCGGTGACTCTTTTCTGCGTAGCTACTACTTGAGATACTGATAGGAGGTATGGCCCTTTCGTGAAGCTGCCCATTCGGAGATTGCAGGGTCAACATGATCGCCTGACTTCGACAGCAAGCAGCAGCATAGAACGATGAGCATATTGTCTCTTGGCGATTCGATCTCGGACATTGAAGCGTACGATTCCGACCTTGGAATTGTTAGTGAACATCTCAAGTTGTGGCATTTGATAATGCTCTCACATCCTCAGCCATGTTGCCTTGGCGGTCTCGTCTCGAATGACATAGGACAGACGGTCTGGCAGCTTTGCGACGCCTTGGGGACCAAGAGGTACGTACCTACAAATCTGACTTTGTGAAGCCGGCAACAGAAACCCCTCCGGCGCCTTCAAAGAGCGTGCATCTTGAGAGCACCCGATCTGCGTCCTCCTACATAATGTTCCCAAAACGCAAAGGCTGTGTGCTGGCCTGAATGCCAAGAAGGTTGAAAAGATCGACGAGAACCTCTGCAGAAGAACGTGATGGTTTGATCTCCAGACAATACAGTGAGGAGACTGTACCTTCGGCAGACTCAAGAAGTCCCCAGAGTAGCGACGCAAGGTAAATCTCCTCATCTGGGTTTCGAAGGCTGCCATTTCTTCCTTGACCAACCCTGAGAACAATTCAGCCATTTCTCTTCGTCTTTCTCCAAGAACTCAGAGTTGGTCTCGACTTTTGCTGATGCATGAAGGCAGACGAAAATGCAGTTCTGCAGGAATCGAATACGATTTACCGGAGTGGCATCCTAGGGGCTGTCAGCTCCAGTCTTCATTATAGAACACGCACCGTACCTGTGTTCTGCGGAGCAGGATCCTCCATGCCAGTCCTGCTTTGAGGGCCGTGTCACAAAGACGCTTCAGGTAGTAGTTATCAAGGCCATGGCCGCGATTCCTAGATAATATAGCCAGTGACAAGAATGGTCCCTCTGTCCTTCTTTTGGCTGTTGCGATACCATGTACCCACGTTTCACCTTCGGTGGTTGTTGTATGGTTGATCAGGAAGTCGGATTCGGTTCTCAACTGCGGGCAAAGCGTCAAGAGCCATGGGGGAGAAGCCTCAGTGACAGCTACCTCAGCATGTATATGGTATCTAGCCTCTTGAATAAGCCTTATCGACGGCACCTTCTCGATCTTTGGCTGTAGGTTCTTCTCAAAATCGTCTTTCGTCAGGAAGCGCTGTTTCCAATGGTCGAATCTCCCCATGTCAAGAACGAGCGCCGTTCCTCCCCAATGAAGTGCTGCTTCCCCTCGACGAAACAGCCTTTGGTCAAGTCGAGCTTGACGGGATGAAGCCTGTCTCGACGTTGTCACTTGCTCTGGACTCTGCGCCCAATGAAGCAACAAGCAACGAGGAACGTCTTCAACAAGCTCTCTGCCCGTCAATGCGGAGTCTGACTGCTCCTCAAGCAGAACATACCAGAAGTCGAGAACACGCCGAGGTGTCTCTTCATGACATAGCGCAGGCCTCGAATCAGTTTGCATGGGATCAAGCAGCGGACAACACTAGGACAGGTACCAATTACGTCACTGAGCTTGACGGAGATGAGACATTAGAAAGGTACTTTGATTTAGACTGAAGATCATTCTTGCCTTGTCTCGTAGTTATTGCCAAACACCAACATGCATATGCCCTCCAGCAAGGGATTTGCCAAGAAGAAAAACTCCTCCCGGTCAAGCTGCAAAGTCATAACATCGATAATGTCGACCGACTCTGGCCTGCTTCCCCTAGATTTGCCCACTGCTGCCCTCTTTACCACGTAGGGATCCTTGGTCCAGTCAATTGGTGTGTTGGGAGGTTTGCGGGCGCTTGCGCCTGAGGGGGTGAAGGAACCACCAGCAAGATGAAGGTCGCTGCATCGTGCTTATTCTCGATAAAGGAGCCCCGGAGCCACACAGCTTCTGGTTTTATAGCTAGCCCCTTACCTATGGAGAAACCTCTCTGTTCTGCTTCTTTATTGACCCGTGGTCTCTGTGTGATCTTAGTTGCTACTCATTTGACAAAGTAGGGGGAGACGTACTATCTCATTGGATGAGGTTTGTAGCCCCAGGTGTTCGGATATCACCCGTGTATTTCCACGTAGTCGCGTGCTCATCCGAGACGAAACCTTCGTTTAGAAACTTGACAGCCGCTGCCAGCTGTTGACACCCCTCGGTGAGGGTGATGATGAGCATTGAATGAGGGAGTCACATGTGTCGAGTGGAAATATCTTCTGCTTAGGAAAGCAGGGGGAAAGATGGAGGCATAGAAAGTATATTGACGAGGGTTCTGACCCCGTGTGACGAGGAGATTCCATTCTTCCGACTCCACATCACGTCATTGGTCAAGTGAGCTTCGTTTGAGATCCGTCAATCACCATCGGGTGCCCCCCATCAAGACCACCAATGCCATTTGCATTGGACAAAACCATTAGAAGAAGATGTGTTTCGAGGACTTGTTTCCAAGTGAACAGCCAAAACGTTACGGAAATCCCAGCTTGGTGAGATCGATCATGTTGTCGTGCCAGGCCGTTTCTAAGGATACACATGGCCTTTGCTGATCAGCTGTGATCACGTTCGACTCTCTGCCCTAACTTACCTCGGGGGTTTTCATTCATTCAATCCTCCAAGGTCTGACCAGACTTATCAGTCGGAAATAGCTGTGTCATCCTCGTGTCATCCTCGTGTCTTCCTGAGTGTTCGGTGCGGGCTGCGTCTGCGGAGGATCAGACTTGTGAGACCTCTTAGGAACGTCTAAGGTGCTCTTCTCAGGCTCGGGCATTGTTTGACCAGGATTGATGTTTGGGGCGGCTGGATGTTGACAGTCAGCATGAGCACTAGGGTTTTTAATATAAATGGCACGCACAGAACTTTTGTCCAGCCCGAGGCTGATGAGTTGATGTCTCGAGGCAGTGATGCTACGAATTGGTAGTAGTGTCAGCGTGGACAAAGGGGCAGAAGAATGTGATATGCTGTGCGAGACTCGATGTAGAGGACGAGAAAGCTTAGTACCGTTGATGGATTGAGTAAATTGCAGGCGATCTTCGAGACGAGATATGTGTTCCTTTTATACCGTACCAATTACCAAGGCTTCTCATGCAGGGCACCAGTCCCCCCCGAGAGCGACCTCTTGGTCGACCAACAGAACGCCATCTACAGCTCAGCATGTCTCCCTGCAGTCACGCAATATCTCCCAAAGCAGGCGGCCTGCAGGCCTAGCCAGTGACCGCATCTTGGATTGGTCGGTCATCCTATTTGGGATCTGAGGAAGAGATTCTACTCGAAGAGACAACACACGCGGTGAAGGTAGCTCAAGATTACACCCAAGTAGATATATAGACCTTGGTCGCCTCTATTTCGGGATCCAGGAGATCAGTGTGCTACGTATCGGGAGTTAATGACTAGCTTTCACCAAAGAACATCACGTGTCTAGAGATGGGCAGGCCCACGAGCAATAGTGCCAGCGTAGGTAACTCTGGTCATCACAACGAATCGATAATTCAGAGATTCCCTCAGAACTCGAGTTAAGAAACATATAGATATATGATTCCAGCTAAACACGCTAGTCTCGTCCACGAATATACTGGATTAGCTTCCCAGCCCCATTCACTAATGTGCACCTTTCGCACTGACAGGCGAGGGAGGATGCTTCACAACCAAGATGAGGCAGTCATTTACCATGGCTTCGCGCTGAACCACGTATTGGCTATACATTATGGTCACATTGAGCAGTCCGCATTGCCTCAACTGATGCTATCCATGTGAGAGCGGCACCCACCTCATAATACTTATGTGATTGACCTGATGGCCCAGACGCTGCCACTGCTTTAGTGCAAGGGAAGAACCATCCTCGCCAGGGGTTTTCTCATAGTGGAAAAGGTTGATGAAAGATGCCGCGTGGTCTTTAATGGTGAATAGTACTCGTGGACACCACAGTCGTACCTGCTTTCACTGTGAGAAGGTAAGGGTTTTTTTTTCACAGTGAAAAGTACAGGGTTGCACTCGTGGAGACCACGCGCAGCGTTTCACTGTGAAAGGTTCAGAGGGATAGATTCTCAATGTAAAAAGGTACAGGTTTTGAGATTTGTGGAGACTGTGCATCGCCACGCATAATATATCCGACAGGGTCCTGGCCTAAGGCTTCGCGCTGGACTTGTGGCGTCCACCCTCGACATCCCACACGGCGGTTCCAAATAGCCGTCTCGGGACATCTCGGACTACCAAAACAGTCGAGTTTTCGAAACAACGCATGTTTAGAACAAGCCATCAAACCGCTATCTCCAAAGTCATGTAGGAGATGTGGCATTCCCAAGGGGTCATCTGTGGATAGTATGAGACACTCTTCGCGGTGAGCCGAGAAGGGTATATCAAGATCTTAAATAGGAACTTGGGTGACGCTGTTGGGATAAACCTTGCGGACAGAAAGGGGAACGATTCGAGAGTGGTACAGTCGAGTGGTGGTATCGCAAGCTGCTTCGAAATCGGGATTGAGTAAACCATATAATGGTGCTCCGAGAAGAGGGAGCCTGTACTCGCACGGGGTTGTGTGCGAAGATCAGCCTACCATTCCATATACGATCGTCTGCTTTTGGCCACCTGCAGCTGACGCCATGTTGCGATACGGCGCGATATGCAGCAAACGCAGTCTGCTCATGGCTGGGCCAACAAGCGGCCGGGTGATGTGAGTGCAAGCAGCGTGACGCAAGCCAGCGGGCATACCGCATCATCCCGGCTCGCCACCGTGTCGATGAGCCGCTCTACCTGCTCAACATAAAAATCGTCTCCCTTCCCTGGGCCACGGCATTTCTCTACTATTGATCAGGCCGTCGCGAAGCTACATAATTTGACTAAACCCACATTACAAATATCAACGTGGATCCATACAAAACCCCATCCTATTAAGACTTTTACAGGGTACGTAGTACAAGGTGGCCAAGTCGAAATGTCTCAATAACGCATACCATTCTAGCAACATGTCAGGCAACGGCCACGACAACGGGCAGGGCAACTCTAACTCGTCCGGCACATCTACTGGTACTGCGACCGTGCAGCCTGTGTATGGGATCCCAATCTCGGGTTCGCAGGCCCGACAGCTGTCATCGTCCGGGACAAAGACACAAGCCCGGAGGGGGAAGGCACCGAGGCCCCCCGCCTCCTCCAAAGAAGTAGGATGACTCCTCGACCGTGGGAAAGAGTTGGCCATTCACGGCAAACTTGTATTTATCATTTCGGTGCATCTACGTTGCATTCCTCGAACGCACTATCAAGCTCCTTAAAGTACTGGGCGTGATTTTGTAGCTTTTTCCGAATAAAGTCTGGCCCACCTAAAAGGTTCGCTAAGAGCGTGAAATCTGTTGTGTGATCTATTTCTTGATGAAGTCGATGAGGCAAAACGCGATACCAAAAGATGGAGGAAAATGTGATTGGATCTTGTAAAGCGAGAGCGAGCCAAAATGTCCCACTCGTCCATGTATGTTGCATAACAGCCGAAAGATTTCTAGGAGTTCCGAAAGCAAGACGCTCCTCCTTCTCCAGATGTTGGATGAATCGGTCGTGATGAAGGCTGAATGAATTCTGATCAATCTCATCAGCGCACTGACCTCCAAGCCAGTAGGGTGGTTGCTGAAATTCGAGAGGCAAAGAGCAGGCGAACTCAAGATCGATGATACGTGTGATGTTCCAATCGTCATCTACTATAATGTTGCTTTGATGAAGATCTGTTAGACTGCAGACAAAGGGGCCAGAACGCAGGTTATGCTGTAGCATCTGCGGAAAGATAATACGTGCTGCAGCGATTCCTGCCATCTCAAACTGTCCGTCGACCTCATTTGCCACGGTATTAGGCTGGTGCAGGAGTCGGTTATGGAAGGCGTCTAGGTGTGCAAGGACGAGGTCGTCCACACGGGTATAGGTCTTGTGGCGCGGCATGTCAAGGGGAAGGTCCTCGTTCTCTTTCATCATAACCTCTTTCGTGAGCGGGCGGTTATCGAGGTGAATATAGCCGGTATTATCGAGCCGAAACGCACCAATGCGAGGAAGCGGAACGGCTGCAAGCGATAGAAGAATTCGCGCGAGGCCTTGTTGGAGGTTGCATTGCAGGTTGCTGTCCTTGTGTTTTTCTTCCCATGAAGCCGAAAGCATTCTTCCCTCAGCATCAGGGATTGTCTCAATCACCAAGTAGCCGAATCCGAGTGAGGTGAAGCTTCTCAAGTTGTGCGGGACGTACTGAGATGGACACGGATAGCCAAGCATGGTCCGAAAAAAACGCCGAATTGTATGGAGCCAGCGTGACCACCGCGATAAGCGGCTGACGTGGGTCAGCTACAGAGATGAGAGAGGTATTAGCGAGCTCGAGTCTGGAACTGTGTGCCATTAGTACCTGGTGACCCGTGGCTAATCCTATGCCATATAAATGTGGTATAGGGACCGAAGGACAGTGTTCCTGAAGCCATGCATAAGTCGCGGCTTCGCATTGGAGCTTCTCATCTGCATTCCCGGGACGCGTTATCTCCCCGATGCGATAAGCGAGAGGAAATCGAACCATAACGAAGGTGGGCTGCCCACAGTTAGGAGCGTCGACTCGAGCCGGTACGCATACATTGAAGGATCCATGGCGCCAGTACTCTGCAGGCGAGACAAGGCAATGCCCGACGTCAACGCTCAAATGGTGGGCGACGATGGCACGGATAAGTTGATGTTGGCTTTGGAGGCGTTGAAAGAAGGCTCGTTGAAGCTGCGGATATTCGAGCTGGTGGAGCACGTTGAACGCCCTTTCTTTCGCTTCAGAGAGGGTGATAAGTCCAGAAAGTAGTTCGCGCGTCGCCATGACGAAGAGGGAGGGGCGAAGGAAGGTTGACGGCAGAGAAGCGGAGCAACAGACGGGGCAATAGGGGCCGTCGCCTATTTAATAAGGCGCGTGCCGGGCGCCTTTCTGACTAAGCACGCTCCGAACGCTGGGTACCAACTTGGCTTGGAGGATCATTATATACACGGTATTGGCTACTACTGACGAGACAACCTGTAATCGGGTCACTGTCGGTATAAGGCCTGTTGCTCCTCGCAATCCTGCTCAGCGCTCCCTTCAGATGTCCTCCATGCCCTTTCGCCTGTTTGCTAGGGGGTGACCACCCATCTCTTTGGCAACCTGGACCTCTTCTCGAGCGTCCTCTGCCCCACGCCAGTCCAAGGATACCATCATCTCTTCCTTGGTTCATTCTCTGCTGCTGGCTCCGGTACTACAGCGCCTGTAATCTTTTTACAGTCAATGCACCGCTCATAGCTCTGGTTCTCATACCCGGGGGGTAGCCCATAGCTCTGCGATATTGCTGGTTGGTCTTGAGGGCACCGACCGGCTGTGCTGCGTCCCAAGCACTCCTCGCCGTGGTGAATCTCTGATACACTGCCTGGGGCGAGTCATATCCCAGCGGTGACTGTCTAGCGTCTTCGGCCGACCTGACTCTCTCCTCAGAAACTGTTGGACTGCCCTCAGAGGCAAGTCCTACCATGGCCTCTGATGGAGCTCTCTGGCGGCTCATCAAGGCGTCGCTCGCCACATCCGCTGGTAGTATCTCGGGGATCGGCTCAGGGGTTGCGTGCAGTGTCCGGACTAGGGCTCGATGAAGAGGCTGTCTGGACAACCAGGTCCCCGAACCTCAATGGGCAGCTCTTGGAAGTCATGATGTGGCCGACTGCGTGACATCCATTGCACGTGTTGGGCGCTCTCGTTCGAACTCCCACCAGTTTGAACGCAGAGAGCTCGCCTCTCGTGCTTGTTTTAGTGTTTTAGGCTGAGATGTCCTGCGGAGCATATGGCTCTGCACTCGCCTTGGTTCTAGGACCGCTCGTGACTGGGCTGTATATCGCTCTAGGTGCTAGTGAGGATGCGAATGCTACAGAGCCAGAGTCTTCCCTCCTTCTCCCAGTCGCTCCAGTACGTGAGAGCATGGCAGCCTCTGTGAGGCAGTAAATGCTTGACTGCGCAAAGCTCTCTCCGGCCGCTGGAGCAACTGGCGCTGCTCTTGTACCTTACGCAGGGGCATGGTGTGACACCCAGCCTCGTACTGCCTCAAACAGCACACCGTAAGAAATCAAGGGGTGCTCGAAACTGTTGAGAGACGCGCACATGTTTAAGTTCCTTGAGCTGGTTGGCGATGGCATGCTTGAGTGCCTGCCAAACGTCGAAGAGGTCAAAGTTGGACTTCTTAATGTGCGATTTGATCAATGGATGAATGCTCTCCGTCCTGACGAATGCAACATGTTCGCTACTCTTGCGCTTTTCCTTTCTATTTTCCAGGACAGTAGCATAGTACGGAGGTAAGTTACTAGAAGTATTCCGCTTCTTTTCTATCAGATCAATCTGTCGAAGGCCTGAATACCGCAATCCTACGATCACAAATTAGCTGGGCCAGCTAACTTTCGTGGTCCTTGATCGATTTTATCACATCTGCGATGTCTCGCATGCAATGCATTCGGTCCTCCAGCTCTCGACATCTCGCTCGTGATTTCCCTTCAGACCGAGGCAGAGGTCATGGCATATATTTGCCATTGTGACATCCTTGTTCGAAAGACCTCGCGGTTTATGCGTAGTCCGATGCAGATAAGCAAAGTCATACGACTGTTGAAGGTCAGCCTTCTACATGTTATGGGGGATAGATTTGTACTTGCGAGAAAGATTTCAGCGTGATGGTTATGAACCTTGGACTGAACATGTATGGGAGCCAAAGAGTCCTGCTCAGATCAGTCATATTTGCTCTGATTCGGCTCAATCCATACATACCACGGCTTTTGTATAATTGGGAAATTTGAAGGCTGCCTCAGTCCCATATTGGCATTATCGATCTTCCAGCCTTGCGTTTTTAAAGTTGCCACAGATATTCTCAGCTGGTCTGCATTCTTAACATCCTAGGAGAGGCGCGGCTGCGTTAGACTCGGGGTTTGCCATTGTCGTCAGTCCATCAGTCGTCGGTCTGTCGGTCGTCGGTCTGTCGGTCGAACGAGGGTGACGCCGAAGGCTTCCTAAGTACGGGGAACAAAGCTAAATTGCGAACCCAGCGGAAGTACAGTTATTTCAAAAAGCCGATAACGCTTGCCATTTGAAATGCGCAGTCACATTTAACACGGCGTACTAGACTGTGGCTACGGATGGAACACATGCCTGAGCCAACCTCGCCCCCTCATCACAGAAGCGATACAAGGCCTCCTAAGCAAGTAATAATGTGCCTTTGCCGCCAAGTCAAAGGACTGTCGATCAACTATAACGACGCAGAAGCCCAAACTCTTGCAGCGTCTTTGAACCAACATTTGAGAGCGATTCGTACACTGTTCAGCAAGTCAAAGTAGCTGGCCAGAGGTGCTCATTATGATGTCCTTGCAAGCGCCAGCGGTCGTCGAAAATCTTGTTCATCGAAGCACTCAGCATGGACAGGCAGCAACACTCCCTCCAAATGTTCCGAAGTAGACGACAAGACTTTTGACACAAGACCGACGACCTCACATTCATGGAGCTTGGACGGCGCCTCTCATGTGTAGCAATATACCTCAGAAACCAGCTATTTAGGGAAACGCACATCCCAGCTGCGGTCTCATCAGTTATTTCAAGATGCAATACCAAGGAGTTACAGTATGCGAGAAAGAGGTTTATCAGCATCTCACGCCAGTTAGGGGGCGCTGGAACAATATTTTGCCTGCCTTTAGAGATTGCTTCTTCTACGTAAGTAACTAGTATGGTCGTCGGCAGCTGACACCTAACACTATCTAGATACGAGCGATACCTATCATTACACGATGCGAATGCCCTTGATCATCTGAAGCATCTCGGTATCTCCACCGAGTCTCAGCCTTTTGATGACTTTGTGAAAGACGCGATCAAGTGTCAACTCCAAGGTGGGGGTCACTATTGGCATCACGAGTGTTCAAGCTAACTGAAGCTCAGGTGGTCCACGGTTGTCTTCCTACCTTGAAATCTGGCTTGCATTCGAGGACCTCCTATGCGACTCCGACCTGATTGGTCTGCTCCTACGTGGCTTAGGCGGAAATGAAATACCAGATTTCCTCACCCAAGGGATGAAACAACAGAAACGTTGGAACAATGACAGTGAACTCCAAGATCTCACACATGGTGAAGCTGACGTCCGGCGAAATATGCGCCTACTTTTGTCTGATGACCAATTTAGAGAACGCGCTCTCAATTTATCCGGGGCTACTCAAACGAAACTCATAGGCGGCGATTTGACGACATGGTCAGCCTCTACACATCATCACGCGGCTGTGCTTCGCCCGGAAACAGAAACCCAATGGGCAGAAACAGCCCTGAAACTGGTGTACTCTGCATGTCCGCCGATGTACAGAAGCTCCGATAGATGGTATGATGCTACCATGTACAGCTATGCTTCTAATTGACAACCTCTCGTCAGGCCATCCAAGCACAAAGCTGCTGCTTGGTGTCTTCTGCGAAAACTGGTGACAGCTAGGTCAGTGCAAGCTCACCTTAGGGACCGAGTCCTTGAGGCCATATTCTACTTCGCTGAAGATTTGTCCCACTGCCTGTCCGAGCGTACATTGGGCCACCTTCCAAGTCGCTTTTCCCATTTGAACCCAACAACAGAGCTCTCGATGGTCACCATGATGGTAAGCAGAACGTAAGGAGCGAGCACAGCTTTCAAGCTCTTGCTCCTTGTACTGACCGGTTGCCGAGCCCTCTTCCTGAGCTGCCTGAGCTGCAATTGCGAATGCTCATCGTCCTCTGAATGCGATCGCTTCTTCGGGTTGAAACCGTCAGGTTTGCTGTGGGCATCATCGTTATCACTGAAAGTCAAGTCTATCACCTCGCGAAGATGACTTGGAGATTGGATTTGAGACTGCGCTTCAGCCTGCGCTCGAGTCGCCTGTCCAGATTGACGGCGACTGTACCTCTCGCAGACTTTCTGGAGGTCTGGGAGTTCAGTGCTGGCGCAACTTGTTGTCTGGCCTCGGTCTTTGATCTGGTCTTCAGCAGGGACTTCAGCGAGACCAGGGCTTTGCGCGTTATCACAATGTTGCGCCAAAGCTCTGCTAGTATCGACATCTTCAGCCGAGATATCGATTGCACTGCCAGATCGGGTCGTTGGTCGAGCAGTATTTTCAACGGTGCTTCCAAACGAGCCCCCATCCGTAGGACGTTCTGAACAAGAAGGATCCTGGGTGCTTAGACGAAGCTGAGACTTCCCGCCCCGATCAGATTGGCTTGTGTCTTTAAAGTCGTACAAGGAGACCCGTGCAGAGCCGTCTGGTTTGCACGGTCCGTTGTCGTCCGGTATGTTACCGGCGCCTTCGAAATCGCGCTGCCGGTGTATTTCGGGGCTGCTATGTCGCCTGTCAGACAAGTTGTAAGTTCTGGAGAGATTGGCGGAACGGTTGAAAGGGCAGCAACTAGGCAGGGACTGGGTGCCATTTCGTCGCGATTCGTCGGGCCTTCACGATGGCCAGACTCCGTGTAAGTACCAAGGTGTTTATGGTAAGACTCACTATGCAGGTGCTGCACCCTCCATCGCGGTCGAGTCAACCTTGCGGGTTGTTAGCGTCATGCTACTTTCTGGTGTCATGCACCCCCCCTGGAGCTAGAGATGACTCTCATGGGGAATAAGGCTTCTTGCGGCAGACCAGACCAACGAGCACCCACGACAATGTGTTCCAATACAGTCCTTAGGATGCCGATTGATACAGCAAGCCCGGTACAGGCTTGTTGGGCTGCCGTCTTGCTCGCGCTGAGCAGCCCAAGTCGACTGCTAAGTGCCGGTAGAGAGTCGTCGAGCTCGCGCGCAACACTTGGTCGCTGATGGGCATTAGGAAAAGGATTGCTCTTGGCTTACTACGATGACCTTGACTACTTTATGTCGTGGGCTGACCCTCCCGGACTAGGGCAGCTGCACCGGGAATCTTGCCGGTCGCCAGGTCGCACGGCTGGTATGCACTGTGCCCAGCAGCCTGGTGCACAGTGTTGTGCACCGTGCTGGCAACTGCGCGGGCGTGCCTGAGCAAGGAAGGGCCTGAAACGATGCCAAGCACTCAATCACCATGGGCTCCACCCCCAGATCACCTCTGCTTAGGTTGAAAAGATTTGGAAGGCACGAATTGTCGGGAGTAACTATTGAGGTTTCCCAAGGTAAACACCAATCATCCAATGCCCGAACATCACAAGGCAGCGTGGTGTCGGACCTGCGATTTTGTGCCGAACACGATTGATCCGCCGCTGAATAACGAATTGCGGGCGTTATCCAGGGCAAACAGAAGAGTTCATGCTGCCACTGGAAGCTTTCATATGTGCCTGCATGGTGTTTCTACCATCTCGTGCACGGGCGAGGCACGTTCGAGGCAGGCAGGAGCCCAAGGTGCCGCCGCCCCTTCCTAACAAATCATCAGCTGCAATCCCTCGTCAGCATCACACCACTTGCTCGCCTGACTCGGGTTCGTAGCCTGTCGATACTGCACAATGGCTCATTCCCAGCATCTAGAGACGGCTGCCGAGTACGGCCGCCGTTCCCACTGTCTTCGAGATTATCAGCAACGGCCGTTTTGCTTCGACGATCACATCGCGTACTTGCACACTACTCTCCACAAGACAGCAGCGGACGGACTTGTCGAGCAACCTGGTCTCGCCGTTTGCTCTATACCTCAGCCGATGATCAGCTTCAACACCTCGATCGATTATCAAGGAATTCTCCTGGAATGTTTGGGCAGCTCTCCGAGCCCTAAACCTCAGCTACTACCATTGTCAACGCAAACAAGTGCCATCAAAGACCTGCTTGTCCCTATTGAGCTGGTAGACATTGGGTCAGTCCACGAGCTGGATGTCCGCGAGTACCTCAATGAGATCTCTTCGAAGCAGTCTTGCCATGTTGCTAAGACATGGCTGCCTTTGAGCCCAACCAAGACTGAACGCGACGAGGGATTGGCGTTTCCGTCCGCATCCCACAGGCTTCACTCCATGCTTGAGCGTGAACTAGAGCAGGAAGGTATTGAGCTCCTGGAAGAGGGAGAACTGTTTGAGGGAGATGAAGCCAGTCCTGAAGCAACTTCTGGATGCCCATCTGACCCACACGTGAGCATCGGCCCGATGAGCCTCGATTGGGAGGCAATTACAAACTTTTGCTTACGAGAACAGACACAGAGATCTTACGTCGAGGTCATCACACCGCCTCTCTCGCCCCTTTCTGACGATGCCTCTCCTTTCATTCCCGAAGGCGAGGTGTCACTCCTCAGCCTCACATCAGAACCAAACAGCCCGGTTTACCATGCGAATCTTGCAACTGAGTCAGAAAGAAGGACTGGTTTCATCGATTCCGACATTGCTTTCTCATCGTCGGCGTTGAGATCGTCCATCCCAATAATTGACGGAGTCCCGAGGACACCGCATTTGGCAGCCCAAGAGTTCGTCCTTGATGTTCCTGTTATGCACACGAGTTCAGATCCGATTTGCAACGAAGACGTATTTGCTCATATCGAGCCACCTGTTTGCAGCGATGTGGAAGAGTTGCCGACAGAGATCTACATCGAAGACGCGTTGGAAGATTTGCTCGTCAGCAAACAATCACAGTCAGCCAAGCTGGTGGAACAGGAGCGCTTGGATCCTTCTGACTCGATATCAAGGGTGCCAGTACCCTTCCTGAATTTCGAAATCCCACAGCCTGACTGGTCAAACAAAGTTTGGACTTCTCGTGAGCATTTGTCGTGGCTTCAGACACAGCTGTCGGCAAGCTGTCATCTGCCCAAGGTTTCTCGAGATGCTCGTTTTGAGGGCTCGCTGAAGTGGACGCCAATTCCCCGCGGCAGTGGTATCGTACCCGTAGATGAGGGCCTGGAGATTGACACCGCCAACGAAGCATATCCCACGGTCGAAAGCATGCTGCCTCCAGCTGGAAGTGCAAGGTTCTTTGCGATCTCTCAAAAACCGGCCATTATGGACCTTACAGAGGACGAGGAGATTGAAGAGCGAGAGTGTCTACATTCGGCAGGCAACGATATTCCGTCTCAGGACCGCAAGTTTACCGCAAATTCAGAATACAAAACCAGTGAGTGGTGGCAGTCACCTTCCACAAGGGATGACAGTCTTCAAGTAATCTGTCGATCAGTCAGGCGCAAAGCAGTGGATGAGGGCGACAACGTACTGCCATTTTCCGAAGACGTGAGTGCCACCAGCGGTCTGTTGGCTGGCTTCATGGACTTGCGTGCCATTAAACGACCTCGAGTTTGTCCTGGCCAGGTCTCTGCGACAGAAACGTTCCAATCGAGACTCGCCACGGCGCCGTTTCCAACGACGAACAATCAAACCACATTGGTTCTTGCGCCTGAGTCAAATCTTGTCCCAGCTCTAAAACCTGAGATGAATCTGCCGGAGGACAAAGGTCCATGCATCATTACCTCGACACTTGACCGATCGATCATTCGAAAATTAGAAGAGTCGTGGCCACCCGACAAGATACTGGATCGTGACTACTCTCAGCACGATACGACTGCCTCTCTCTCTGGAACTGCAACCTCCAGAGTGGTCATACCGCCGCTGACAATTGAAGCGGACATCTCACTTGCCCCGAGCACGGGAGTCATACTTACGACTCTTTTGAAAGTCAAGCAAAAAGCACTTCCTGGATCGAAAGCACAAACGCCTCTGCGCGAACGCGTTCAGAAGCTCAGCCAGAAATACGAAGCACTCGTCATCCTCATCTCGGAATATAATTCAGCGGGAGAGTTTGTTGGAAGCTTGAGTTCTTCGGACATGGCAGCATATGCTGACTTCATTCGCTTCACGGCCAGTCTCGAGGGCGAAGTGAAAGCATATCTCGTTCCCGGGGCTGACAAGACGCTTTCAATGTGGATAGTATCCCTGATGTGCCTTCACAGCGCACAATCAGGTGCTCTGGAGGGGGTCATATCCGCTGAAACCTCGACGTGGGAAGTGTTCCTGCGACGAGCCGGCATGAATGTTGTCGCAGCGCAAGTCCTCTCCAAGACACTGTTTGAGGAGTTTGGCAGCGCGGGTTTGGCACAATTCCTCGTTATGCCCACGCATATAAGGATCACAAAGTACAGGCAGCTGCTGGGAGGGCAGAAGGTTCTGCTTCGATGCTGCGAAGCGTTGGATAGGAAGTGGACCTGAGATGCACGAGAGAGCGTGACGGCAGATGGGACCTACAGTGCCGAACCATGCAGAAGGACTGCCTGTTGTTGGCATTTATGCTCTATTCTGTGCCCTCGGTGTGCCCTCGGATTTTGGCTTGACAAGCCCATCTCGCCACTCTACATGCTCATGTACAAAATCCCCTCATTTACCTTGACAGAGGCGCGTGAAAGATGACGCGTCCGTCTGTATGCGAAGCTCAACATATTTCCCATAGAGGGCGAGGCAGTTTGATGAGAGGAGGCCCAGTACGCTGGTGGACCTGCTTGAGGCCGATGTAGACGACGCGGCTCGGTGCATGCGCCAGGTTGACGGACCGAGAGGCGAGGCCGTAGTAGTCTGAGATGGCATGTGTGAGCCATCGTCTGTCGGAAAAGGTCAGCAGCGCATACAAATCTTTGATCAGCAGGGAGTCGCACTTGTACGCGGCATCTTCACCGTCGCCAAACGAGTCAAACACCACGCCAGAGTCGACCGTCTGGTGTTCCACCTCCCGCCGTGCCATCTTACACCGTGCCTCGCGCTTCTCCCGCAGCTCTCTCATCGCACCGCTGCGGCCCACAAAGACAATCTCCTCGTCCTCGGAATCCATGCCCTCGGCGGCGCTGTCGTCGTCCTGCTGCATCCGACGGCGGTCCTGCTCGGCGGCGAGGAAGCGGCGGACGGGCTCCTCGAGGCCGCGAACCCAGCTGCGGACGGCGGGGACGCGCTTAGCCGTCTCACGCAAGTCACGCGGCACCTCTCCGGCGCCGAGGCCCGTGGCACTGCCGGCGCTGCGCTGCTGTTTCTTGCGCGCGGCTTGCAGCTTTGTAGCCTTATCCTCAGCACGCTGGCGGGCGCCATGGTCCCAGAACTGGGCGAGCTGGTAGGGAACACGGTGGACGGGGTGCGTGGGGTGGACCTCCCAGTCGACAGGTTGCGGAGGCTGGACGTTGGGGACGCCAACGAGACGGTCTGCATCTCTGGTCAGCGACGTGGAACCTTGGTGTTGAAGGGGTCAGGTAGTACCATTCTCCCACCGCCGACGCTGCCGGCTGCCCTCATTGCCCTTGAGAACCGCTTCCCGCCGGGTTTGGCTGTCACGTCGAGACAGAGGACGACGAGGCGTCTCAGACGTCACCGCGTCATTGAAGGTGACGGTGCGCGGGGCCTGCTTGGCGGCCGCTGCCGTGCGTTCGTCGATGGGGATGGCCAGAGGACTTCCGGTTCCCCGCGCGATGGGGGAGACGCTGAGCGACTGCAGTGCCGAGATGGTCCAGGCGTCAATGTCGATGGCGCCGTTGACGACAGGCGTCGATGGGGTATGTGCAGTGGCCGTGGTGTTGGTGACAAGCTCCTCCGGCGGAGGGACGGCGTTGTAGATGGCCATCGAAGTGGAGAATGCGGAATCCGACCGTGGAGCAGATACGAGACGATGGCAGATGTTGTCGAGGTCGAGTTCCGCTTATCCAGGCACCAATTCACCCGGCGCTGATGATGCAGAGGATGGTCGGAACAGGGTCGACGACAAACGTCAAGGTGGAGGACGGCTGATAAGGAACGCCGGGACGGGGCAATGCGGGAAGCTGACCCCCGATGGCACGGCCACGCGGTGATTCAGCGGCTGGTTTCGCGCGAAGCGGCCAATCAGGGGGTGAGCGCAAGCCATGGGGTCGGGTCCCAGCGGTATTAGCCCAAATTAGGTTGCGACTTGCGAGTCGCCTCTCTCACGCACGTATGATGATGCGTCAGAACGACTCATCAAGCGGATTCACGACGAGAGAACTGCATGAGTCGTCTGGGAACCTGTAATGTTTGGAAGCTTGCTGCTGCCCTCGAGCTAATCATCAGACATGCGCAACAGCTCACCACGATTCCTCACGGATGACAGCACCTAGTATACGCGATGGAGCACAGATAATCGCCGACATTAACGCATCACTGGCAAGGAATACAGCTCCTCCGCCTCCGTCGCCTCATGATCATCATCGACCAAACAAGATGGGCCCAACCGGCTTGCCCAGCAGGTCCAGTAGCGCATCAACGATGAACACGGGCAGAACCTCGAGCGTGCTCGGGTCCAGCAGCGAAGTCACCACCGTCTTCTTGGAACACCATTTCTGCCGCACGCGGCCGTTCATCAGGTCCTTGAGCCACGACAGCGCCTTGGGCGCCCCCGTGATGGCCATGCTGGCATGTTCGCTCGCCACATCGCGCAGGTACTGGATGGACGCGCCGTCGGCGCAATACTTTGCCACCACCGCGTCCGAGTCGCCGACTGGGCTGATCTCATCGTTCGTCGACTTGTACCAGTAGAGCGGTATGCGCGGCGTCGACTTTCCGAGCGCGTTCTCGGCCAGGATCCTGACGGCCGTCGGGTCCGTGTACACGAGCTTGTGGTCGTCGAACATGCCGACCACGTCCTTGAAGAGGAAGTCGGCGGCGTCGGCGGCGAGGCACTAGCTACGCACCTTGTAGAAGAGGTCGCAGTACTGCGGCAGCAGGTGCTGGTCGATGACGGGGCCCAGCTCCGCATACTGGCTCACGAGCCCCAGCACGCCTGTGGGGACGAATTCCGCAAAGGCGCCCTTGTTGATGGTGGTGACGACGTTGGTGATGTTGGGCACCGTGCCGCCCACCGCCGCGCCGGCAATGTCGAGCTCGGGCGCGTACGTCGGTGCCAGCTCCGCGGCCCAGGGCGAGGCCAGACTGTCGCCCGAGTAAGCCCACATGGCGACGCGGGGCTTCTCGCTGATGCCCGTAAAGGACGCCGAGTTGATGGCCGCGCGGATGCCGTCGAGGGTGGCGTGGCCGGCGAGCTTGTTGGCGAGGAACGAGGCGTGCGGGCCGAGGAAGTCGTGCACGATGAGCACCCAGCCCTGCTCGAGCGTGGCCTCGATGAGCAGCAGCTCGGCCTGCGTGACGATGGTGCCCAGGAACGGCCCGTCGCCGAGTCCAGCTGCAACGCGTACGACGGGGCGCAGTCAATGGCCGCGGCTTCCTCGGCCACCTGGTACGACAGTACCTTTGTGACGTCGGCCCCGTGCGGCACCAGCACCGTCAGCGCCGTCGCCGTCGCGGCTCCCAGGCTGTCGGTGGAGCGGTACAGGATCTGGTGGCTGGCCTGCAGGCGCACGGGGTCCAGCCCGAAGGCGGCAATGGGCGACGGCGGGCCGCGGTGTCGCCCGATGGTGCCGGGGTCGACGCGGTCGAGGCCGTCGGGCACGGCGTAGAAGCTATCCTTGCTTGGCGGCACGGAGGTCGAGCGGTCGTGCAGAAGCGTTCCGGGGCCCGACGGGGGTGCCGCGAGAGCAGCTGCCGCCCAGAGGGCCAAGGACACTACCCAAAGGAGGGACAATTCAGCCATACTGGTGTGTACAGGGCGTCGATATCTCAAGACAATCGATGTCCGGACAGGGTCTCAAGGTAGCTTGATGCCGGTCAAGTTGAGGAATCCGACATGGCCTCGTCAACACCTTTTATAAGTCTGTATTGGACAGTATGCCGCATTATCGAGACACCTTTACATGTTGTCCTCGGGCACCCGGCACGCTCTGGAGATAAAGGCGTATTTTCCCTCGGCAGGACAGGAGTTCACTCGTCCAGAGAGACACTTGCCGTGGAATGATGACTAGCTCGTGGTTACGCTCCTCTTCTATACATGTACGGCGGGCGTGTATTTGCAGAGATTCTGCGGTCTTACACAACATTCGCCTCTCCCTACAGGTGGAGCGTAGAGGCTGGCACGACGGATTCGGTAAGTGAAGGGTCCCCTTCTCTATATATACCGATCAAACATTCAAGGAGGTTTGTCCCTGTGAAAGCTACGACGAATACTGAGCTGTATCCGTGTACCTATAGTTCCATGTGCACGGCATACGTTTAGGTGCACAGAGGCGAATACATGTAGCCGGTATATATAGTCAACAGGGACTCGTTTTCGCATGACTTGAGGTACCTGCCTATGCGTCCGCCACACAGTTCGATCTCAAGCCAGACACTGACCATGGTTCCCTGCGGTCCGCTCGCTCGCGCTCAAGAGACCGGACGGGTCTGTGCGCTGAGAGGCCGGATGGCCGGGACGATGTGTGGGGTTTGCGACTGCATCTGCCGACAGGGGCTTTTTGCGGGGGACGCCGATCCCCGAACCCCGGATGTTTCTCCTTTTGCCACCCACAGGGCACGCACTTTGAACTGCCCAACGCAAAGCCTTGCCAGACTGTACTTCATTCATGTGACCGAGCCGTTATTGCCTGGCGAGTTCGGACTTGCACTGTGGTCCGACTCCCGGCCGCGGCGCAGCACCACACCCCAGCTTCAACAATCGTTTAGGGCTGGACCGCCTCGACATGAGGCCCCGCAACCCCTAGAACAGGATGACGACCTCCTCCTAGGACGCATTTGCAAACGCCAGTTGCACCCGGTGGCCAGGGATCCTGCTTCCTGCTGCTTCCCCGGACTGTCTCGGGCCTGAACGTCAGCTCTCTCCCGCGTATGGACAGCCAAGACACCTCGGATGCTCCCTCGGGGTGGTGTTAGCAATGCAATGTCGGGCTTTGCAAGCGACGAGATCATGGGCTAGCCGTCAAGGAGATGCAAATTGCCGTCGTCGTTGCCATGACACTTGCCGACACCTACTCGTGAGACCGAAACGGCAAGTAACAATTGGTAAGTCAAAGGCCGAGGCTCGTGGCATCGCAACACGCATCTCCCACTATGCCTCGGCTGCGCAGCTTCTTTGCCGAACTGAGGGGTTGTCTCGACATCTTACGATAATCAACTCCAGACATGCAAGCATCCGTTGACAACATTCCTCGCATTACCAAGTTGTACTAGTATGGGTAGACACTTCGAAACAGGCCCAGCCAGTTGCCATCTGTTACTCTTCACACACTGATACTCACAAAATCCCCGCCTCCTCGCCCCTTCAGTCGCGATTGGTATTGTAATTCCGCTTTGGGTTGCCTATGCCACCGGGTCGAAGTAGCGGCTGGTTCTCCCTTGCAATTGCCCGCTCCTCTCGCTCTTGCATGTGGTCGAGATCCTCCTCCGTCTCGGCGTACCGCTCCGGGTGCCCTGTGAACGGACCCGGGAGCCCCCGCTCCCAGCCCTCTGAGTAGGTTCGGGTGGCAGACGGCCGTTGCGGAGCGTCCGAGTGCTCAGTCGGCGCATGGGGGGCGTTCGTGCCGTGCTCATGGTTGCGGCCCGCTTGTCGCCGCGCAGCAATCTCGTAGTAGAGGCCGAGCCCCAGCACGGTGCCCTGCATGACGGCCGTCAACAGATAGATGGCCCAAGTGCTCCACCCAGCAGGGCCGAGCCTCGCAAACAGACTGGCGGCAAAGAGGAAGCCGCCTGGTGTCTGGATGCACATCATGGGAATGCTCAGGCTTCCCACATGCTTCAAATGGTACGTCATCCATATTTGAGGCACGTATTGAATTGCGGCCAGAGCGGCGGCCATGACGCCAAGAGTATTTGCCCATGCGGTGAGGTGATTGGGTGCCGCGATGGCAAACACTCCGGTGACGGCGATGACAATCAGCCCGTGAAACACACACAGGAGGCCGACCATGGCAGCCGTCTGCCACTTTGGCGACTCGCCGCCCAGCTCCTCTTCGGGCACGTTGGCCTCTCTGTACCGGAAAAATATGAGGAACAGGACAAGGCTTCGGACTGGTTAGCGGTGTGACGAGCGATTCGTTGTCCTCCAACGTACATGAGAGCAAAGCAAAGCCATTGCATGCCGAGCTGGGCAACGCCCAGCAGTCCAGCGGCGCATTCAAACGTCTCCAGCTCCTTGCAGCAGCTGATGGCGGCGCGCGACGGCGGGACGGTGAGGATGTTGGCGAATCCTGCCGTTGCGGATGTCGTGCCAAGAAGGACAAAGTACGGCGAGATGCCTTCCGACGTTGCTCTGGAGATGATGCGGTAGTGCTGCGGCAGGTATGAGATCAAGAGCCCGATCAGGATGAAGCTGCATGAGTGAGTCAGTGCACGGGAACAATAAATGGTCACCAGTATCGACGTCTACGTACATGGAGACGACTAGCTCGACGTACGAGGGCGTCTTGAGCCTCTCGCACTCGGCATTGGACAGCTCGAGGATGCTCTCCATGGCGTATCTTGCACTCCTGCCGAGCAGCTGGCAGCCACGTGTTTCTAGCAAACGAAGCTTGCTAAAGGCCAGATGAAGGTTGAAGACGTGCCAGACGCGAGGGTGGAGAGAGGAAAGCTTTCTCCTGCGCGCAACACGAAGCTGGGCGCGGTTGGCGTCAGTGGGACGGACAGTCGGCTAGTCCCCCGAGGAAGAGCCACGGCACGCAGTGCTACTCGTACGAGATCATCATGGTGTTTGCTGGCGTAAACTAGAGCGATGCGATCAACGACCCGGGCGTTGCAGGTCCTGAGTTTGCCGATTCCTTGCAGGGAGCAGCGGCAACGAAGAGGTGCAGTGATGAGCTGGACAGATGAGCCGAGTCGGAGGGAGTGTGACTGCGAAGTGAGGTGAGGCGCCTGTGACCTCCTGCGCTGAGCTTCTCAGCGCAGGCTGGCACCCACTTCAGGTGCACAGGTTCCACCCAAGTGCGCTGAGGGGCCTCGTGCCTCCAGATGCTGCGCGATAGCCACAGCCCGACCGACAAGTCGCCCTACCGCGCGTCGGGGCCCGGAGCTACCCCGGTCCCTATCTGAGACTAGCAGACCGCAGATCCCGGCCAGGTACTCTTGCGCTAGCACCCAAAGCACGCCCTCATGACGTCGCGCCGAGGCGAGGCTGCCGCCGTCGATTGGACCGCATTTGGGCTCCTGGACCCTGCCCGCATCCCCGTCAACTTTTTGTCCTCCAACTGCTCCGGGAATAAAATGGTGATGTGCAGTCGCAATCCCATGGGTCCGCCAGCATCACAAGATATCGCACGCGCACCATGACTTTGAGGCCACAGCATTGAAGAGGTGTGTCGTCGCAGCGGGCTGCCGAGGTCGAGCAGGAGGAGCTCAGCAGGGTCGAATGGACTCTTCAGCAGCAGTATCGGCCGGCGCGCCAGATGCCGCTCATCATGGCCCGCAACGCGAGAGCCAACGGGAGGCGCCAGAGATGAAACTCCTTGCACATCGTCACGCCCGTGGCGAAGCGCAGCTGCGGCCTCGAGATGACGACGCCCTGCAGAGCCGGGCCGAGGCGCGCCGTTTCTACTCATCTGCGCAGTGGACGGCCGACGGGACGACCATCCTCGCAGGGGGCTCCGACAACACAGTCTCCTCCTTTGTCCTGCCCGCCGACCTCCTGCAGTCAACCCAAGGGCATCGCCAGCTGGAGCCTCAGGCGAAAACGAGGCTCCCGGAGCCCACCCAGACCATTGTCCCTGCGCCCTTCTTCTCCCTGGGCGAGGCGACGTCCCAGACGTATCTGGTTGGCTGCCGCGACCATCCGCTGCACATCTATCACGCCTTTCCCCGAGACGAGTGCGCAAGTAGCCCCCTGGGCTCGTACAAGCTGCTCAGGCAGGAGACGGAAGAGTACATCACGCCATCGTCGCTGATTTGGCAGCATCCCGGCACGCACTTTCTGTGCGGCTCGGCAAACCGACTCGACTATTTTGACGTCACCCGACATGGCTCGCATGGCCCTCTGCTCACCGTGCCGACGATTCCCTCAAAGCGACACATCTCCAAGGGCAGCGGCGTGGGCATGAAGGGAACCGTGGCCGCGCTCGCCGCGTCACCGTCCGATGCCAATGGCGGGTCCATTGTGGCTGCGGGCACCTGGACGCGTTGGATGGGACTATACGACATCCAGCGCACGGACAAGGTTGTTGCCAACTGGAGTGTATCCCACGCTGGCGACGCCGCCTTCGACACCAACCTCCATGGCCAAGGAATCGTCCAGGTTATCTGGAGCCCGTGTGGACGCTACCTCGTCGTCAACGAGCGCCACTCTAGCAGCCTTCTGTTGTATGACATCCGCGGCTCGGGGCAGCTCCTCAGTGCATTGAGCGGTCGAACGTCTACCACGCAGCAAAATCTCACATGCGATGTCTTTCAAGGTGACATGTCCGGCACTTCGGGCTTTGAAGTCTGGGCGGGATGCGAAGACGGCTCCGTCGTCGTATGGGAGGACGTCGGCATGCAGTACGGAGCTACACGGCCCTCTTGGGATTGGACGGCCCACGACTCCCCCGTCGGAAGCACCGCGCTTCACAGCTGCGGGTCCGTCGTCGCCACGTGCTCTGGCGGATGGGAACATGCTGCGGACCGTGCAGTTGGCGCAGACCTCGAAACGAGTCGACAAGCTGGCCTCGGTGTCAGCACTCTCGACGAGTCGTCTCTGAGAGTCTGGTCGATTGGTGCGCAGGGCTGACGGACACCTTTCGGGGCGAAACATGGTTGCCGGCTCGAGCCGTGCATCATGGTCACATGTAAATCAGAACAACGTATATAAATGGGGGAGCATTGGACCATACTGTCATGGACTAACGAACACATACTACAGCCTCGAGTCTACTTGGAGCTTGCTGCTTCGCCGTTGTCATCGGGCGTTGCGTCGCCTCCATCTACTGACCACACTCACTCATCCCATCAATCGCATCCTGCACTCATGCTGCTCCTGCACAGCCACAGCCGAATCCAGTGCAACGCAAGCCTGCAACCAACATCTTCTGACATCCTTCAGCCCCCATCCTGCAGTTGCGTCACGTCGACATTTAGCCGTTTGCATGGCCGCCACTTAGCATGTTGGGCCCCAACTAATGTTTCTGCAACGGGCGCGTGCCGAGCCGTCACTGAGAACCACGTTTCAGGCGATGCAAGGGGCGGGTCTACCCACCGCCCACCTCGCCTCCTCTCCCTGAACCGACGTGGGCGCGGCTATTGTGAATGAGTGTCAATCGTCCTTCAGCACAATCGTCTTTCTATTAGAATGCACTCTCGGCGTCTATCGTCTGAGCGGGAGCAAAGCCTGCAATGAGACGCCGCTACAAGCGCTACTCTGCCATCCTCCTCTATGCCCTATACAACCCCCTTCTCCCATCCATCTAGTCGGCAAATCTGCCTGTCATCCAAGGGTATCGAACGAGAGCAAAGCATGTAAACTAATGCGTAAAGAATGCTCTTCCCAACAACGCCGCCAAAAGAAAAACTCCATTGCCTTTTTTTCGTTTCCAATCGTGCGCGAGTCACCGCAACCTAAAATGCCAGAACGCCCATTGCTACCGTTGTTCTATAATTCGTGTCGGCTCTTCGTCACATCCACATCAGGTTGCGCGCCTGCCTTCGATTCTGCTGCCACAGTATTCCGCCTCCGCTCCTGCGTGGTCCGGGGTACGTTCCCATGTTATTGGAGTTCGGAGGTGTGCCGTCGTCGTCTTGGATATCTCGCAGTGCTGAGTTGAACCCCTGGGAAAAGTCGTCAATCTCTCTCGTCAGCGGAACGTCATCGGCATCCATGTCCTGCTGGCCATGGCTCGAGCCCATAACACCTTCGGGAGGAGCTCCGTCGTAGAGATAGTGAGGCTGATGCGCAACGTCGCCCTCAGGATCATTGCTTTGGGTGCTAATGCCATCAGTGTTGGTGTGTGCTTGTGGAAGCTGCTGAGGTAGCCTGTTTTCTGACACTTCTTGTGACGATGGCAAAGCCTCAAAGTCACGTCGGGTATTAGCCATTGGGCTAGGTGTCTGCGTCAGCCCTTGTCCATCACATTATCACAAGTATAGGTGGGAGCTTACCTGATGTACCGAGTGTCCGGATTGGTGCCAGGCCCACGGCGAGCATTGCCCTTTTTCCGTCGCCAGAGGAAAATGCCCAATGTGATCAATGCAATTAAGAACGCGAGACCACCCACGGTTCCTCCCACAATGGCGCCCGTATTCGCCTTGCTGTTGCCCTTGCTCGGTGCCAGGGCCGCGTTGGTGGTGGTTGCAGATGACGAGGGAACGGTGCTACTGGCACTACTGCTCTTAGTGGGGTCGGGCTCAGGTTTACCGTCCAAGAGCATCGACAAGTTAGCAGCTGTGGAAGTCGACAAAGGCGTTGGCGAGGCCAATGACAGCGTCATGTGACTGAACTGCAACGGCAGCCGACCGGAGGCAGAAGTGGCAACGCTCGTGGCCAGGCTCGAAGCAGAGCCGCAGCCGTATTGATAGAATCCGCCCTCAAATGTGTTCTTGTAGCAGACATTATTGCCGGCGCAGGTGAAGATATAAGGGTCCTTGACCGTCTGAGAACCGCTATTCTTGTCGACGCAACCGGTGAAGATGCCCCCAATACACTTGACGCCATCTGCGCAACAGCCTATGGCGCCATGATCGACTTCGACGGCGCAGTGCGATCCCGCCATGCAAGTCGCGGGCAGCGCCGGATCTCCCCCTAAATACCCGCAGATAGTATTGTACTGGCCGGGTTCAGTAAGCTCCGCAGGTGCCGTGGGCGCTGGTGTCGAGGCGGCTCGAGGCCATGGCTCGACGTTGAGCGCGCGTATTTGTATTGTTCTCGTCTCGTAGGGTAGCACATGGCCATTTGTGAGTCGAAGGAGTGTCGAGAGAACCAAGAGGACGACAGCCGGTGGTAGTCGCATAAAGAAATGGCTGGTGGCCATTGTGACGATGCTTCTCAGCTCAAGCTTGGTGACTTGGGCATGAACTGAAGGGGCTGGCAGATATTATCGCAGAATCCAACAAGTAGCAGCACAGGCAAATGGCAAGACGCATACTCGTCTCGACTCTGGTTGCTGTGGATAGCTTGCTTGTTTGGTGGTGTGAGACGAGGAAGAAAACAACAGGCGACAGCTGGAGGACCGGACCGCCTGCTTGTAAAAAGCAAAGGCTCAACCTGTGCCGTCTGTCTGGGAAGCCAACTGCGATCGACGGCGGCGACTCGGCGAGAGAGACGGACTAGGCTCGGGCAAGTCTGGCCCGCAGCCTGCAGGTGTGTGCCAGGTTCCGCCCGTATTCTGATTAGGTCGGTTGGTATCGAGCCTGCGCGGCCCTGCGCGGCCCTACATGCGGCGGTGGGTGGCTGATGGTGAGCGTCGCGATGGGGTGGACGGGCTGACCCAGTTGCCGCTGCCGAGTTCATCTCAGCCCCTCAGCATCGGGCAGGCCAACATCGGGTAAGCTCCAGGCTCCACGTTCCTGCATGGGGGCCTTTGGTCTTCACTTGAGATGGGTCCTTTGGCCATGTTGTTCAGACGTGCGTGACATCCAAGCCCCTCTATGACTGTGACCCAGCTTTTCAGAAGCTGCAAGAGACATGTGATAGCCACGACGAGGTGAGCTTAGAGACTCTCGCAGTCATGCCTTTGCCGGCAACTGCTGGGCCTGGGCTGCGTCTCGCGACAGAGGCACTTTGCTGTAGCGGGTCCGCCAGCTGCCGCCCTTTGCAGCATCGCTGGTGTCAGCATCCGAAAGCCGGCACAGCTCCCAGTGGCGATCTAGAGGCGCCTCGGGCTGTGCACAGTTGTGTGCTTGCAGAGATGGGCAGACTACGGATTGCGTCTGGCCAATGGCGAGGGAGGTCGAGATGCCGTTGTGGGTGGCGTTTATTTCAGTCTCGTCGTTGCAAGGGGCATGTCGACAGTGGTGCGGAAATTCACACTGTAAAGGGGGGCATTCTAGGGTCGCCGCTCACAGTGTGGGGAGGCCCCACTGCGGGTGGTGGCGGCGCCACTCAACGGTCTCCAGCCAGCCCAGGCGTCTTTTCTTAGAAACAGCCCGTAAATGGTGGCTGTGCTCCGTCCGAACCGTGGATCCGAGCTTATCCAGCCACCTCAAATGGCAGACCTGCGCCTTTTCTCACAACACCGGATTCTAACCTCTGACAATCTAAATTCAGCCATGCTCTTACTTCGCGACGTCTTGGGTCAAGTCCGACGGACAAATTTCGGCCAGCCATTACGACTATTCGGGGCTCCTGCACGAATCCTCGGGAATTGTCTACGATGTCAGGCTGAGATGAATCGACATTCCACGTGTACAGTCATGTAGTAAATATTCGATGCTAAAATAACCTGACAGGGAGTCAAAGTAAGAGCAATTTGTCCAAGTCACGCCGAGCGTGCACTGTAAGAGCAAGAGAAGGAGAAAGCCCCCAAGTATCCATCTCTCCGTCCGTCCACGCGACAGAAGACGGAAGCCATATATCACGTCTGTATCGCGACCATACTACGTACTCGAGTCCGGCTGCAAGAAGCAGCGTGTTCCGTCGTTGCTCGCCGCCGCCGGACCGGTCGCCGTTCGTGACACCCCCGCTGGGTTGTCGATGGGGAATCTGAAGATGCCACCGCTTTGGTTATCCGACCCGTAGAGTACACCGTCGCTCGTGGACATGACGCCGCCAAAGCCTACTGCCTTGAGCCCGGAGGCGGCGTAGACCTTCTCCCACGTGTGCGTAGCCATCGACCAACGTACCAGGACCGGGGTGCCATCCAGCGCGACGCCGATGCCATATAGGTAGCCTGGCTTTGCGGGCGTGTACGCCCAGTCGGCCGGCGTGGGCAGACCCGCAAGCGTCGATGTCCCGCTATCAACGATTTGCCCGTACGTCGCAGAGCCTGGCGAAAGGTCGACACGACCCCAGCTCGTCCCACCAAAGCTGTACCAGTACTGACCATTGGCGTCAAAGTCACCGATGTTGGCAGACACGGGGAGTTTCGCGACGTCCTCTGTCGAGCCATCGCCCAGGATGCGAATCAGCTTGGTTCCTTGCGTGCCGTACATGTAGTCCTCCTTGATGTTGTACCCGAGAGAGTTGATGGGGCCCCCGTTATTGCCAACAGTTGAGCTGATGATCTGTCTTTCGCCGCTTCTAAGGTTGACTTTGTACAAGGTGTTGTCCTGAATCAGGTATGCATCCGAGGCGCAGCTCAGGGTAGGCTTTGGCGGCTCGGTGGTTGTTGCACTGGAGGTAGAGCTTGGCATCACGGAGGACGCTTTGCTTGAGTTCGAGGCTGAGGCTGATAGTCTGGTGCTCGTCGTGCTGAAGTTTGAGACTGAGGTTGAGATGGGTGTTTCGCTATTTGTAGTACTATAACGCATGCTCGGCGAAGTGGTGGTTGTCGTCGCACTAGTATAGTGCGAAGTGGTACTCTTACTGGGACTTGATGTCTCAATCCTTGTTGTTCCAGAGCCTGTCAATGCGGCACTACTCGAATGGCCGCACGTCCATGTGATGGTCTCGGTGCATAGTCTTGGCAGTGAGGTCGTCAGGCAATCGACGGCTCGCTCGTCGACTTCGACCCTCGGAGCAGGGCTGGCATACACGTATCCAGTGTATGCCGCTGCCACCAGAATCACATAGTGGCACGCAATCATGGTATTACCTGTCGAGACTGGATCTTTAAGAAGGGAAGTAAGTACGGTGGAAGCAGATGAAGAGCTCCTGGGCCAAACATGAACTGGATACGCCCTCGGCTTTATATCAATGCTCACTCAGAGGAGGCAAAGTCCCTCCCCACCCCGGTCCTTCCTCTCAGTCATTGTCCGGCCGCCGGACCGCAGTCTGTGTCGAGCAATATCACCAGGCTGAAGAGCTTCAAATACATTCGGTTATTGAAACAATAGCTTTATGATTTAGAATGATTCTCTTGGTCACACAAAACGTCGTTGAGTGACTTATTTCAGGTGCGCGCAGGCGAGAGGCTGAATCAACTCCACGGCCGTTGGATCGGCGCAGCCTGTGGCTCTGACTACCTTATCCGAGCTTGAGCAACCACACTGTGTAGATAAATTGCACAGGTGACCGTACGTTTCTCAGCTGATGGCTCGTCCTCTGTTTGGGGTTGTATTCTTCATCAATCTTAGCTGCCCTTTTGTAGATCCGGCATGGGAAATTGCCAAGGAGGTTGTCTCTCGTTCAAAGATTTCGCGTGTATTAGCAAAGACACAGGACCGAAATGTCTCGCGCATCGGCAACACAAATTGATGTTATTGCATGCAGCCACACGTGACGGGGAGAGGCGCGGCCGAAGTTTGATTCAACCCTCGAGGACACGGACCATCGGCGCCGTGAGAGCCCTCGATAGTCGAACAACCACTATTGTCTGGATCCCGGGTGACTCAATGATCGAAGCCAGAGCAGAGGTAGCACCCAGGGTCATATTGATTGGGCAGGGGAGCGGGCGCAGCAAAGGAGCATGACAAGAGGCGAATTTGATATATGCCTATTCCAGACTTAGCTCCAGGAGCCACGTATTTATAAGAACGAGTTGCACGGAGTCAAACACCGTAGATGGAAAGCAGGATCTAAAAGGAAGTCATCAAGACGCGCGCAGAGCTCGTCGTCTCGTTTGACCTTTGGCTGATAGCCTTGCGCTCCTGTGACGGCAGGCAAGGTGTCTTTACTCGACGCGCGAACCGCTTCGGAGGGTCGGGACTTTGCGTCCATGACCATGCCTGTTGTGTTTTGTGTTGATCATTTTGGGATGCACCGTCCTTGTGAATTGGCCGGTCGCACTCTTTTGTCGGTGCAGCTTATACACAGCGAGCGGAAGCGCAGGCTGCGAGAAGCCAACCTTCACTGCTACAATCGCTATGGAGCAAGCTGGTCGCAAGCCAAGCTTCTTCTAGCCGATTCAAGGCACGTATTCCCTATCGCCCAACGCCGGCAAGTACGGAGGTACATTTTGTGAATTACAAAAGGCGTGATTGCAAGACTTCTTGAAGTCATGATGTATTCCCGATGAATGAAGGTACCGAAGATAGAGCTCGCAATTGGACCTGCCCTTCATGCCTTGGACGTCTTCAGCCTATTGGCTTGCGACACTGACTGGAGGCTGCCGAAGCTTGTGTGGGACTGCCATGGCATTCTGGGTGGCTAGTCACGTGGCTGATTAGATCTCGGCGCTAGTTGATTGGCTAACCATGGACTTTGGGGGGCGGCAGGAGGTTTCTGTTTCTGTTGGGGACGGGGAAAACAGGGCCTCGGCATCTGAGCCGCGTCAAAGCTGCGGCTCGTGTCAAAATGGGATGACGCGTGGACGAGACCACGTCAGGCGGTGCCGGGATAGCAGATCAGTGCAAGCCAATGATACCAAAAGCAGGTGTTGATTGGGGTTCGCGGGAATGCATCCCTGGACGGTGGTGTTGGTAATCGCAGCATTGAGTGGGGCGCTTGCGGGTTGTGACATGCCTCGAAGTCTTCGATCTTGCTCGCGTAACGGAAGATGGCTTTTCCTCATCTTCTGACGGCTTCAGCCTATAGTCACGGTACGTAGGGCCGGCAGACTCGTATCAGGCACTTGTCAAACACAGCCAAAGGGTCGGGATTTGCGCCGGATCATATGACACGCCACTTCAGTTACAAGGATGCAGACGGCAATATCTGGATAAGGTAAGGTATCTTTCGCACCCTTCACGTATCAAGACTGTTGGGCACCCCAAATCGCAGGGTTCGATGGACGTCTACAAGACGAAGCCGAGGCCTGATCGCATGTTGCACAAGACGCATGGCGTGTTTGCGGGGTGAGGTGATGAAGAACAACGTCTTCTGCACGTTTCGGGCGAGCGCGGCACTGGTGATGTTGGGAGGCCCGGGCAAGTTGTGGGGAGTGGAGAATGGCAGATCTGGGACGTTCCATTCCCGATCAGAGGAGCTGCAGGGCGCGGTGCCTGGCTGCGGGCTGGCTGGCGGCTCTTGAAGTTGCAGCTGAAGTGCAGCCCCGCCAGAACAGGATGTCGGAGCCGTTGCAATTGTCGGCATCTCGACGTCGGCTGCTCCATTGTCCAAGCACCACGGGTTCGCTCCTGTGCCTGACAGGTGTGCACCGCGGGCGATGCAGGTACGCCACATCGGGCGAATCGAAACATGCCAGCGTGCCTCCATGTACCGCTCCCGCCAGGTTTGGCGCTGGATGTACAAGCTGCCACCCGCCCCAAGGGAAAAAATCGACGACCGATGCTTCGGGCCAGTGGGACCCCTGCCTCCTGCCCTCCACTGGCGTCCCCCGGGCTGAAAGCGGGGCTGCCGAAGGTGCCAGCAGCCAGCCACAGCCCAGGGAAAAAAAAGTTGTTGGGGAAGAAGGGTTGGGTCGGAGACGTCACTCACTCACTTACAGGCAGTCATACACGCCGATGTTGCACCTCGGCAGGGAGTCGTCCTTTGGTCGGGCTTATTGCTGGAGGATGGCAAAACACATGTCGAAATTTCCAATGCATCTCCATCATGTGAATGTGTTGCTGCAGTAAATCAGGGAACCAAGCCTTGCGTGTTTCTGTTGGATTTCGGCGCGTCCCGAGGGATCGCAGAGGCAGGCAGGTGCATGTTGCAAACGGCGGTGCTATAAAACCACACCTTTGCCGTGCTCCCCCGCTCGGACCCAGAGGCGAATAAGAATCTTTGCAAAAGAAGCGAGACAAGCCCAAGAGCCCTGCTTCCCGTGGCACTACGTGGAGACTGCTCGCAAGCCGGTGGCGTGGTCCTGATCTGAACTGCTGTTCCTCTAATAACGCCTCGAGTACAACAACTTTTTGGCCCGCCTCCGCCCCAACCAACCCGCGGCCACGCCTCCACCACATTCCCCATACTTTTGTTCCCTGAACCTCTTCTTCTACCTGCTCCCTCCCGCCCTCTTGCCGGACTTTGTCTCCTCCATTCTTTCCACCTCCTCCCCGTTTCCTCTGCCTCCTTGTTTGTCGGAGTCTTGGTGGTGAAGTAGGGCAACATCCTCAACGCATACGACAAGCCTTCAGCAGCTACGCGACACATCGATCAACATGTCCAAGTCGACGTCGGCCGCCAAGGTCAAGGCTGAGGCCTTCCCAGACGGCACCACCGACTACACGCCGCTGCGTTCTACCACCAAGTATGACCCCAACAAGGTCCACATCGCCGACACGCCCATGACCTGGTCCAACTGGCACAAGCACGTCAACTGGCTCAACACCACATTCATTGTCTTCGTTCCCATTCTGGGCTTCATCTCGGCCTACTGGGTCCCTCTTCAGGCCTATACTGCCATCTTTGCCTTTGTCTACTACTTCAACACCGGGCTGGGCATCACAGCTGGTAAGTTTCGAGATGCAATGCAGTCCAGGCAAGAAGATCCCTAGAATCAGATGTGCTGACCCGGCACCACTAGGTTACCACCGCCTGTGGTCTCACTCTTGTTTCAAGGCCAGACTCCCCCTCAAGATCTACCTTGCCGCTTGCGGAGCTGGTGCCGCCGAAGGCTCCATCCGCTGGTGGTGCAGGGGCCACCGCGGTCACCACCGTTATACCGACACCGACAAGGACCCGTATTCCGTTCGCAAGGGCCTGCTCTACTCCCACATGGGCTGGATGGTCTTCAAGCAGAACCCCAAGCGCGCGGGTCGCACCGACATCACTGATCTCAACGAGGACGCCGTCGTTGTCTGGCAGCATCGCAACTACATCAAGTCGGTCGTTCTCTGTGCCCTCGTCTTCCCCACTCTCGTCTGCGGTCTCGGCTGGGGCGACTGGAAAGGTGGCTTCATCTACGCCGGCATTCTGCGCATCTGCTGCGTTCAGCAGGCCACCTTCTGCGTCAACTCGCTTGCTCACTGGATTGGCGAGCAGCCCTTTGACGACCGCAACTCTCCCCGCGATCACGTCATCACCGCCTTCGTCACCCTTGGTGAGGGCTACCACAACTTCCACCACGAGTTTCCCTCGGACTACCGAAATGCCATTCAGTGGTATCAGTGGGATCCCACCAAGTGGTCCATCACCGTCTGGAAGTGGCTCGGCCTCGCGTACGACCTGAAGCAGTTCCGCGCCAACGAGATCGAAAAGGGTCGTGTTCAGCAGCTGCAGAAGAAGCTCGACCAGAAGCGTGCAACCCTCGATTGGGGTATCCCTCTGGAGCAGCTTCCGGTCGTCGACTGGGACGACTTTGTTGACAGCACCAAGAAGGGCAAGGCTCTCGTTGCCGTTGCTGGTGTCATCCATGACGTGACCGACTTCATCGAGGACCATCCCGGTGGCAAGGCTCTCATTTCCTCGGCCATTGGCAAGGACGCGACGGCCATTTTCAACGGCGGTGTTTACGACCATTCCAACGCCGCCCACAACTTGCTCTCCACGATGCGTGTCGGTGTGCTCCGAGGCGGCTGCGAGGTCGAGATCTGGAAGCGTGCTCAGTTCGAGAACAAGGACATCACCTACATGAACGACTCCGCCGGCCAGCGAATTGTCCGCGCCGGCTCGCAGGTTACCAAGGTGACCCAGCCCGTAGCCAGCGCCGATGCCGCTTGATTGGACTGTCGGGGGGCGATGACCCCGTCGAAACGGAGTCATACGGATCGGGAAAACGAGAGTCGCTGATCAGGAGGGGCGTCGGGCCGTGAGGCTGCTTCGCGATGCGGACGTCTCATTCAACGCTGACCAATGTTGTACTTTGGCCGGCCACTGTCCTGCGAAGCACTGCGGGGCAGTAATTATGTTTCTCCGAGAAATCACATCATGAATGGCGTTTGGGGAGTTGGGCTTGCTACTATGTCGCTTACAGACTGCAGCGTCGGGTTTGAAGGGGAAAAGAAGATTACGACTAGAGAAGAAATAAGCGAGCAGATCAGATTTCCTTCTTGCAGGGTTCACTAGGGCCATGCGCTCCGTGCTTTACATTATCACTCCGAATAACGAATATGCTTTGTCCTAGTATTGTATCGCCTGTCGTCCCGTCAAGTTTTGGTACAAAGTTGTGGCAGCGCCTCGTGAACCTCCTAGGACAAAATACATGCCGTCAATGACACATCGATGACCCCATTGATGTAGCCTTGCCGACCGAGCCTCTCTTGGTTGTGTACGGTGGAGGGGTATCAAACTCATTAATACAAAGATCATTAACATCCAACGTCACCCTTGGCCTTGACAGGGGTCATTTTTGAATCCTCGTACGGTCCAGTGAAGTCGGTGAAAGAGAAAAGGCCCAAGTGCCCTGGTCGAAACTTGACCTGCCGCATCAGCTGCTTCACGCGCGCGATACTTGCAGTCGTGGACTGCAATGAACGCTCGGAATGGAAGCGCCGAGTGTCCAGATATCCGCGAGTGCCTTGGTCGCGCATTCGTCAGTCCAACTTGCTTGGCGCCGCACTTGGTTCAGAGCCACCTGGCTGATCGTCTATCAAAAAGGCGATAACCGTTGACAAAACTCTCTCAGGGGGCAGCCATCCTGGCCTTGATCATGACTAGCTCGGAGCTCTTGGCCCACGCCCCGTCGGGCGTCTGGCGAAAGCACAGCAGACGCCCGTCGTCGCCAGTGCTGCCGAGGATTTGGCCGTCGTCATCGAAGCCTACGCGCCACACGGGCGTGCGGTGGCTATCGAGCCGCGAGATTTCGCGGTGTGTGTGCTTGATTTGCCCCGGTTGCCCGGACCAGTGCCTGTCGCCCTGCGAACCGGTTTTGGCAGCCAGGCTCGCGCTTAGGGTCGAGGGGTGGGAATGCTGCTTCTCGGCCTCGGCCTTGGAAGCGGCATCCTTGGTGCTCTGAGCCGTCGGCTTGACGAGGTCAGCGACAGACCAGGACTTGCCGTCGGCGTCAGAGTAGGGTGTTTCGATGCGGAAGACGCGCGCGTAGCCGTCCTGGCAGGCTGTCGCGATAATGTCGTACCCTCGTATGTTGCCTGGCGCCCACGCTACATCTCTGACCAGGCCGCGGTGCCCCGTGATCTCAGCGGCCAAATAGAATTCCTTTTGCGTCCCAGAGACGCCATAAGATGTGGTGACGACATCGCGCGACCGATAGATCTTGACAACGTCCATGCCTGCAACCACAAGCCCGAGTGCGTCTGACGTGACGCCCGCTCGAAGCGCCGTGTAGCATGGCTCCGCATTGGGGTCGAATCGCACCTTGAAGGAGGCCTCCTCACCGCGGCCGGGCTTGGGGCAGATGGTGAACTCATCGATGGATGAGTATTCGGAGAGGTTCTCTGGCTGATCGTTCTCGTAGACGGTCAGACGGCCATCGGTGGCGAGCAGCGCAAGATAAGTGTGCCGCGTCTCTTCGTTGTGCTTCATGGAGAAGGATCGGTAGGGCGCGCGGCTGGAGCGCGTGTCAAAGGCCGGCCGGCCGGTAATGGAGCGACCCGAGCAGAAGCGACGGCCAGGCGCGGCCGAGGGGTCCTCGGCCCAGAGCCTGAACCAACCCTCGATGCCGAGAGAGGCAACAAGGTTGGGGTATATGGTAGCGGGTATCCATTGCAGCTGTCGCGAGCAAGGCCTGTTAGATCACAAACCACGCGCGCAAGGGCGATAGCAGGTTGCCAACCTCGATGACCTCGCCTCCGTGGGCGCCCCAGAGGTCGCATAGGCGCCACATGCCGTCCTTGTGCCTGTTGAAGACGCGAATCTTGCCGTCGACGGAACCGGTCGCGCAACGGTCGCCATAGGTGTTGAAGGCGACGGCCTGCACGAGGTCCTTGTGCCCGTGCTGCAGGTTGAGGTCGAAGGCCGCCTTCTCGTCGCCGGGCGAGTGTGGGGCTGAGGCCGCCATGGTAGAGGTGCGCGGCGGCAACTCTGAGCAGTGCTTCACAACCTGGATGCAGCCTGCAGTAGGGAAAGGACCCGAGTATCAGTGTCGTTTGCTGGGGATGTTGGGCTGTCGAGGTTGGCGAGCTCGCCCGAGGTTGAAAGTGGGGAGTCTCACGTCAAAGGCCCAGGGCCTTGGAGGTAGCTCCAGGCGGGACCCCTGCTCCACTCTTCGACTTGCAGCTGGCACGTCAATTCCACCAGCCCAGGGCAACCGGATGGGTTCGACACCAGCAATTCTCGTGCGCTTTACGATGGTCCGGCCATGTAACACAGACATACCCAAGACTGAGAGAAACAGCCTTTCGCGAAATAAGAAGGCACTGCCAGCTCGAGCAGGGATCCAGACCATGTACGTTGCACTTCAGAGAGATATGGAACTACCGTATAAACTCCGAAAATTCGTCGCGGCCCCACGAGGAGCCTTACAAGGGGTAGAGCGAATCAGCTACATCCTCCTCAAATTGGGAATTGAGATACAGGCTCATCATTGGCTTCCCCCGCAGAATAGCTTCGCTTAATCCTCGTGGGGCAGCGACGAATGTTCTGAGTCGATACGGTAATGAAGCAGTAAACTCAACTTCAAAGCTGATAGTGAGTGATATGAATGCATGACTTTGATTGCTGAGACTGCTGGGGGATAACCCTTCATCTGGACTACATGGCACATGTTCGTTGACTCATTTGCAAGCTCCCAGACTGTTCGAAGGTCTCACGTCTTTTCGTAGTTTTCTCTTTGCCGAGCTAGGTAGCTTTGTCCCCCCACCCTAATCATCCCCGTCTTGGCTGATGTCTAGTAGTCTTGACTGCACTACATGCGGGCCCTGCGGACCCAAGGTCTGCCGTGATGCGAGGGAGGCTGAACTACCGGCGGCACATCGGACACCAGAGTAGCCTCCGGAGTGCTTGGTTTCTCCGCCTGGACAGTGGGTACCGGAGTTGACGTAGGAGCATCCACCGGGTTGCAGTGATCATCATTGCTCCAACCCGCATCCACGCAACCCCTGAGACAGCCCTTTGTAAACTTGATTTCTCCGTGTTTCCCACAGGTGAAGAGGGAACTCTCCTTGTTTTCGTCTTTCAACGGAATATCCAGCGCGTCAAGCTGCTTTGTAATAGTATCGGCATATTTGCCTACTTGAGCATTAAACACGGAATCAATGAAGTGGCTTAGAACGGCTTGGAAGGTATGTTACCCAGATGCATGAGTGTCTTGCCACAGTAGAAAAAGCCCTCTCGGCAGTCATCCGCGACAACGAGAGGAACGATAGCAGCCATAAAGGCAACCTGGATATGTGTAAGTTTCACCATCTTGAATGCTTGGTACCGAGGTAGATGGTTGCATAAAGCTTCTTGCCACGGGTCGAGACCAAGGGAGGAAGGACGGTGGGGAGGCTTATATAGAATTGTCCATGTAGCGGGGGGCGCGCGCGCGCTCGTGACCTCTTGTATCGTTAGACGGTGTTGCTTCCATGTATAGGACGCTGCGGCCCCAAATGCGTAAGGTTTCATTGCGTTATTATTTCGCCCCGGGTTATGTGTTGGGTGTGTCTGAAACTCACTCAATCTCTAACGTTGGATCTACGCACGCACCATGTGTTATACAGGGCACTAGCCGGGGCGGATTTTCCATTCTTTGTGTCTAGCTAACGCTCTCTGTAAGCAGACCTTGCTGTGATTGGAGCACGAATGAGATACTGTAGCCAGCAAGGTGAACGTGCACCGTAGGCGTTTTGTGTTGGCTTGAAATGGGCTGCATACCTCGTACTAGGTGATGTGTCCGGCTGGCAGCTATGACCGGGCCGCTCGAATATCTTCCTCATTCGCCAAGCACAATTCCCTCAACTACATCCCTGCCCCTGGAGGCTCCTGGCTGGTCCCTTCCCAAGCACCAAGTCAACTTTGCCTGCTCTGGACGTGCTTGATGGCCTTGTCCACATGTAGGACGTCGTCGAGCCTACTCGCCGCTCGGATTCCCGGAGCCTTGACCAAGATGCGACGTGCGCCTCGTTATGGCTAATGGTTTACGGCGCCTTTGTTTGTTGCAGTCGCAATGTAGTCGCGCCCGGCCGGTGACTTTTTGCTTGGTGCTGCCTGCACGCAGGGCTTGGCCATATGAATGCTCCGAGCGCTGCGTTGGGCGGCTTCACATTGAAGCAAAAGTCTGGAAACTCCAAGTTCAGGCAATAGCGACAAGCATTCGTATTCTTCAGTGGTCTAAAATACGCTGCTATTCCATCGAGAAAGGTGGCATCCCCGATCGATGAAAATAGTCGCCCTTGCCACCATTCGCCCGCACCCCCTCCATCACCGCGTGCCTACCCCCCTCGGCTCGTACTATTGACTTCTCTGCTCCTCTTCTCCGGCCGCCACGCTCCCTGCGCCGTCGCTTTGCCATTCCTCCTGCGCTAAAAATCCTCTACCTAGTAGGACCTTCTGCTTCATATTTCCAAGAAGCTGGGACAAGATGATCTCATCCCAAATGCCTTGCGGCTCTCTGTATGCACTTTGATGAGGCCAGATGCGGGGGCATTTCTCCTTGGTGGTACATGGATGGGCTACGTTCGTTGGCCAGGTGTGAATTGAAGGGGGGTCAAAACCACACTCGGGGCTCGAAGACTCCAGGACAGCAGACCAGAAGTCCAAGGGTCCATTTCGAAAAGTGCCACCAAAGTCTTTCACAAATCAAAGTGAGCTGAGGCGGAAGGCTTAACAAGATATACAGCCAAGGACTTCAAAAGACTTTTACTCGAAGCCTGAAGCTCGAGAGCTGGACCTACACCTAGACGATTGCAGTTTTGACCAAGCCATGGTGGCAATGTCGAGGATGGAAGAAGACGAGGCGCCCAAGGATGACGAGACACCCAGCTTTTTGGGTACCGCGGATGGGTTGGAGGCTCTTTCGGCACTTGTTGAGGCGAAAGTCGCGACGGATGGCTTGATCAAGGAGCAAGGGTATCGCAGAATGCGTCTCTGATCAATGATGGTCATGGCTGTGGCAAACTGTCGTCGGTGGCTGCTGGGATAAATGTCAAGGTACAAAGGGCTGAAGGTGCCATGATTGTTCTCCTTTGATGTCTCTCTCCTGAATCTCATTTTATTTGAGAATTGAACGTCACCTTCGACTACTCGCTAGGGTGTGAAGACTTGGACATTGCACCAGGCCCCAATAAACTCTACATGCTGATTATTGCCTTTATTTTGTCGGCATTTGACACGAGTCATCTCTGCCTTCGCGATGAAGACCTCCATACAATGGCATGCCCTTGCATCGACGCATCTATCTCATTATGGTGTCTTCAAAAATAGATCGTCGTTCTGCAACGTCAACCTGGCCATTCGTCGGAGACGGGCACCCGTGTTCGGGTGCACTTCTTCGTGCGTCAGTGTCATTGTCCCCTCGGGCTGGGTTTAGCTAATGCGGAAAGAAGTTGCATGTTATGAGGTCTGCTTGGACTGCAGCCAGCATATTTCGACCAACGCATGTCAGTTCTATAAACATACACAAAAGTGCCGAGGCCTGACACCTGCGAGGCAACGATACATTTGCGAGCGCAAAAAGGAGTTGCGTGAATGTCGAGATAAGCAACTATTTGACATGTTAGAAGGCTATCCAGGCGCGTTTCTCCAGAGAAAGCGTAAATGCATCGAAGAACACTCCACACGGTCGCCTCAAGATGACGAGGAGAGGAATCACAATAGCAGTCAAGATCCAGAAGACCATCATGCGGTAGACACCATTGGCACATCCCCTACAAAGTGCTCAGTGGACAATGCTACACATGTCAGCATAGCCTCGGGCAGGGCAAACGACCAGATACAAGCCCAGCCACATGTCGCGCCACTGCAGCCCCATAAGGAGTCATGCGGACTGATAAAGACTAAGATTCTGACACACATGGCCAACAAGGTTGGACAAGTTAGTCACCGCACGCAAAGCTATGTTCAGTGTCTGGCTCCGCAGCAACTTCATGACTTATATAACACTGTATTCAACGGTATAGGAGTACTCTACCATAAACTCGAGGAAGCATTGCTGGATCTACAAGGTTACTTCTACATCTCGCTGGCCTATAGTGCGGAGAGGGACCTGCAGGACTTCTCGGTCCTCTTGCATAACTATCGACGTTGACTTAACAGGGGACTATGAAGTAAAATTAAAGGTAGGAAGAGATAAAGGACTACTGTTTATAAAAAGGTATCGTATACAGATACACCCTTTGTACGCAGTAGAGGAGCTGCGTTCCGAGGTCAAAGATTAAGATTAGCCTTCCCCAAACGCATATTCAATATGTGATTATGATTTTTCCAGGTGGGAGAAGCTCGATGCGCCAAACTGCTTCGACGGTCCCAGATGTTTGGCCAGTCCCTGCGACCAGCATCCCCATTGCGGTATTTCATCTCGATCATAAACCTGCGCTAGCGGCTATACGATTTCCAGGTTGATCCTGCTATTCACAGTGATACTATTGGGGGCGTCGGTATAGAGTAACCCTCGCGCGATCGTGCTGCTATCCTAGTCGCAAGTGAGTTCCACGAAATGACCAGAAGTTAGGATATTTACCACTCTACTTATCTCGTAATACCGGCTGGTGTGTCTGGCCGTATAGCCTGGTGCTTTGGGCTACTTATCGTCTCGAAAACAATGTCTGGGGAGCAGAGAAAGCTGGTGTCAGATAGGGCGTAGGCGGTGAGCTGCATTGGCTGAGATTAGTCGGGGTCGGCATATTCAGATATGAGGCAATCTTGGTTGTGGTCAGGCAGAGCTGGACTCAATATTAGCGCAGAAGCCGTCTACGGGTGTGTTGTATTAATACCCCGCATGCTTGTGTCCCTGGCACCCCGCTTTCTGTCCACTCAGGCGACATGTGGGGACCAGTCAACGCGACCACGCAACGTTGAAATTGACCACAGCCTTGCGAATACCGTATAATCTCAGATAAATTTGTAGCTGCCCCATGTATCTCTCTGTGTGGAGGAGCCAATGATAGTCACGAAAATCACATGGATAGCAGAGACGAACCAGTGGTTGGCTGAATCCCCTTGTGAGACATCGTTATGGGGCAGCTATCAAGTTATTGAGTTTATACAGTGGTGCAAACTAGCAGGGATGAGAATAATGCGACAGGCCAGTAGTAGACCTTGATGGGCTGACAAGAGGTCATCGGCAAAGCTAAGAAAATTGATAGAACGATAAACAGGGTGTGCGTGGGCGTGTGCAGCGTTGCCGACGCTCTTCCCAAGTACTGGACTTGTGAACATCTATCGGAGGAAGAGGGACTGGTAGCAGATGTCGACTCTGGCTATCGGGCACGAAGAACGCATGCATATCTACGTCATGCGATTACGAATGAGGAGGAGGAGCGTGCTGACAAAGCCGCGCGACTAGGTAGACCCGCAACGTGGTACATGGAAATTCCCGTGCTGCCGCATGTCGCGCTCGGCTGCGGCCACATCCATGGTCTCGTTTGACCTACTTCAACATGCTTCGAGCACTAGGGCAAGCTCGTCGAGCAAGTTTTTGCGGATATCAGCGACGCTGTTTCTCCGTCAAAGCGATATACTCGGTCTTTCCCGCATCGCTAACGTACTACAGCCCTCGACAAGGTTCGAGCCTTTTCGATCACCAGGAAAACGAGAGTCGACCTGACGATGTGTACGACGAAGGAGTTATCATAGCAAAGGACGGACTTGTCTATCCTGGTGTTCATAAGCACTCTGGTAGGTTCGCGGCAAGCTGCTCATAACGGCTCCTGATCAGCGAGGCAGTGTCCAACGGTGCCGCCATGTTTCCGAACACGTTCACCCAGCAAGAGTATATTCGCAGATACTTCGATGACCTTCTTGATCGCGAAGAGAATGGCGAAGTGGTGGATGTTCCATATATATATACGATACCCAAAGGTACCCCAGTTCCACCGTTGATTCCATTAATCTCTCGGCCGATATCTGATGCAGCCAAGGAACGCCAATCCCAAGGCATTTGATCCTCATCAACGAATATCTGGCCCGATTCTCTCTACAGCCATCGTACGGCATGTCGCCCTCAGGTACGCAATGGCACGAAATACGCAGGACGATTCAATACTAAGTCTCGTAAGAACTCAACAAGTCGTTGGACGAATTCTGGGGTCAATACGCTACGAAAGAGACTGCAGAAAAGTGGCTCGACAAAAATCCCTTCCAATCTGCAATGACGGATGACAGTGATCAGATCTGGGGACAGAAATAAGCCGAAGGCGGTGCTGCCTTCACCGTCTGGCTCCACATCGTCCAGTCAACGCGGACCTCGTGGATGGGTGAAATCGGTCGGCCAGGGGTACGCCTGCAACCACTGCTCTCGTGTATAGATAGTCGCGTTGCGGCAGAAGAAATCCGTTATTTGTTCATTCATGTCTGTTAATATTAGACTGGGCGTCGTCTCTGAATCGACCAAGTTACCTTGAAATCTCATTGCTTTGGCCGGCTGGAGGGAATAGTGATCGGAACGCTCGTGGACGAGCAGTAAATCATCTGGTAAATGAGTTCCTATTTCCCGCGTGGTCAGCGACCGTTCGGGGGGAATAGCCGATGGTGCTTACCTGCTGGTATGGAATAGATGATGACATCCTGGCCTTTGAAGAGCCGCGAGACGAGCTGTTGCTGGTAAAATGAGTTTGGCCGCATTGAGGCGCCATTGGGTGCTGGTTTGTGGTCTACAGTTAGAAATATCCTGTCGGCGCAGAGCGATATCCCACCTTCGTACGACGAAGGGTCGAGTGCCAAAGGTTTCACCCATTGATCGGTAACTGTAATGTCAAATACGCGACGTTTTGGGGTCCATGCTCGAAGCTGCACTTGAAGGCCATTATTGACGCGAAACAGGTTCTTCGGGAACCTTCTTAATACTGCAATGCTTGACATTGCAAGAGATGCATTAGGTGGCAACGCGACAAATGTATTCAAGGGTGGAGAGAGTCAGATTGCTGGCCCCACCGTATGCTAAAACCCCCCCACACAACAGAGCCCTACCAGCCCCTAGCACAGTCCCCATGGGCCCCCGTACGCGAGATATGCCCAGGACACTTGCGCTAGCAGACTAGACCGATATGGAGAAGATGGATGTAAGCCCTCTCGGCTGGGTCCTCAGGAGTAGTCAACGAAGCTCAATGATCCCAATTTGCCGCAGGTGGAAGGTGCGAGTCTGAGTACGAAGCGTCTTGTGTTCGCGGAAGCGGCCCCTATTCTCCGGGTCTAATGCGTGGTCTCGACCTTCGTGGTGCTCTGGGTGACTGCTGTGCATTGCCGTGCCAAGGACTGGGCATTGTGGTCTTGCGGCGCTTGCGGACGAGTCTGCATCATCGCCATCGGAAATTCCTCCTCTCGTAATATGCCGTGAGGATTAGAGAGGATAGAGAGCATTTCTGTTCCTAGCAGCTTGTGATCGCACACGACACTCACTCTTCAGAGGGCTAACGCTGTGAGTAGGCTGACACTCCACGCAATGTAGCTGACAAGGATAAGACAATGCTGGAGAAGAGGCGACTGATTGGGGAAATGGTCTGTTGTCCGACAAAATCGCTCATCCGCATGCACACTTGTTCGGCCAAGAACCTGAAAGGTCGAGCACCCTGTAGTCCTGCTAGGAAGAAACGTATTGGTCTTGGCAGTGACCTGAGCAACGACCTGAGCACACTCTCGTTGAGTGATCCTACCAGGCACGTGTCGACTTACTCGGGCCTGCCTTTGTGGTGGATCGGCGCCGTTATGTCTCGGTTGCTCGTTGAAGGGGAAATGGGTTGGCTGAAATTGTCTGTATTTCTAGGCCGGCCCCCTTCGGTCGTTGGAGCAGTGATGTGAAGAGCGTACACCTTGAGCATGTCATCATGGGACGTAGAGCTGAATGTGTGGGTATTGCCGTCATAGACTAGCGCCCGTTTCGCGTCGTGGCGACCAGCCGACCATCCGTTGCCACGGCGCGCGAATCCATCATCCATCCCATTTGCCGCTTCCCCCCCGCGCGCCAAAAGACGGATCGGGCCGCACCGCTACTGAGGACTACGACGACGACGATGACACTACGAACGAGCTGCAAGGATATATACAGTGTCGCGCGCCAGGGGTTCGATGGGACAGTTGGTCAGAGGTTTGCGCTAAGCAGAGTATTGATCTATAGTATTCGTAAACGCTGGCGTGTTCGATCGCACGATTTGGGAAAAGGGAAGACAAGAGGAAGACGCAGGTGCAAGAACAGCGGTAGTGCTGGAGCAGAGCATAAAGGGCACGTAGGTACATGTAGTGAGTGGCCCAGCGTTCTACATGTATCGATTCACACGTGTATCAATGATCCAATATTCGATTGAGCCATGCAGGTTGTCTGCTTTCAAGTTGCCATTCTGGAGTTGGAAAAATTTCTTGGGGTATGTTGCATCTTTCTCCATTTTCATAGTAACATGAAAGCAAGAACGCTTGTGATGCAAGGTTGTGGTGTTGATGCTTGACTCACATCATTTCTCATTTCGATGCCGCAAGAGTCCGGCACGCAGCCCTGTGGTCTTTAAAGTGCGCCACCTGACACTCCCTCTTGCAGTACTTGACGGCCTTGCATCTGCCGCACGACATCAACGAACCAGACCTGTTCCCGCAGTTGGCGCACTGTGTCGCTGGTAGACGAAAGTTCGCATCCAGCAAATCTTCGGCCGTCTTCTTGGCGCACGTCAAGATGCGCTGCTCGCCCGCACTGACCTGTGCGGCTGCCCAAGCGTTGCCCCCGGCGGGGTAGTCATCCCCGGCGAGCTTTGCCTCGAGCGTTTCCATCGGGATCGCGAAGGTCTCCAGCAGAGTGCCTATCGAGTCGGCCAAGAATTGTAGCACCTGCATCTCGTTTCCATCACTGACTTTGCCGTCTGTGCCGTTCACCAGCTGCAGAGCCATGTCTGTGATGTTGGATTCGTCCAGTCGCTGTATTCGCAGGTATCGAAGCACGCTATTTGGAAGTGGATCCTTCATGGTGAGGGAAATGGTGCATGTTGAGCCGAGCCCTGCCAGCGCCCAGAGCCTTTCCTTCTGCTCGTAGAGGGGGGCCATTGGGCTCGTCTGGAGTACGAGGTCGTAACTATCGTTGGGGTTGTCCGGCAAAACAAAGCCGTAAAGACGCAAAAGCCGGTTGTTCGGCACGCTGCCGTAGTAGATGAATATCTGTCATTTTAACATCAGGTGAGTATTCTAGAAAATGCGCATCGACAGAGATTAGCAAAGTAGTGGGCAAACCTGATCTCCGACTTGGTAGTCCCTCGCGGCGTGGATGGAGAGGTCTCCAGACTTTGGATCGTACGCATGGCATTGCTTTGCGTCGAGAGAATGGTTTAGCATGTCTGCCAGAGGCGCCACGAGCCGAACCGAAGTCGTCTCTGAGACTGCAAAGTCCATTGCACGGCTCCATATTGAGCAAAGAGCCCATTTGTACTAAGAACGTAAATGTGAGCTCGTCAGCGACAGGGAATGAGTTGGGTTGCGGCAGGAGGCCATAGAGCTCACATGGTCCATGGTAAATTGGTCTAGAGGGAAGAGATCGCGATGCTGGCTCAGCAGCTGCACATGCAGCTGCCTGTAGTCGTCCTGCACACGCTGTTCCAGCTGCGAGGTGAGTGTATAGAGCGAGGATCCCTCGCAGACTCGCAGCTCGTCATCTGTAAAGAAGATGCTTGCCGAGTAGCTCTGCGGCATCGCAGCGATATGATGTCGACGGCCTTCATAGCCTGATGTTCGCGACTTGACAAAGAGGAGATAGACGGCCAAGGTATCCTCGACCGACAAGGGCGGTCGCGCAGAGCGAAGAACCGGCCCGAGTAGCGGATCGGCGCGTGCCCCTTCTACCTTCCACAAGCAGGCAGAAGGGATAGTTAGGATGCGCTCTCCTTCTTTGAAGCTACGCAGTGCTTTGACACCGCGTCCGGTAGCGGCAAAATCAGCAATCTCTATGCCATCCACACCCGAGGCCCCCGATTGCTTCAGCCAAGCCTCCATGGATCCAGAATAGATAAAGCCAAGTTAAAGCGTTCTTAAGACAAAAAGGAAAAACGAGCCTAAAGCATACAGTGATTAGTGACGAAGATAATTGCGCTGCCGCCGAGTTCAAAAATCCCGCAGACAACTTTTCTGGTGGGGCCGGGGCACGCCATGGATCCCGTCGCCACTAACTAGTTTAGTTACCTGTTTGTGGCTGCTGCACTGCTGAGTGTGTGCGGGGAAGGGTATTCCCGCCACCACGATCGATGAAATGCTTGCACAATGTTCCACGTTTCTCATTTAATCTTCATCTGGTCTTGGACTGGCGTGAGTGCAACCATATAGAGCGACGAAACCTTTTGATTATAGTGGGTCTATAGACCCTGCGATACCACGACGCACTCATGCTGCACCCCCCTGGCATCATGTCCGTCTCGGACATTGGTACCACGCTCAATGTCCTCATCAAGCTGGGTCAAGAGATAAAAAGTCGACTCGACTCGCTGAACCAAGCTGCTGAAGATCTCCATTTGCTTACAACCAACCTCCAGCTTTTGCTGACAGTATTTGAAAACCCCGCCAATGAAAACATCATGAAGACACATGTCTCCGAGTTTGTTGCCTTGTTGGACGTCCTGCAAAGTATTGCAGCTTCCTGCGCAAAATGCGCCGGGGCGCTGGATATCGAACCTCCTGGAGAAAGAAATGTCGGCGCGAATAGAGAAATGTTTGGAAGCAAATTTATTCGGCGGATATGGATCCTGAACAAGATCCCTAGCCTCCTCGCTGACATCCAGCGCAAGGCCGAGCATCTCCAAAGTGTTTACAGCGCAGTGTCTGTTGTGATGCTGCAAGATATAAAGGTTCGGCAGAGTGAGACGACAAGGAGAGAAGTCATTGAGCCCAGAGTCGCCGTGGGGCAGGACGTTATGCTAGAAGATTCGCTCAACCGAGACTTCACAACAAATCTTGCAAGCATTGATCTGATGCTAGGCAGCCTTATGAAAGAGTGCCAGAGTCTCCGGCAGCAGCTTCAAGATACCATGATATGTCCTGACAGGTCGGCTATCGAGCACTACGAAGAGGACAACCCGGAGGGAATGGCGTTTTGGAAGGATCGATTCCAGAGAACAGAATTGAGTCTTTCTACTCTTCGTTACGAGGTGAGCATATGTAGAAACTTTTGTCGCGCTTTGCAGAATGAATACTAATGCTGGGGACTTTCACTTGTAGGTGCTGTACGTCTCTTGGGCACGCTTCGTCCACGAGGTGGAGCAGTCTTTTGTTCTGAAACCCGTGCCCACGGCAGTATTCGGGACCGGAGACATAGACGTTGTTCGCCAGCAAGGAAGTCACTATACTATTAACCCGAACGGCACACGTCGACTTCCCGCGACACGCCCTCTCTGGCTTCCTGCTCTTCAATCAGCGCTTGACCCTCTTCACAGAGGCTACGTGAAACCCCAAGACTATTTTAATTTTCTTCAAACCTCTGCCTTGTCCGAGAAGATTCGGGCCTTGGCTTTTGAAAATGCCGGCTACGGGATGCTGGTGGAATGTGAACGACACAGCAGCGATATTGCGCTACCTGCATCCATGGACTCTCCCTCTGATCACGTCGGCTGGTTATCTGCACAGATTGTTGCAGTCCCGACGCCAGAGGAGCTCGGAATTGCCACAGAAAAAGAAGTCATGAATTCAAGCAATCAATACCTCTTTTCTTGCTTCAGCGGTGCCACGCAGGATATTTATGTCCACGTCCGCTATCTCGAAACTGGGCAAATAGAGCGCAAAAGTCTCTTGACACAAATCCGCCCGATCGGGGGTATTTCTGTCGGAGCAACCCTATCGATCCGACATGAGGTTGAATCAGGTGCGCATGCCTGGGGCCCTGATCTCCGTGTCACGGGATTCAACGCTTGCTACGGAGGCCAGTATACCATTGCTGCAGGCACCGGCTCGAATGCTACAGTGTTCTCTACAACTCCCATCAAACAGTCTTTTGAGAACATGCTACGGGCAGATGTTCAAAATGCACCCTCGTCTCTTCCAGAGCTTGACTACCTGCTGCTGGGGCCATCAAGGACCTTTTTTACGGCCCCTTGTATTGGTGAGAAGATTCAAGTACGTGTCCATTCTATACGTTTCTTTCTCTCTGATTGCTTGCGCTGCAGCTGGAACTTGATACTCACGTTTTAGCAGATTGAATATGACGGTTACTGGCATGATTCAAGAGTCACGGCAGTCGAAGATGATGAGGTCGAGTTTGTCGATTGGGATGAGGTACCGCCAATACGCGACCGTGGTAGCACTGTCAGCCACGACGGCGGAGCTAGCGACGAAGAGGACAACTTTGGCCTGCTGTTTTCTCCAGAACAGCTAGCAACGCTCGGAAAAGGCACGCGGCGTGTGTGGCAACACTGGCGTAGAAACACGGCCAGATATAACGTCCGGCCGTATCGTTGTCTGCACGTGGGTGACTTTATCGATGCGCCGGTCATGTATCCGGACTTTCGACTTCATCACCATGACATTGGCAGTTCGCAGCTCTATCTCCCCGCTCGAATCATAGATGTTCAGGACGACCATTACGTGATTGAATTCAGCTCAGGGGTTTCGGCTCATCAGTGGTGGCCAGGAAGGCTACCCAAAGGGACGCCCATCGAAGTGGTTCCGAAATCTGGCGTCATGGTTGAGAACCCTCACGACTTCAATCGGTTGACGGTGAGCATGGATTTGGTACGTCCCGTCTCTCGGGGACCACGACCTGTTTTGGGAATTCAGTCGGCAAAGCCGGCTGGATGGAGTTCATTCCAGGGAGTGCGACTTGGAAACCTCGAGGATCTTTTAGAACAGAGTCTTTGGGGAAATGATGGCTGCCCCTGACAAGCATCGAAGCGAATGTAGTGTCTCTTTTTGGGGATTATTTTGCAGTTATTACTTGCCTGCATTTCTGGGTCGGCCACCTTCGGTCATTGGAGCAGTGAAGAAGAGCTTACACCTTGAGCATTCCGTCATGGTACGTAGAGCTGAATGTGTGGGAATTGCTGCCATAGACTGATTCGTCCTTGCCATAGTTCTGAAGGCTGTGGAGGGGCGCGAGCCCTTATTACTCCATCAAGGCACGCTCGTCTGTGGCCACGACACCCTGCAACGCGCCCCCTTTGACAACGGTGTCGACCACGGTCCCCCGTGGTACTGCCGTTGGCCCGCTGACAATCTCGGACCCTGGTGACGTGGAGGCTGCCGAACAGTGTCTGAGCTAAGAAGGGACGTGTTGGTCAAGTTTAATTGTTTGTGTCTTATGAGACAGAGGTGCGTTGAGGAAGGTAGCTAAGAATCGCTCGTTTGACTCGGATTTGGGTAAGTGCTTCATTGCAGACGCTGATTAATGTTTTCATTGTGAACGGCCCTATTCTACGACCTTGGAGTCTGCAGCCTCGGAAGTTGCGGCTGCAGCCTCCTTCATTTCTCTAAACTGTTGCTTCCCTTGTTCCGTAGTAGTGTCGATGACGTCATTCTCGATATTCAGGCAACCGGCCTATCCAAGACGGCAAGTCAGTATTCCGTCAGCAAGCAATGCAGCGAGAGGGTGGACCCACCTCTCCCAAGAGGCTCACCAGATTCTCCGCCTCGATAACATCCATTGTTCCCAGGACTTTGTTGAGTTCATCCAGCGAACCGCTCGCAAGCGCAACCTTGATCCCGGGCGAAAAGTCCTCAAAGATTGCCCGAGCCTTCCTGGCCTCCTTATCCTCGCTGCCCGTTACCGGGACCCGGATTTGGATCGCTGTGCCTGGCTCAATCGCTTGTATCTGGATTTGCTCCACGGTTTCGCTTTCCTCTGCAGCGCGTTGCTCCGCTGCCAATTTGCTGATCCGTTGAAACTTCTCGGCCACTTCTTTCTCGAAGACCTCCCGTGCTTGGGAGTTCGGCGTGGAGATGCGCTTGAAGAACACATTCACACCGTCGCGCCCAAGCATTCGACAGCATTGCAGTAGGATTGCTTGGTGAACGCATTGCCGTACATTCATGCCGTTGTTCTTGTCGATGGACGCGTTGAAAGCCTCGACAAGTAAGCCGTCTGTCTCCGACTCCTGAAGGATTTCCGGATGCGCAGAGATGTACTCATGGCTGGCACGGTAGTTAGAAGGTTGAATTTTCGCAAACAGTCTAGCTGCCGGCGAGGCCCGCGCACCAATGTCGCCGTCATGTGCCATGTTCGCTGTGACTTTGGTGGCAGCGTCGATAGTTGCCTGATCCACATCGCGTTTCGGGTTCAGTAGCTCTCGCTTTAAGCTCCCCGCCGATTCCGGGTTAGACTTTGCCTTGCTGACATGCGAGCTGTTGAAACCCGTGTGATAGTCCTCACTCGTGATCTTCGTAGCGTCCACCCTCTCGAGGTCGTCCAGCTTGTTGGAAAGTTGAGACTGTAAGTCCTGTACCATCTGGAGCTGAATGCCAACCTCCTCCGTGAGAGCATCGTAGCGTTTGTCTTGCGCCACGCTTTTTGCATCAAGCTTTTTGTTCACCTCATTCAAGACGCTCATAATCATCCTTGTATAGGTAGGCAGAGGCTGACCCTCATCGAACACGCCTTCTGGTCGTGGTGGTGGCTTGTCCTCCTCCGGATTGCGCGGCGTTGACTCCATAACAGCCTGAAACGCAGACTCGGCCGGGTTCCGGTTTCGAGTTTCCATCGTACGCGCTTTCAAAGAGGAGTGCAAGTCGCATAGACGTTGCATGAGCGTGTCATTGATGACGCGTTCGTATCGTAGCGCTTCGATTTGATGCCTTCGAGCCTGTCTTTCCGCGTGGACTTGAGTTTGCTTCGCTCTGATGAAAGAACGCTTGTCAACATTGGGATGGACCTCAATGTCAGAATCGTCACTGAGCTCCAGGTTATCCTACGACAGCAGCAATTAGCGTGCGAATCCTACCTCTAGACTTGGTGAGAAGATACCCATTTGCTGTAGTCAACCATTTTGATGACTTCGAAAGGCGCAAAACAGTGATGGAAGAGTAACTGTCCATCAATGGCGAAGTGATGCGTGGAAGCAGTAATGACGTCGGGCCAACGGCCGTGCCATCCTGCCCATGCGGTCGAAGAATAAACGCGCCCTCTACCACCAAAGATCTGGTGTAGTAGTGCGCGTTTATTTCTAGACCCACCAGCCTGCTTCCAGCACCCAGCATGGATTGGGTTGGCGCAGTGGGTCTCCCCCACCGACCCTGTAGCCAAACCTTCAACCCACCTTGGCTTCAACGTACTTGATCATGGATTGATCAACTGCGTTTCAATCCAGCATGTCGCACTTGGTCAACCCGCTCGCGACGTCGTCGCAGCTGTACCGTTACTCCTCTCTTTCCGCGCTGCCCCCTGACCTGCAGGAACTGGTCTTCTTTGCCACGCAATGCCTCACCCAAGCTGCTGGCCAGCTCCTGCGAGTTCCACAATGCGTGACGGCGCAAGCAAACGTGGTTCTAGCTCGGTACTGGCTGGTGGAATCTCCGATGACGCACGAGTTCAGCGTACGTCGTCGCGTCATATTCTCTCCTCGTCTTACGTGGTGGCTAACGCGACGTAGGACGTGTCCGCTGCAGCAATGTACCTGGTTGGCAAGATGGGCCCAATGCCGAGATCACCCCGCGACGTCGCCAACGTCTACGCGCATCTCCTGTCGCGAGACTCGACATTCTTCCATACAGGAGACGTCCCTCAAGACGATTCGAAATCATACTACCAGACCGAGGCAGACTACGCTGCCTTTACTCACCGGCTGCTAACCCTCGAGGCGCGCATCCTCCGCGCCCTGTCCTTCAACACCCACGTATCGCTGCCGCATCCGCTCGCCATCACCTACCTCCAGACGCTCGAGTTTCTATCCAAGCCCAAACCCGAGGTGTCTCTTCGAACCATACAATATCTCAACACGGCTCTGCTCTCGCCGCAGATGCTATACCTAACGCATCAGCCACATGCTCTGGCCGTGGCGGCGATATACAACGCTGCGCGCGACCTGGGCGCGAAGATGCCCGCGTGCGAGTGGTGGGAGGTTTTCGACATAGATCGGGAGGAGCTTGGGTTCCTAGTGGTGGCTATGAGGAGCGTCGACGGCTGGTTGCGGCAACGCAAGCAAGAGTTCCCGGCGCTCAAGGAGGGAATGCTCACTCGCAAGGCAGTGTTGGGAGAGATGCAGAAAAGAGGGAGACAGAATGGGGGAAAGCCGTTGGACGAAGAAGATGAGATTATGAAGATGATGGATAGCCGCTAGGCGATATACCCCCAGCGACGACGTTACGACGTTACGATGCTTCAACCGACTTTTGCGCGGCCTTCTCCTCCCTTGCTTCGGCAAGGAAATTGGTCTCTCTGTAATTTCCACGGCATGCTACGAGCTGTTGCCTGTGGCCACTGCCACTGTGGGCTTGGTGCACAGCACGCAACCTTTGGCACAAGAGTTGCTGGCCAACCGTTCCGCGGGCCTTGGAGGGAAGCAATGCTGGCAAGGAGCCCTCATGGACCACAGACAGCATGACGTCATGCTTGTTTGTCCTTGATGGGAGGCTGCAACCCTGGCCAGAGGTGCAGAAGTCCGCTTCACCATTGCAGCTTCTCTGAAAGGCTTTTGATGTTATACGAATCTGCGCCATGTCTATATTAGTAGCGAGATACTTTGAGACAACACATCGACCTGCAGCGTATATCGAACACATCCATGAACATAACAATTGAGCAATGGCTGGCTCACGGCGCAATGCAGTCGGCATTAATGTTTCCCCAGCCGACCGACCGGCAGCCGAGCTCGGCGGAGGCTCTCGGGGTCGGCGACCCCACAAAGGAGCCGGCCTGAGCCCCGCCGACTGCCGTCGACCCCCGGCTCCCGCCTCGGCAAGTCACACGGACGTCCCTCGTCGCAGCCACGAAGCCCGCTGCGCCAAGCACATTATTACGTTTCGCAAGTGCTGCAAAGGATCTGTACAATGCAGGCGAGTATGCGCTGCTGACCCGTTCGCACGACCTTGCCGGCCAAGCAGCTTTGCTCTTCCGCCCGACTCCCGGGCTTGGCCGTTTCCGGCACGGTTACTCTCTCCGGCGGTACCGCGAACCCCGTGCTTTGCCGCAATTTCCCATTACGGCACCATCTGTCACTTTCCGTCGTGGTAAACATTTTTTGCCATCTTCTTCGTTCATCTCAACGTCATCGCGCACCACATGCCTTTGCCTGTGCGCGCTCCGTTGCACTTCGTGTCGTTGTCCTCCAGTCAATTACTGCACGACCCTTCATCTCCTCGCGGCTCTGCAGCACCGCCGCGACGACGGCTGTACGCGGAGAAGCCTCCTCCCTAAGCCGCAATGGCTCCTGGTGGGATTAAAAAGTTTATAACAAACAAGATGCTCGGCATTGACGTAAACGAGCGCTACTCCCGAGTGCCTCAGGACCTCGACAGACGAGCCCGCGAAGTGCTCGATCCTGCCGACATCTACCTCGAAGAAGAACCTTCGGTCTTGGAGTATTTCAAGGACTTGGCGCCAACCCGTGCGGGCATCATTCGCTATGCCAAGGCCCTATTTCCTTCAGCGTCATGGATCAGGCGGTACAACGTACGGTGGCTGGCCGGGGATCTGATGGCTGGTACGTTGGCACGATTCCATCTCTCAAGCGCACCCACCAGGCGATGAGGATGCTGATTACCTGTTTAGGTATTACCATTGGTTTGGTTGTTGTCCCTCAGGCGCTGGCATATGCCTCTCTCGCCCACTTGCCACCAGCCTTTGGCTTGTACACGTCCTTTACCGGTGCGGTTCTGTACTGGATTTTTGGGACCTCCAAAGACATTGTAATTGGGGTACGTGACAATTCATCTACTAGCTCGGATGTGTCAGGCGAGGCTAACATGGGACTTGCAGACAACAGCAGTGGGCTCGCTTCTCGTCGGCCAAGTCGTGTCTCAAGTTGCAGACGCTGCTCCAGGGCAGTATCGTCCCGAGGAGATAGCTCATGTCCTGAGCCTGCTGGCAGGTGCCGTGCTGCTTTTCTTTGGATTGCTACGGCTTGGGTGGATCATTGAACTCATCCCTTATGTTCCCATCTCCGCGTTCGTCACATCAGCTGGCATCACCATCATGTCGACGCAGATCCCGACGGCGTTGGGTATTCCAAACATCAACACGAGGGAGGCGCCGTACCGAGTCATCATCAACACATTACAAGGTTTGCCCAATGTTCATCTGGACGCAGCAATCGGCCTTTCTTCCATCGTCTTGCTCTTTGCGATTCGAAACTTCTGTTCGATGATGGAGGGACGGCAACCGAGCCACAAACGCGTTTGGACATTTCTACCCTCCCTGCGACTGGCTTTCACCATGTTGCTGTTTACCCTTGTCAGCTTCCTCGTGAATCGAGGAAGGCCCGTGGAAGACAACAAGTTTCGGATAGTGGGGACCATTGAGCAAGGTACGTGCCACTCTCAACCCGTAGCTATGCTCCCCCAGTCCACATCTAAGGCGTGAAGCAGGGTTCCAGCGGGCTGGTTTGCCGCATCCAGACGCCAACCTCGTCAAGCTCGTTTTGCCCGAACTACCCGCTGTTGCCATCATTCTGATTATTGAGCATATTGCCATTTCAAAGGCTATGGGCAGGCTGTACAACTACACGGTCAATCCGTCACAGGAGATTGTGGCGCTGGGGGCGGCCAACATGCTTAGTCCTTTCGTTGGTGGCTATGTCTGTACGGGTTCTTTCGGTGCATCTGCTGTCCTCACCAAGTCAGGTGTCAGAACCCCGTTGGCAGGCCTCTTCAGCGCCCTAGTACTTGTCCTCGCGCTCTATGCCTTGACGGGTGTTTTCTACTACATTCCCAACGCTGCCTTGGCGGGTTTGATCATCCATGCAGTCTGCAACTTGCTTACTCCGCCGAAGCATCTGTACAAGTATTGGCAGCTGTCGCCCGTTGAGCTCCTGATTTGGATAGTTGGTGTGGTCTTTGCCATATTCATCTCTTTGGAAGCTTCCATCTACGCTGGTGTCATCATGTCCATCACCATGCTGCTCTTCCGCATCGCCAGAACGAGGGGCAAGTTTCTTGGACTCGTGCGGATCGAGCGTGCTGCGCGCGGAAAGGATCATGAGTCAGAGATGAAGAGCAGATGTGCGTCCCGCGACGTGTTTTTGCCACTTGATCGAAAAGACGCATCCAATCCTGATATCAAAGTCAGCTCTCCCTATCCGGGCGTCTTTGTCTATCGCTTGAGCGAAGGCTACAATTACACCAACCAAGCCTACCACGTGGACACTCTAGTCAACTACATCAAGGAAAACACAAAGCCAATGTCGGAGGAAAGTTTCGAGAAGGAATCTGATCGATTGTGGAACGATCCAGGTCCAAGGGTGTACAAGTGCGAATCGCAGGCACTCCTCCCCTATCTTCGCGCCGTAGTGTTCGACTTTGCCGCAGTCAACAGCGTCGACGTTACGTCGGTTCAAGGGCTGATAGACCTTCGAAACTCGTTGGACCGCTACTCGTCACCCGATGCCGTGGAGTGGCATTTCGCCAACGTTCACAACCGCTGGACGCGGCGCGCGCTTGCCGCCGCTGGCTTCGGATACCCAACTTCGCAGAACCCAAAGGCGCTCGGCAACTGGAATCCCGTTTACAGCATTGCCGCTACGCTCACAGAAAAGCACGGCATACACGCAGATGGCAACCGACGCGATTCGGAGATGGACATGGATGAAGAGAGGACCGCGGGGTCTATTACACCCATGTCCGCAGACCTGACGGACTCAAAGGCAGGCATTCAGTCGGGCGAGCTGTATGGAAGCGAACAGGGAAAGAAGATGGCGGCCGTCTTTGGCGTCGACAAGCCCTTTTTTCATATCGATCTGCAGGACGCCGTGGACTCTGCGGTCCGGGATGCGAGGAGCAAGGACCTCTCTTCGGTATGAGTTGAGCTGACGGTGATACGATGACACGATTGTACATGACGGTGTTTGGGACATTTGTTTGGTCGTTGTGAGTGTGCAAGGATGGATAATTTGACCCATCAGATAGTGCAAAGACGCTCACAGCGTATACTAGATAGACTGCGTGCGGCCAACGCAACATCAATGCTCCCACTTGATCTTGAGACATCTCGTGCCAGGCAAAGACAACACTGCGCATTCTTCCATCGTCGAGTGCAATGGATCTCAATACCATTTTGGTTTCAGCGTGTCGATTGAAGCCAGATGTAGTCCTCATAGAGCCGCGCATTCGAGAGAAGTGACTTGCCAATAAGTGCTCGATGCACGACTCTCGAAGTCTTCACTTTACAGACAGAGCATTTGGCTGCCGAATTGAGGGTCACGAACACGCTGCAACGGGTTATGATGGGCCAGAAGGGCCTGTGCCAATTGTAAAACGTACGGCATGGCCTGCAGGTACTCCTAAGGAGTCAATCGCAAGTTCTGTGCGAGCTCGATGCTGGGACGTCTCAAGCACTGGGAACGTGTAATTGAGTAGACATGGCACGAATCTTCCTTCCATGTGTCCAGATAAGATGCTCATAGATCACCATTGCGGGTAGTCAGTACACATATGCTCGAAAGACCATCGCAACAATAGATGAGACAGAAGCAGATCCGACAATCCTGTCAAATTCCCCTTCGACGTGATCCCAAACCTTCTCCACCATGCCCTCGTTCCTGTACTTCTCAAGTAGCTCAATCACCTGGCTCGGCGCACATTCTCCATCACCCTCTAAAGTATACACGCCACTCCCAATGCCTCCGTCAGAGCCTCTGGCAATTTCCAGCCCCTCCTCCAGTGACAGGCCTTTGGCACCATGTGCCTCATGTGGCGGATACATGCCGGCTGTACACAGGTAGGCATGTCTCTCGCCACACTCGTCGTAGGGCATCCACTTGTTGCGCATGGACACCTGGAAGAAGACCTTCAGCAGCTGCATCATGAGCCCGGACTCGGCCCTGATCAGGTTTGTGTTGATGGCTCCAGGGAAGTTGTGGATGAAGGACACCTCGGGTGACGAGCGAGCGAGTGCCTCGAGCGAGAGCGTCATGGCCGTGGCTAGGTGACCCCGTCCCGCTCTCATCGGTACCTTGCGTCCGGCGATATCGTCGGCGTAGAGGCGGCCTTCTTTGCCGGCGGCAAGGACGGAAACAACCCGGCGGAGAGATGACGCTTGGCGCAGTAGAGGAGACAGGTTGGCGGCTAGACGAATGCGGGAGTAAAGAGTGAGCGCCGTCATGTAAGGGAGCCCCTCGGACGTATCTGAAGACGGGGTCATGTGTCAGTTAACGTAAGGCATTGCAGAAAAGTCTTGGATGAAAGCTGTCTGTACTGACCGACACCGAATTTCAAGGTTCCCTGGCTCATGAACAGCACGTTTATAACTCTTTCTTGGTCCTTTATTCTCATGCATACCTCGTCAACGGTTTTCAGAAGGCTCATATCTGCTTTGACGAAACTATATTGCCCCGTGGCGTTCAAGTGCTTGAGCTCTTCCTGTAGTCGGTCACCAGCTTCCTGTGATCGGCCTATAAAGTAGACCTTGGGCTGCGCAGCGTGCTTTACAAAGGACTTGAGAGCCAGCTCGCCGATGCCGGCCGTGGCGCCAGCAAAGACGGCTACAAGGTCGAGGGGCAGGGAACTGGCCATCCTGGCGTTCGACGCCTCGACTTGAGAGAGAAGCACCATCTCTGTGGGCAGTAGTGATTATGGGAAGATGGCCTTTGTTGAAACGAGGCAAGAAGAACAGTTGTTAAAGTGTATAAGCCAAGTCGCAGAGTATGGCCGTGGCAAGGCAATCTGGTCATAGTTGTAGCAGCTGCTTCCCCTCCGGATTCGCACTCGCTTAGCACTCCGGGGTCAAGTATTCAGTAGCCGTCGCTATTTGTACGACGGAAGCCGTTCAATCATGCCGTGGCGCATACGATGAATACTTAGCGTCTCAGCCTAGTGCCGAATGCCAATAAAGGCGGTGCCACTAAAAGTGGTGACGACATGAACATGCGCCAATACACGTAGTGAGGACGGACGGATAAACGTCATTCAGCAGCACGGTTAAACCCGCTATGTCAACATTAAACCGACCCTTATAGAGGCAAAATCCGCCAGGTCTCCAAGGGGTACGAAAGCTTTTCCTATTGCGCCGTCGTTGGGGAACTGACATCTTGGCAATTCTGGTAGCTTTCAATCCTGCTTGATGGGAGTGGAACACACGGATCAAGCTCCAGTGGGGTCTCGCGAGCGGTGCGGAGGAGCAGACTGGGTAGAAATGGCCAGCGGTAATGCTGGATGAATGCCCAAAATTTCATTGACCTCACTCGCCTTGGGCATCTTAAAAAAAGAGGTCATTCGTTCCGTAAAGACTGTTTTCTCAAGCCTTCATCAAATCATCATCTACTCCCATTTTAAAACACCATCGGCACAACTCTTCCTGGTTTCTGCTGTATCTCCTTCTCTTTGCAAGTCATGTCAGCAAAGTTTCTCGGGACCCGCAGGATGGGAAGAAGAGATGCAAGGAACACCTGACCAACAGTGAAGAGTGTCCGAGTAGCCATGCGACAATTGACGCGTAGGAACGGTGCGATAATTACTGTTCGCGTCAGTGGTACTCAATTGAGTCATTATTTTCTACTCCTAACAGATTTCAATACCGAGGGAGATTTGGCAAAAGGAATTGGCTTATTCAAAGGAAGAAGCTTACACAGCGAAAGCCTTTTCTGACCATCAAGAGCTAAATCTACTGAGTCGACCGCCAAATTCTGGAGATCCGACTTTCACAAGCATGTGCACAACAGCACCCAAGTAAATAATACTAATCTGGTAAACACTCATTGTTTCACTTCTGGAAGATTGCAGGAAATATGCTAGACAAAATACGAGGTAAGGACTCCCCGAGCACCAAAGTAAACTGATACAAAAGCTGCTCTTTCGCAGGGACCTTCAGTATATTTCTTCCGAATGAGAGTGACGACCGGAACTCGAGCTTGAGGTCATGATAGAAACATGTTATCGAATTTACAAGACTGGCCGGGACACTCACTAATGCTAGGCCGAAACATCTCTTTACAGAGCATATGCGGACTGCGGACGGCGGACGGGCTTCCATCCCCACTTTCGCTCAATTTAGGCCGCATTAGCTTGCCAATATCATCTCTGCGAATGCATTTCCCGACGCAAATACGGCGGATCAAGTGCTTAACATCAGATCATCGAGGGATGCGAACTTTTTGTTCCTTTATAGGGGCAGACCACGCGAGAGACCACGCCGAATGTCCAGAGTGGTCCCGTAAGGGACCAGGAGATAAAGCCAAGAATTCAAGTTTATGGAAAAGCATATTTTCAGACTGGACGACATGCTCAGACTTCAGTGCAGGATCGATTTACAGGCTGCACACCGCGAAGCGCTGATCAAAGCCAACAGTAAGGCAGGCAGGTCTTTCCAGCCTGATATTTTGCGAATATGCCTTGGTCATTGACTATTTATCAGGACAATCAATGAATTTTGCCTTCACTAACGTTTTTGAATCATTATTTAGGAAGGTATCTCTATTATTGAGGAGCGGGGAGCTTCCTTAGAACAGAGCTCCGGTCCCACCTAGCAGAAGAGTTCTGGCCCACGATAAGAAGGAGAAATTTCAGCCTCAGACTCTCGCTTTTTGCGCGAGTTCTTGAGGACCTCCAATCCAGTCATACTCAGCTTCAATTACGGAACAACTCTGTTCGATCAACGCGAAATTCGTTGGCCCCCTCTAAAGAGAAGCTCGTGAACCTAAAAGTTCAGCGAAAGACTCTGTAAGAAGAGCGCAGAACGCTTGAGCGCAAGAAGTTCTGAGAGTACTAGCCAATAAAAAGTTCAGGTAGCATGAGCAAGGCGGCTGGCGGTTCAACCGGATCCGAAACAGGAATTACGACTTACAGTAACTCAGCAAAACTTACGAAACACTTTGGTGTGGTTTGCCAGCAGAAGTGTTTCGTTACTTTTGCAACCCCACTGTATCTAGACCTGGTCCCGTAGACTCGAGTCACAAAGCTTGAAATGGGGTTTGGCGCTCAGAGACTGGGCAAGCTTCGGACTCAAGATTATAGGCTGCATACCAAGATGTCTTGCAGCCTATTGACAGGCGCTGTGCCGATCTAGAGTGTGGAAAGGAGACTGACAGGCGAGAACGCAGCATTCTCCTATCTGGAGTACAGAGGCTACCTATTAAGTTAGTGTGTAGATTGCAAGTCAATTTAAAGCATATATATCAATGTTGTGGAACGTTCCACAAGGCATCTCTTGGCTCCGCTCGGGGTTTGTTGCATATGCAGTCGGTGTTGTGCTTGTAAGTCTGATTGGCTGGGTCAATGCCAGTCTCATATTGACAGCCGCAATGTTCCTTCCCGCTGCGGCCGTATCACTTTTCGACACCGAATGGCATGAGCAGAGTACTTCCTAGCCTTTGTTGGACGAAGTGATCTTCTGGCAGAAGAACGCATCTGATAGGACCGGCTCAGAGCCCCGTGCTCACCACCAGATCAGCATTTATTTAAAGACTGTATAGTTGATGAACACTGTCTTATCGTTCCTCTTCAACAGAGCAACAAAGAAGAATTTCATGAAGACAAAGAAACAAAAAAATACGATAAGGACAGTATACTAGGTTCTAATGGGCTCTCACCTCCCACTCAACCCCAGCGCCCCGCTGAAAGCGGTATCTCTATAGTAGGACCCAAACACCTCGAAACTCAACTTCCCATGTCATCCTGGATCTGGTACGATTAGAGCTACCCTGAGCTCTGGCGACTTGAGTTCTCTATTAATCACGTACTCAGTACAACTGCCATAAGCGTTCAAAGAATTGTGGTCCTACCACTGGCTCCGGGTCTCAGGAGCAGCCAATTTGCTTGCACTTGCCACCAATCACTTTCTCGTACTGGCCTGAGCTGTCCGTTATGACTCCTGGGCAAAGACTGCCTTGACCGCAGGCGTCAGTCCAAGAATCGCCGGCGATTGTGTGACCACAACCAAGTTAGGTAGTGGAAGCGGTGTAAGAGACACACATGGTGACGGAAGAGAGAGAGAGAGTCTAGGGCTTTGAAGGGAATGAAGTTGGTGTCTTTGCTGGGCAGCTAGGGCTTAGGTATAGAGTGTATGTCAATGATGATTGAGTAGATTGGTGCAGATGAGAATGGATTTGACGTCCAGACAGAAGGAGAATCTGGCTGTATTTATACCCATGGCTCACGAAGACGTCCTTCTTGCCTTTTCTACATTTCCGACTTGGAGGGGTCGTAGATATCTGCTGCATGCAGCAACCTACGAATCAGATTCTGATATTGACGTCTTGTTAGTGAACGCTGTTGGTGATGTGCAGAGCAAGCTTGAACGAGCGAACCAACAAGCCAATAGACATCCAAGAATAAGCACCAGAAACTGACTTGGCTCGCTGCGGATGCGACCTGGGTCTTCAAACCAGCCAACGATAGGTCGTCTGCGTAAGTGGATGAAGTCTGGCGGCTATACTCGTACGAGTACCCAATTCCCTTCCCCAGTTTGGCTAGGTAAGTGAGGCGTGAAAGTGGTCCGTCCCATGGTTGGCGAATTAACGAACATGACCATTCCCAATAGGGCTCCGGGCCCACTCAACACAGGAACGGGCGGGGCAGCTTGCCGCCGTACATGGTCCACCCACTCGATTATCGCCGACCTTCACAAAAGGCATCCTTCCCTGGCGCTTTAACACCGCCCAAAGAGAGCTCGACGAGCCGCACGGTCGGATTTAGCATGGATTATTGCATGGTTGATCTGGCGGGTAACACGTTTGGCACTCTTTGGCTAATATTAGATCAATTTCGTCTGTTGTCCTGTGATGCTTTCTTACCTGACTCATATTGACAGTCATATCCCTGTTGTGACCATGGGTCACGATCGTCGAATGAGCCGTGGGGCATAGGCTAAGAAACAGATGAGATTGACTGCAAGACCGGAGGTGGACGATGCCAAGCTCTACGGGGAGGTCGGCTATCTTGAAGCATGCGACTCGCCTTTGCGTCCCTTGTTACGCCAAAACCGCATCCGAATAGCAATTCAACTCTTCCTGACCTATTCTACCATCACAATCCGTATGCCGCAGCTTTTAATAACTCTTCTCTCTAGCAACCTGGCGTCCATGTTGGGGAAACCCGAGAAAACGAGAAAGACACAAAGCGGACGGAAGCCATGGTGCGTCTGACGCTCTTTGAGCATAAACAGGGGTCCAAGGCCACAGATTAGATGATCAGACATATCAGCTCGCACGTACATAGCTCTGTTCGTGAGCTTTTAGATAGTTCGACGATGAGGACTCGAGTTTCTCCTATCGAGACGGCCGTGGTTGCCTCTCGCCGTATTACTTGCCTGCGATTTATACGATGTGAGGGGACTCGCTCGGCTTCATCTATCTTTGCCATTGTTGCAGCGCCGTTGTGTGCCGCGGAGCCATCTGATCCTGTACCGGCACGGCTTCAGCGACTTAGACGACATCCGTTGCACTCGGCTTTTGGTGTGTTCTCTTGCCCCCAACGAAATCCCGGCTTTTAGCATATAGACTCCAGCTGCTGCCAAAATGGTTGTATGAGACGAAAGGAGTTGATTGACCTGGAAACCACGAACCTTTACGAGTAATCGCAGCTTGTGGTTTGTGTGGGGTGTCAGCAGCTTTGTGACTACAGGTACGAGTAACAGTTTCCCGCTTTTGGCAGCGGGGTCCTCTTTGTTGGAGTACTTCCGGGGTAGTCAGGCGTTTAGTGTACGGTAGGCTGTTGTCTCTATACTGGACCGGAAGAATTATCTGCCGAAAGCCATCAAGCGAACGCATTCGGGCTTATAGTTTTGCCGATTTCCTCGTCAGATCCCCCATTGGGCAACTCGAAGCGCGGCGTGTCAATAAACAAACAAAATATGTCTACTGTTGCCCATCACCGAACAGCTGCGCTGCCATAATTCTCTAGCTCATGCAGCTTGCTAAGTGAACGATATGGAGCGCCGTTCGTATACCGAGTCCGATGAGAACGAGCCTTCACTCCGCAATCCCCAACTCAGCGCCATGACAGAAGCCTTGCTCGCTGGCGCAGGACTCGCTACCTCGCCGCGACCGACCGCGATGCCATTTGATGATGAGATCGACAAGGGCAGGAGCAATGCAGTGCAGATTAGGCGATCGTCTAGGATCGCAAACTTGCCCCGACCCCCATCATCTCAACACCTCAACCCAAGTTCGCTACGAATTGACGATCAATCAAACGGTGAAGGGCGCTGTGATACCCCGACAGGCGGTATCGCCTCCCTTCAACTACCTCCAAAGAGACGACCGAGACGAGCCATTCCTGCTCCTTGTTCCCCAGAGTTGCCCAGTCTTAACAAAAACAACATCTCCGAAAACGCCCCTGGCCAAGAGTACCAAGTCGGCGTGGCCCCAAACGGTAGCCTTGGTGATGTCCTAATAGGCCCAGAGCATGCGGCCGAAACGACTCCTCCTGGCGACCTGAACTTAGCCCCTTCTTCCACTACTCGAAACACCGGACATGTGAGAATATGTGGAGGAAGGAGCTCCTTTACGACAAGTGCTTCTCGCAAGCGTTTGCCACCAGATTGCAGCAAAGAATCTCGAGACATATCAGCAAGGAGAACGAGCTCCCCAATTGCGACACAACCCCGTCCGCATCAATTTGAGACCTCCAAACAGAGCCCTTTGCCCGATCGAGGTAAGATCACGCCAAACGATGCTGCACGAGGGGTCACAAGCAAACCACGTTCTCCTGCCGCGAGGGAAGCGTCTGCCGCCTTAAAAGGTCATCGGGCTCATGTCTTCCCCACCCCTAAAGTCTCTGCGGATATTCCATCCATAGCCACTGCCTCGACGGTCGCTCCCGCTAAAAGAACCGTGACCGTGCCTGAAAAGCGCAGGGTTGCCCGGCGCTTCGTTGTGAATGGTCAGCCATACACTATCATGCGGAGACTGGGCAAGGGTGGGAGTGGACGAGTTTATGAGGTTGTTTCCGCAACCAATACTGTATGGGCGTTCAAGACAATTCCTCTGAAGAATCTTGATGAGCGCGGCAAGACTCAGATCAGGAACGAAGTCAGCCTTCTTGAAAGCCTGACCGAAGCCGACCGAGTGGTGTATCTGAAAGATTGGACTATTGATGAGGCAAAGAGGTGTCTATACATTGTGAGTCCAACAACGTCATCCCCCAGCTCGTAATTAGATTGTTAACTCCAAGAAGGTTATGGAATTGGGAGAAATCGACCTCGACAATATCATCAAGGATCACTATGAAGGCAACGCGAAGCTCGATGTCTTGTTTGTCGGATATTATTGGCTCGAGATGCTCAAATGTGTCGCTCTCATCCACAGCTTGGATATCGTTCACTCGGACCTAAAGCCCGCCAATTTCGTCCTCATCAAAGGCACACTCAAGCTCGTTGACTTTGGTATTGCCAATACCATTCCGGATGACACAGTCAACGTATACCAGGACCATCAGGCAGGCACTCCAAATTACATGGCTCCCGAGACGCTAAAAGCTTTGAGCATGCCACCATCCACTCAGCAAGGCTTGAGCAGATCATTCAGGTTCGGTAGACCCAGCGATATATGGAGTCTCGGATGCATCTTACACCTCATGGTATATGGTCGGCAGCCATTCAGTCATATCCAAGGCCTCGCCCCGAAGTTCATGGCCATCAGTGACCCCGGGCATGTCATCGAGTGTGGCGCGGAAGGTCTTGGCGGGGTGCCTGTGCCAACGTCGTATATTCGGACCATGAAGGCATGTCTCTCACGGGACCCATCCCAACGGCCCACCGCAAGTGCCCTCCTCGATAGAGAGGATGGCCTTCTCAAACTAGTAGGCCGTACGGGCAGCGTTGTATACGCAACATCCCAGACAATGGAAGCTCTCTTCATTAACGCACTCAACAAGGCAGGGGCATGGGCGTCGCCAGCAGAAATCAAGAGTTGGGCTGGCAAAGTGATGGACAATCTGGTGAAGGAGAGAGCCGGGGGACGGGACGAGTAGTTCTTGTTTTGGCGTTCCCTGGTTTGAGCATTGTGATACCTGGAAGCGACGTCGGGTACTTGTTTGCGTTCATGTAAAATATGTCATGGACAACCAATGAACGATCTTGAAGTGAGCTGTGCGAAGAAGAAGCAAAAAGAAGAGATACTCAGGGGACGAGAAGTGGCGCAGCCAACATGAACGTGCCTCGAATCTGAACAATTTAGCTAGAGTATGGACGCGATGACGCATGCTGCTACACAACAGGTTCATTCGGATGGCTTATCTTTTCTTTTTGAGATCTCTGGAAAAACGCAGCTGGCTAAGAGGCTCCCTGATGCCGGTGACTTATTCGGGGCAACAAAGGCTGTCAGGAGCCTTTCTTGAGGGTCACCGTCTGCGGAGGCGACGAATGGACTCACATGGGGCGGTTACTAGGGAAGAGCCAAGGTCGAAAATCGTAAGGCCACGATTTTGTGCTGCAGATAAGCTCGTTCTCTCGGCCGCCGGGGTTGAAAGGCAATCCATACAAGAAAGGTTTCGGCGAGTATTATGCCATTTCTGTTTCCAAGTCCGCGTGACGACAATGCCGCCCTCGACCAAGCTCGATTCGCTTGCCGTGTCGCGCGTGGGCCAGTCGGGATTGAGATCCTGTGATCGCAAGCTGGCGGCCTGTTCTTGGGACTTTGACGGTACGGGATAGCCGGAGGGGTTCTTATTCGAACTGCCATCGTACTGAGCACGGGATGCGGCGACGCGGCCCTTGATGAAGATGGCGAAAGAGGGGAGACATCCGACGATGATTGCTGGAGTGACATTGACAGTAAGCATATATCTCCTTTTGCGTTGAAACATTGGGAATCTTTGGGTACGTACCGACGACTCCCTCTATGCCAGCCCACTGCCATGTCAAAGTCAGCTCCGTTCATGTCCAAGACGTTTTCAACGGGTCACGCAAGGAATGCACAGTGGCGCCATCGTCTGCACCTTTCCGAACTGCGTCATATAGAGCTATACGTACCAGCATGAGCCACGTCGTGCTGACTTGGCCCGAGCTTGAGCTCGACTCCAGGGCGACGCTTCGAATGAGGGCAGTGATCATTGTGACGATACCGACGGCGAAGACGACGCCAATACTGATCTTCTCGACAAGCGAAATCCTTAGGTTCCAGAGAACGCGCATAGGAACGGCCATAACTACAACAGTCAGCCAGGCTCCATCGGGTGAAAAATGCGGGAGATTCACTTAGGAGGTCGGTCGCCAAGTCTCCTCCAAGACTAAACCATAGACTGATCTCCTTGGCGCGCGCATCTCGAGCCGTCATGCACTGGCCGGCCGTAAACCAGGCGTTCATCGAAGAGCAGTTGGTGAAGTTGCTGATGCAGCACCCGACAAAGGTCAAGATTGAGAACAGGAGCACTCCCCACCAGATCTTGTTGTAGAGCGGCAGCCCGTTCGTGAGTCTCTTGAACATGAAGAGCAGACTCCACTTCACCGCCCACAATGTGAGCCAGAAGAAGAACTGAACGACGAAGAACTCCTTGAGCATCACCACCAAGTCTTGTTCCAGGCCCGCATATGGCTGCATCTGCCAGTCATGATGGCCGTGGCGTTGAAGAAGGTTGGGATCGTCGCGATGTATAGCGCACAGGTGATGGCAAAGGACACTAGGGCGACGTAGATGAAGATGTCCTCCATCTCAAGTGGAAATTTGCGCCTCTTGAACCAGCGCGCGCCCGTGCGCATGGCGACGAAGAGGCAGGCGACGCATAGGCAGGCGATGAGAGCCGTCTGGGAACGTTTAGCACCGCGCCATCGATTGGAGCTGCTTCGGGGCGAGGGAATATTACCGTGTCCGCGCTCTGGGAAACATCTTGAGACACCATTTTCCACGCTGTGGGAGCTCCACGCACGCAGAACGCTCGATGCTCTCTTCAGGATCTGATAAGACGCCAGTGTGTGTTGACAGCTGGGCAAGTCGGAACCGGCACGACGGAGGCTCCATCACGCTTTAGGGCGCCAATATAAGACAGACTCCATGGCGCAAATTTCGACGCCTTCGGGGATCCGGGGTCGAGAGCCTCTAGACGGGCTTCCATTCCGGGCAACGTTGAAACTACTCGAACAAAAGTCAGCAGCGAGAGCCGACAAGTTCGTGAAGCTGAAGCGCTACCCAACCAGGAGTTTGGTCGAGGCCCCTGGGCTAGCGCTGCCATCTTTCCTCTTTGAAGCAAGCCCGCCAGGCTTTTCCCTGTTTGACACCGTCGGCTTTTGTCAAGTCGTCGTCTGCGTTTGACGTGAAAAGTCCGGCGGCGACAGGGCATAAACACAGCCCCGGTCGACCAGACCTGTGATTAGCGGCACATGCGGCGGTACCAGGGGCACAACAGACGCCAGTACCAAGCACGGCTTAGACGGTTGGGCCGATGGAAGCTAGCGGGACAGGGCCGCAGCCTAACCCCGGGCCCGGCCCCGGCGCGCCCCGGCGTCCCAAGCCAAGCCGGGAAGTCTGTCCGCCGTCAATTCCCGCAAGCTGCCAGGAGCGGCGGACCGAGAGCGGCGGCCGGGGGCATTGGATGGCAAGCCACGTCCGCCGGCGGCCTGTGATAAAGTAGGTACCCATCTGACTGTTCCACCCAATGACTACAGGTACAGCACTGCATCCTTCTTCTTCCCCTCCATCCGGGGACTGCGTAGCTGCACATTCTTTCTCCTTCAGCTTGTCCTGAAACGGCCCTCAGCATGCGCCTCCTCAGTCTCGCCGTGCTGCTCCTGCAGCTGGGTGTCGTCCATGCCACTTACAGTCTTGACGATGTCGAAGCCCAGATCGCGTCGTATCGCGAGGAGACCGGGCAGAATGCCACGCTTGCCGAGCGATCTGGCCGGCCGTCTGGCTGCGAGCTCGCCGTGAGAACCCTGCCGCACGTCTCGGCATGAACTTCACATGCTAATGCTACATCCCAGTGCGGCTTCCTCGCCTTCACCCTGCCGAAGCGGCTGTCGTGCCCCGACGACCCGACCTACGAGTTCGAAGAGTCGCGATACTGGTCCCAGCAGCAGGCGCTCACCAGGCCGGCGTGCCGCTTCTCCCCCGTCTCGGCCGAGGAGGTGTCTCTCGCCGTGCTGACCTCGCGCGTCACCCAGTGCAAGTTTGCCGTCAAGAGCGGAGGCCACGCTGCTTTTTCTGGCGCCTCCAACATCGAGGGCGGCGTGACCATTGATCTCATCAACCTGAACAAGATTGCCGTCTCTGCCGATAAGAAGCAGACTTCCATTGGGGCGGGCAGCGTCTGGTACGATGTGTACACGGAACTGCAGCCCATGGGCCTGACCGTCGTCGGCGGGAGGGTTTCCGCCATAGGGGTGGGAGGCCTGACGCTGGGCGGCGGCATGTCGTTCTTTTCCGGCCGGTATGGTTGGGCGTGTGACAATGTCAATGCGTACGAGGTAGGCCGATGGTTTATCCTCCCCATTTTCGTCTGGTCGACATTATGGGACTGACTCCTGGCTGCCCAGGTTGTGTTTGCGGACGGCACGATTCACACCGTGAGCTACTCATCGCAATACTCTGACTTGTACTGGGCGCTCCGCGGTGGCGGAAACAACTTTGGCATAGTTACCCGCTTCGATCTCGCGACGTATCCGCAGGGCGATCTCTGGGCGGGCGCGCAGACTTTCATCTACAGCAATGACACGGCGACTGCCATCAACAACGCCTTCTACAACCTGGCCATCAACTCTCCTTCAGATCCGTATGCGCAAATCATCACTGCGTACGCGTACGCCCAGTCGGTAGGCGTCTACGTGATTGCCTCGGATCTCCAATACGGAAAGCTAGTCGCGAATCCCCCCATCCTGAAGAACTTCACGTCGATTCCCGGTGCCGTTGCCAATACACTTCGCACCACCAATCTCGCCGATCTGACGCTCGAATTCAACAACACGAATCCCGGCGGCTTCCGGTATGTTTCCTGGCTCATGAACAATTCAGATGGCCAATTGCTGACTCGAGCACTACAGACAAACGTACTGGACATTCACGGTTGGCAACAGCGCCTCCTTGATGTCTGAAATTGTTGCAATCTACATGGACGAGGTAGAGCCGATCAAGGGCGCGGCAGGAATTGTTCCCTCGGCGGTTTTCCAGCCCATCACCACCGACATGACGGCGCGCTTCTCCAAAAATGGCGGCAACCCGCTGGGGCTGGCGGGCCAGGGTCCTCTGAATTGTATGTGCCTCCCTTTCCTTTGTCGTGCCTTTTCGTCGCTTACATGCCTGTAGTGGTGAACATTGACATCTCTTGGTCTGACGCTTCTGACGATTCGCGCATCATCGCCGCTGCGCAGAACATTGTCAACCGCTCCGTCGCCGCTGCAAAGGCTCGTGGCCTGGCCAATCAGTTCCTGTACCAGAACTATGCTTCCCAGAAACAGAATGTCTTTGCAAGCTACGGCAAATCGAACCTGGCGAAGCTCAGGAGCATCAGCTCCAAGTATGATCCCAACAAGGTGTGGCAGAAGCTGCAACCAGGGTACTTTAAGCTCGGGTAATCTACATGGAGCAACGTGTATAGCTATATTAATAGAAGTAATATTTCCAATCTACAGCCTAATTTGCCGCTTCTCTCGCAGAACCTCCGTTCAATCGCTAACGGCAGACACGTACATTGCGGCGTAGCGCTTCGGGTAGCAGAAGTTGCCAAGTCCTGACGCACAGCGCAACAAGAACCCCATAGACTTGCGATCGGATCGTCAAACATCTCAAAGAGACATTCAAAACATGATTGAATTCAGGTATTCAAGCTCAGTAAAACGGGAGATGCACAGCGCTGACTAAGTTCTGGGCCAGCGAACGTGGAGGTGTGAGGCCATTGGGGGAGCTTCCCAGCCCACACCTCAGTGACCTCACCTTTACAGCACGTCCAGCTTCGTCATCGCTAATGTTCGTCCGCCTCCCATTCAACAAACCTCGGATCGGCCACCCAAGAGCTCCAACCCTTCCCACTTGCATTCATATTTCCTCATCTCGTCCCCCGGCGACTTCAAACGCCTTGTCACTTGCAGATGCACAGCACGGCTTATGATTCCCACCCCTTCGATTCTCGCCTAGCATCGCAGGCTCTCGCAGCTCTGCCCGTGGTGCGGCCAAGTGTGAATACTGTGTGACGTGCTCCGTACACGCTTCTCAGCGGCGCCAACTCAGGGTGAAACATGGCGACGTCTATCCCGCCAATCGACAAGCTGGCAAACGAGGTATGGACCGTGGGTGAGCGTCGTCCTGGTTTGGACTTTGGAAGCTGACTATGATGATTAGATCTTGGCCAGCATATTGGCACGGCTGTCCGCCCGGGAGCTCATTCTCAGCACGTCCATTAGCCGCCGCTTCTACTCGGCAGCCACGCGTGTTCTCTACCGTCGACTGATAGACGCGGCTTCACTGCCAGACAATGAGCTGATCCTCGAGTGCTACCATCCCAGTGCCAAGATCTCTACGCCCTACCTGTGCTGCCGATATCTCGGCACGAAGCTAGCTGGTGCAGGGATCATAGACGAGCAGTCGCCTACCCTGGGCGATTTGCCGAAGCTCTACTCCTCCTTCCAGCCCGTAGTGACCAGAGAGAATCGACGGCGCCGATTCAGGCCTGAATGGCCTCAGGCCGCCATCTCACGACGAGAAGCCTCCGGCGAGGATGAGGCAGCACTGCAAGAAGTCTGTCTCGATGAGGGGGAGCTGTTCACGCAGCTCTGCGCAGTCACGAATGTCGTCAAGGAGAGCTGGCGGCCGGGCTTCTACGTGAGCCACATCAACACGTGCGATGGCGTCATTCGCGTCTGGAGGGAGTGGCTCGCCAACTTGGCCAGCGTATCCACTGTGCGAGAAGACGAACCGGAATCATCTACGGTGGACTTGAACAGGTTCCTGTGGGTTGATCCCGCCAAAGACGTCGGTTTGCGGTTCCTGGTCAGGGTGAGCCCCTCGGAGAGGATGCCGCTGATCAGCGGGCCCGGCGACGACGCACCCGTATCGTACTCACTGATCTACAAAGGTACGTACAAGTGTCTGCGATGCAGACGGACGGGAACTGATCGTCGACAGAGCTATTGGTGCGGACGAGCATGTTGCTGTTCGCTGTAGAGGCATCTGCGGTGCAGCAAGTCTCTCGTTCCAGCAAGGCCGTGGTGATTTCGCAATATGACGGCTCTCTGCTCTAAACGGATGCAGTGTGATCGATGAATGGCTAGCACCGTACGGACTAGTCCGTACGTGTACCCGAGCTGCAGCTGTCTTCTTGCATCCGAGGTCGCACCACACCGCGAATGCCTGGCAATCATCGGCGGCATAAAAAGCATTGCCCTTCAGAGTGGGCAGTGGTTCACGAGGGATCGACAAGTCTGGACTCGAAACCAATTGGCTCAGCCCTCCGGCCACATGGCCTGGACATGGTTTGCCCTCCGTATTGACGACCTCGACGGTTCTTCAACACTCCGTCGCGAAGGCAGCGATGGGTCTTGGTGCAAGGCGGGCTGTCGCAGCGTGCGAAATACAGCATCCACGAGAGCCATTCTATACAACAGGCTGCGAAAAAGCGATGAAGCTGGCGGGTTGCATGTTGGGTGCTGCAGTGACATATTACGAGCTGGGCCATGGATGCCTCGACGCTCAGCGTCGACCATCTCGGTCGGAAGTTAGTGGCGCACACGTTGGCTTGATGAAGGAAGGGATATGAGTGTCCTCAACGGGGAACCGGTTCGCGCTGGTGCAACAGTTGCCGGTTTCATATCTGATCGAATGGGGATGCAGCGGAACCGAGCCTCACACCAGGCAGCTGGGGAAGCCACACAAGAACATAATAACCTGCGGACGCCAGTTTACCCTTCCCGCATTGTGGGCGACTCGTGCACCGACGACTGCAGGCCTGCACCAGTGTTGGGGATGGTGTTCCAGGCGTCACACAGATGGACAAAGCTACCACAAGAGATGGATTGGGTCGCATCGCAACGGCAAACCTCGTCTGCAGCTGCGTCTCGTCCCAAGCCTTCGTCGCATTTCTTTTCTCAATGCTCGCGCAGCGCTGCGCAGCCCTGGTGTGCGTTCGTTTCGCAAGGGAGAGGCGTGAGCACCCCATGCGGTGGCATGTGGGTGACGCGCGCTCGTCGCAAGGGGGAAGCGTTGGAAGCACGACTGGCACGAGGGGCTTTACCAGTGCAAAGCAAAATGCGGCAGAGGCTTGCATCTTTTTACGTGTCTTGCGCTGTGCTTGTCTCGCTGCCGCCAGCGCAGCGGCCGTGGGCCAGGACGGAGCAGACGTCATCCAGGGGTTCGACAAGGCGTCTCGTCGCCCCTTGCATCAGAGTCGAGGGCCTTCAACCCGCGACCCCCTTCGTCCCTCCCGTTCTTCAGACCAGGACCAGTACCCGGCAGGTTCCTCCACGCATCATCCGCCCCTCCATCACCTCCCCTTTCCATCCCGTCTCGGTCTCGACAATGCCCTCCTGCGCACATCAGATAAGACAATGAGCGCTACCCAATCCGGAACATTCGCCGGAATGTCTCGACCTATCCGCGTCTCGTCGGTACATTCCAGGACGGCCCTCGAACCCCGCAGCGCGCAGAGTCAGCCACCATCCGTAAACCCGGTAGAGCTGGCTTCGCACTGAGAGTGCTTTGCTTGCTCGGTATTTACCACAGACGAAGTGACGGACTATGCATGCATCACGTCGACTGCCGCCCGAAGCCGGTCATTTTGGCCCGCCAATTGGCGTCGCGCTCGACATGATCTAGCATGAGATCTGATAGAGCTGGCCGTTGCATAGTGGCGGCGCTGCCTGATGCGGGTGATCAGGAGAGCGTTGCATGAATGATCAGCATCATGGGCCTTGTCGGCGAAGAGTTGTGGAGGGCTTAAGCCACGGTGCTTCTTTTTGTCCATTTGGCTGCCCATCGATACAGCGCTTCTGTATGTCTCCAACGTATGCGGCTCACCTTTCGTTGCTGCTGCATAGCGTCTGTCTCTCCTTTCTGCCCCTCCCAGCCTGTTCGCCAGCCACGACGCTGCGACAGAGATTTCTTCTTCCCTTCAAACCATGCTCCTCTGCCTCACCTCCTGGGCGCTGCGCTGCTCGTGAAGGTTTTTTTTCTGGCCCTTGGCCCCCCCTGCAGTCCGCTGGCTCGGGCTCTGTATGGTGTGTGGCGGGTTCTTTGTGCGCCTGGACGAGCTGGCCTCTGCTCTTCGACTTCCTCCTTCGGCATCTCCAGTCTTCATCCTTCAGATCACCTTCACGCCATGAATTGGGATCTCAACAGACCACCCGTCGTCACGCGGCCTCGTCCCGTCTATTCGCCAGAGTCAACACCCAACTTCTATGGCATGGACATCAAGACCGCAGCCGGGAAGGCGACGTCCCCGTCGCCCACGACGGGCTCTACAAGAAGGCTATCGTTGACATCCTTTTCAAGCCAGCAAAAGACTGTCAAGTATGGCAGAGGGAAATATTCCAACGTGGAGCTGGTGCCGCAGCCGAGCGATGATGCGGATGACCCACTGGTGCGTTTTGCTGCTCGGCGCCATTATCAGGATAGAGGCTTACAGTGCGTGATAGAATTGGTCGCGGTGGCGAAAGGATTTGAACCTGGTGTCTCTTCTCGCGATGGTCGGACTGGTCGGTGGCATGAAAACTGCATTTGTCGCGACCGGCGGCGCCATGGCCATCCACTACAACGTCTCTTACACGGCCATTGCCGCACTGACAGCAGTGCCCCTCATGTTGTCCGCCACCACCGGCTTCATCAGCTCAATAGCCGCCAAGTTTTGGGGGAAGAGACCCGTGTATCTCGCCTCGGCTGTACTCCTTTTCATCGGCTCCATTTGGGACACAACGGCCGGCGACAGCTACGGCTCCTGCATGGGCGCTCGCGTGATCCAGGGCTTTGGCTGGGGCGCCTTTGACACGCTGGTCATGGGCTCAATACAAGACACTTACTACGTGAGTTGGTCCTTATCGGCCGAGAGTTGTTCTCTGCTCTACATGAGTGTACTGACACGTTATTTTCGTGGGACAGGAGCACGAGCAAAACTTGCCCGTGTCCTTGTACAGCGTCTTCACCATTGCCACGACGTGGGGCTCTCCCCTCCTCGGCGGCGTGGCTTCCACCAGAGCCGGCTCCTTCACTCAGCAGTTCCGCATCATTTGCGGCTTCTATGTTATTGCGGTTCCATTACTCGCGCTTGGGGCACCCGAGACGGCCTTTGACAGGTCCAAGGCAGCCATCGCCCCGTCCCCCGGTCCCGGGACAGGCGAGCCGGCCCCGTGGCGCCCGTGGCGCCTCCGCCACCGTCTGAACAAGGAGACAGCCATCGAGTACGTCAAGAGCACGAAACTGCTGTCGTTCAATGGTCCCGTAACGCTGTCCATTGCGCTGCAGGCTCCGCGGGCTCTCATGGCGCCGACGACGTGCCTTCTTTTCATCCTTAGCTTTATCCCTTACGGCGCGTTGTGGGGTCTCGCCACGTCCCTTGCGCTCTTCGCAACGCCTCTGCCCCTTGGCCTTGATCCGGCTCGGATCGGCCCTATCATGATTGGTCCTTGGTTCTTCGCCACCTTTGTCGTCGTGGGTTTCTTCTTTCATAGAGGCTTCCACCAAAATTCGAGCAGACAGGTCAGCTATGGCATCATCGCCGCGGGCACGTTCCTCGTCCTGGTCGGGGCGCTGTCCTTTGGACTCGGCATGCACAACTTGATGATGCGGGAGCCATCCGGCTCGCACCCATTCTTCACCCCCGATGCCGCCGGCCAGCTAAGCCTGCCGCTGCTCTCTTTCCAGCTGGGCGCCCTCGCCGGCGGGCTGTACGTCCTCGACACCGCAATCCGGCCTGCACTCGCGCGTTCCGCGTCCTTTACGTCTTCCAGCATCGCCGTCGCGCACCGCGGCGTCGGTGACATGCACGTCGGTGTCGTTGTCCTGCGCAACCTCGCCGCAGGCATCTTCATCATGGCAATGCCCAGCGCGCTCGCGCATGCCGCTGGCCTCAAGGCCGCCGTCATCGGCCTCAGCGTCACGCAGGTCGTCGTCGCGGTCGCCACCATGGCGCTGTGGTGGTTCTTGGACGAGGTCATCTGGCGCGTCGACGGCAAGGTCATGGGTCTCATCGACCTGCAGTTGCTAAAGCAGTCTGCGAGCTTCTTCGACCACGACTAGCATGCTGTTCATTTGTGAATCAAGTGAGAGGAATTTATGTAGAAGCAACAACACAAAGTTGGCAAGAACTGCTCTTGCCTCGACTCAAGCTTGGGCGAGGATGGATGGGGTTTAGAAAAAAGAAAGGGAACGTCTTTGGACGATAGTCGCCACGCAATGGCTGATGGCATGCGTCTTACACTTTCACGCTTATCCTGAAGATACGACTGTACGACGCCACATCTTATGAGCGGATGTTGTCACGACTTTTTGCACGTATACCACCACGAAGAGAACGATAAACTAGAAATGAAAAGAATGCTGTGTCAAAGAAACCTTGATTTGTCTCTTGCTGCGCCGTTCTAACACCGTCGTGCGATGCGTATATATGGACGAACACTCCCACGTACCCACGCCGAGTATATGTTCGCTTAACAGGGTCCCAGCGCCAGGGCGCGGGTGCCATCAAGCTCATCGTCGGAGAAAACGGGTATCAGATTACAATGTGTGTCGAGCCTGAAAGCTCGTCGTCTCGGGTTCTCCCTTGAGACTTTTCTTGGTTCATGTGTTCGAGAAGCATGCGTACATGGAAACAGGGGATATCATCGCAGCCAAAATCGCAATTAGAGGAAGGGAAAGAAGATTAAATAGACCGCCCATTCGCTGCGCCGCACCCGCACCCAAAAGCAATTCGCACCTGCTCAAATACTGGGAGGCGCCTTGGTTGGCCGATCGGCCACGCGCCGCAGCTCGACGTCGCTGCCCATGGTCGCAGAGTCGACGTCGTCAAAGGAGATGTCATCACGGTGATGATGGGCGCCACGCTCGCGGTCCACGGTGCGGTCCGCGGTGCCAAAAGCTTCGTCCCTCGAGCGCTGCGAGACCTCGGTCGACTGGCCGCGGAAACGCTGCTTGACGACGGCCCAGCTAGTGGTGAAGAAGATGAGGAAGTTCCAGAGGCCCTGGAGGGGCAGGACGGCGGCGGTGGCGACGTGGTACTCAAAAGGCGAGTTTCCGTGCAGCCAGCCGTTGATGCGGTTCAGGCTGCTGGGAATCCACGTCACGAGCACGCTGATGGCGAAGAGAAGACTGGTGCGCAGGTACGCGCGCTTGATGGGGTCCTCGACGACGAACTTGGACGCCGCGCGACTGGTGGCGGTGACGGCGCGGGCTAGGGGCGAAGGGCTCGGTCGGGGACGAGGTGCGGCCGAGGTGACCTTTGTCGAATAGCACTGAGAAGGATTCGTCGTCGCTCGCTTGAAAGTCGAGCCGTCGTCGGAAGAGACCTGGCCGACGGCGGGCATATGTGCCGGCTTGGGCTCCGTGAGTGAGGTGGCGACGGCGGACGCAGACGTATGAACGACTTGGACCTCGGTGGTGACCATGCCGTAGAAGCCGTCACGAGCGATGGGATGGTCGGGAATAGCCTGTGAAGAGAGAGCAAGATGGTGATTAGCTCGACTTCTGAGGGCGAGTAGAGAGTTGTCGTCGGGTTTCGTGAATATTACCTGCTTGTAGTGGCCGGCCTCGCGATTCTTGGACGCAGGAAAGCTACGCAGCTGATTTCGCGAGCGAAAGACGTGACATCCAACCAGAAAATAGCAGATGATTGAGCCGACGATGCAGATCCAGATGAGCATGTAGTACGTATAGATGCGTATGCTGTCCCACTTAGGGTCAACCCAGCACCAAATCTGTATTCGGTTTCCCACGTAAGTTTCCAGAGGCCGCAGGGCTCGAGGCGACTCGAGAAGAGGCAGATAGGGATCGTACCGTAGCTTCACCGTAGACTGGACCCTTGGTCGGATTCTTGATGAGGAGTAGAGTCAGAGCGATGACAAAGGGGCCGCCGTAGCAGATGAGGCAGTACACCCACCACCAGCGGCGAAAGGAGTCGGGGCTGGTGCGGTAGTAGAAGACAAGGAAGACGTTGACGGCCATGGCGAGGGACCACCACGGGTCAGATTGCATAAACCTGGGCGCAGTCAGTAACAGGTTCACCCCTTTGCCGCGAAGCTCCTGTCGAGTGTATCCAGCACTATGAAGGCTTCACCGCTCCCGTCTCGCTGGGATTTGTATCTTCTCTCAACCCCGCTCAGAAACGTAGTCGGTGGATTGCGTCAACTTACATTTCAAACAAGAAACTCTGCGTCTGGCAAAGCGGGGTGCCTTTGCCCGCGTGAAGGCCATCGAGAGCGATTATGCTCGCGATGCTGGCACCGACATTGGACACACTCGCAAATACAATAAAAGTATTCTGCACGTTGCGCACGCGGCGCACCAGCGCGTAGGTCAAGAAGATGAACAGGACGCCGACGAGGCTCAAGACTCCGCCGGTACGCTCGAGCGCAACGAGGACATCGATCTGGCGCTGCGAGAAGTGCTCGGCACTAGGTAGCGCGCTGGCAGTGGGCACCGCCATCTTCGCCCACGGTCGAGTCAGGCCAAACTCCTTCGACCAAAACAGTTGTTGTCGGGAGCTTCGCGAATCTGTTCGGCGGGAGAAGCCAGGGCGTCGTGGCGACAAAGTCGAGGATCGGATCGGAACAGACTCGATCAGACGAAAACGTGCTTCAAGAGAGCGTTGAGAATGAACAGTCTTGAGTGAGGAGCTGTGTGGCAATGGAGCAGGTGAAGAAGCATGTGAGAGAAACGACATACAGCTGCTCGCAAAGTGATGACCAAATGGGAAACCTCATCAAAAGACGGGAAGGGGCAGGTTCCAACGACCTCGGAAAGTTCTGCGACAAAAGAGAATAGAAAACCCGGGTACTTGGTTTCGTCCGTTGCATCTGGCTGTCGCGTGGTGTGTGTGTGTGTGCGTGTGCCTGCGCGCGAGAGGCCGGTTGCGCGAGTATAGGTTTCGACTCTGCTGTGGCACCTGCACGTAGCCGCCTGAGCAGAGGGGCGAGACGACGGGAAAGAGTCGCAGGAGATGAGGCAGCGCACAGGAACAGGGCCGGCGGAAGTTGCCAGTTTCCAGATCTCGCCTCCCGCCGAGTGCAAGCGACCCTTTGCAGGAAGACGAGAGTGGTGCGTCAGTGAGGCTGGGCCGCGCCTTGGGGGGTAAGCAAAGGATCACAGCTGAAGACAGCTGACGGACGCGTCCCTCCTCCTCGCCCGCTGCTGCTGCTGCTGCAAGGTGACGGGAATAGCTTCTGAGTGTGCTTTCAGTGAGGTAATCGAAGGTGTAGGCTTTTGCGATGAGTGAGCGCTTGAAGCCAGCCCAGCCCGCCGGACCAACAAAGGATGCCCGATTTATGCGTCGTCCTTCTGGCTGCAGTAGGTTGGTTTTCCTATATGCAGCCCTCCCGTTTGGGCGGAAGCGACTGGCGATGGGGTCGTGTTAGTTGCGGTGGTCTGGTTCGTGGCAGCAGCATCCGTCGTCCGTCCAAGTCTGCCTCGGCGTGATCAGCAACGCAGACGGACCGACAGTCAGGACGTCCGTCCGCCCATACTATATGGATTCGAGACCCGCGTCCTCGGAGACGGTATCCATCCATGCCATCGCAGTCTCCGTGCTCTCTAGCTCGGGCACGCGACGCCAGCGAAGACTACGGCGACACGCCACCATGATCCAAGTTGCTCCAACCGTCCGACAAAGTCGGCTCCGTCCAATCTCGTCGAGGCCTGCCTGTCCCTACTGGGCGAGGCAAGGGGGGGGCCTCTTCAGCCTCTGCTGTCGGGTCGCTCTCGTTTGGCCATGGCACCTCGTACCGTCGCGTCAAACGAGGCGGCCTGGACCCTGTCCCTGACTCTGGGGTCGAGCCGAGTCGGTCGCGAGGCGCAACACCGGACAGACCCAGGCCACCCGTGGCAACAGCCGGCGCAGCCCGCCCCCCACAGCCTTGTACGAGTAGTAGATGACAATGGAACCGACCGAAAGCCATGCTCCCAGATCTGCGGTTGGTCGTCGCCGCCAATTGCTCGCCGTGGTGGCCATGCCTCCATCCGCGCACCCGAGGGCACGCAAGTCAGCGGCCCATGACGAAATCTGGCGCCCATGTCCACTGAGCGAAGAGAGAGACATGCGATATCTCGACCGCCTCTCGCTGCTCATGTCCGGCTAGGGATGCGCTACGGGGGGACGCTGGTCATCCGGGGACGGCGGGCTCCGTTCTTCAAGGCAGGGATTGCCGACGGCCGCTGCTCTGGGGCCAGGTCCGACTCCGACGCTGCAGGTCATCGACGGGCTGTGGATGGTGAAGACGTTCCATGTGTCCCCCTGCTGTGGCGTGGAATCGACCGGGCGAGCTTCCAGGAGCGGACAATGGAATCCGGCCAGAAGCAGAGGCATTGGCCAGACGGCAGGGGAGGCTAGCAAGCCTAGCAGCGTCCCGCAGGGCTAACAGCAGCAAGGCCGACTAGCGAGCACCTAACGAACCAGGCGAGCAACACTCACCTTGCTCGGCAGACAGAAGCCATGGACAGCTTCGCTCTGCCATCGATAGCGTCAAACGCCCTTTTCCCCGCAAAGCGCACAGACATGCCTACCAGCCACATCGCCGTTGTCCAACTTACTCGGTAGTCTGAAGATCGGGCCTGCTGCCCCTCTGAACCACCCCCTCAGCTCCCCCTCCCCCTCAATTACCATCCACTTTGCCCCCGAAAGATCAGCACTGTCTCGACAACAAACGATCCATCTGCCGTCCATACGAGTACTCACCCCCTGGTCACTGTCTTCCCACCGCAGCGCTGCAGAACCTGGTCCGAGTTCATGTACGAGGACCTTGTCTTCAGCCGGGGGGTTCGGACGGGACATGGTTCCTTTGCAATGGGCGGGCGGGAAGAGACTGAATCGCGGTTCGATAAGTGAGCATCCTGGTGTGTTGCTCAGTGGCGTGGTCAAGCAAATAATCTCCGACGCACCATGGACGGCGACGGAAGACTGCATCTGCGCTCATTCGCGGGAAAAGCCTTGTTCGGTCAAGGGAGCTTCCACCCTCGGCCAGACCTGCTCGCAAGACGGAGCGTCATCGGCACGCACCAGGGGTTTCACCGGCACGGTCCTCTCCACAAGGCTTCATTGTCTCTGTCGGCGGTGGCGTCTTGCCCTTCAATAACGGCTGCACGTGGGTTTGTGCGCCACGCGTGTGACGCCAACACTCTTTGAGTCGCTCGACCGTCCATTCGGTTTCCTTTGTCTCGCCCCGAGTCGGGCTCCTTCTTCACCTTCGGGGCCCCCCTCGCTTTGGCCCGAATGGAGTCTCGGTGCCTGAGCATCAGACTCGCTGTGAGAGATTGGCAGGAATGGGAATCCATCAATCACGGCTCGCTCGGCAGCGGCACGCGCGGCATGTACCGCCCAGCCGTGTCTTCATCTTCCATGTTCCCATTCGGTTCCCACTCCCCGCTTCCCCACCTGCATGCAAAGTTGCAGCGTCGTCGGACGTTTCAATGTAACGGCATCGCCACCTGTGGCCGCGATCTGGTCAAGGTACCCGTCGCAAAGCTTGGTCAATCCCATGTTTACTTGGGGTCGCACTCTTTACTAGAGCGCAATTGGCCAGCGAGACCTTCCCCTGCGTCCCATTTTCTGACAACTCCGTGCTTCGTACAGATGTGCATGATGCCGAAGTGGAAACAATGACGAGGCCAGAAAATAATCCTGATCCTACTTTCGGTTGGACAAAACATCTATATTCACGTGAATAGATACATGTGCCAGAACATCACATGCCGGCGAAGCAAGCGGGCAGTCCGTTCAGCCCATTATTAACAATTCGTCCTTCTCTTCTTGCTTAGCCGACAGGATGTGAAGAAAGCAGAGGACTTCATGTCCCCCCAACTATGTACCTTGCCAGATATGACACAAAATCGTGCTCCAACCTGAACCGCTTCGCCATTAGAGGGTGTAGACGAAATCTGGCCGCTTGTCGCCCAGCGCGTTAATCTCCCTCTCCGTCTTGCCCTCGACCCAGTGGTCCCGCTCGCCGTTCCTCCGCTTCTTGTTCTCCCTGCTGAGGAGCGTCTGCATCAGCAGGCTGCCGCAGAACATGCACACAAACAGATACGCCGTGACGGTGCCGTGGCCGGCAAAGTACCGCGGCGGGTCAAAGTAGATGTTGCTGCTGACCACGCCGTTGAGGTTGCCCCAGCCGATGACGAAGCCCAGGACGATGCCACGCTTGTAGACACCCTCTACGTTGTTGGCGATCCACGCAATCGTCAGGGAAATGCTGGGGTAGATGCCGCAAGCGCCGAGGAACGTGCCCGCGTATTGCACTCCCGGCTTCGTCGATGCCATGAGCATGACGAAGCCAACGCAGCCGACGAGGGCGCAGCCCATGTTGAAGATGCCTCGCCTCTTGACTCTGTCTGACGCGAATCCGACCGCTACGGTAAGCACGGCAGCCAGGGCGTAGGGCGGCACGCTCAGGAGCTGGTTCTTGACGATTTGCGTCTTGTCCGTAAAGCTCATAGACTGGATGATGCTGGGAAGGAAGATGCTGAATGCATAGAGCGGCATCAGAGGCCCCATGTAAATGAGCATTCCCGCATACGTCTTCCAGTCCTTGAGAGCCTGCCACAAGTAGGCAATCTTGAATTCTTCGTGTTCCGCCGAGTGTTGTCCGTCGAGCTTGAGACGAAGGAGAACGCGCGCACGGTCGTCCTTGGAAAGGAACTTGGCCTCGTCAGGGAAGTCGTGAACCATAAAGTATGAGATGAGCCCAATGATGATGGTCAGAAGACCTTCGATGATGAAGATCCAGGACCAGCCGGCAAGGCCCCGTGTCCCATCCATCTTCTGGATCGCCGCCGCTAGCAGACCGCCGAACGAGCCGGAAATAGCGGCCGCGGAGAAGAAGATGGCGGCGCGCACGCCGAACTCGTTTCGCTTGTACCAGCAGGAGAGGTAGTAGTTGATGCCGGGGAACAAGCCGGCCTCACAGACGCCCAAGAACCAACGCCCAGCCATGAGGCCGGACCAGCTATTGACAAAGCCCATGCCCAGCATGCAGGCGCCCCAAAGAACCCTATTTCCCTAGTCAGCCACAACATCGTGGGCGTTCGTCACCCAAACAGTCTGGCCTTACATGATGGTCGGGATGAATATGGAGGGCCGCAGCTTCTTCAAAAGGAAGTTGCACAGAGCCTCGAAGAGGGCATAGGCGACGAAGAAGATTGTCAAGGTCGCATTGTACCTCTTCGATTTAGGGTCAATGTGAAGGTCTCTTTCGAGGTTGGCGATCTTGGCGTTGCCAATGTTCGTCCGGTCCAGGAAGCACATCAAGTACAGGAGTGAGAGCTATGAGAGCTCGTTAACATGGAACAAACAGTACCAATTGGACGCGACCTGATGCGCGTAGAAACAGAGTACACATACCCAGGGAATGAGGGCGAGGTCGAGCTTCCATAGTAGCCTTTTCTCCTGTGCAACACTCGAGCATCAGCATCACATTGTCTGCGCCCAGGAACTCTAGCCGCTCATTAACTCACAGCCGCGAGCTTCTCCTGTGCAGACAGGCCGACATCTGGGTCGGCAAAGACTTCCGTCTCGGAATTGGACGCAGTATCGACAATGCCCTTGTCCGTGGTGCTCATCTTCTCGGTTTCGACGCTCATGATTACGACTTGGCTGCTGAGACGAGCGCACGAAAGTCGTTTCGGTCCAAGGGAAACAGCGAATTAAAGAAGGAGGGGAGAGCAGAGCAACAAAAACGGCCTTTAGACTTGATTATTAGTCTAAGACAGGCGAGTCCCGGGGCTGCAGCCAACAGCCTAGCAGCATAATTGACGGAGCCTCTCGGTGTTCTTCCCGGACAGAAACGGAAGACGCCACAGCCACCGCAGGGAGGCATGGGCGTATTTACGAGCCGCGCATTGGAGAACGGGGGAAAGGGAGCAGGAAGGAGAGATCTGCAGTGGTCCAGGTAAGGTGGTAGTGGTTGGTGGTGGACTGGTGGCACTGGCACCGTACGGGGTGCTCCGGTACCAACAGCACTAATACGTTCCGGCGCATCGGGGCACCCAGCGGAGAACGTCCGCTGCAAAGTCAAAGTATGCCCGAGGCAAGGGTTCCATATGGGGTCCCGCCCGGCTCGGGGGAGGGAGCATGGGATACGTGGGCCTGGCACCAAGAGCGGGACCGACCCAGCCTGCTAGTCCATGCCGGGTCTACGGTCGATGCAAACGCGGGGGGTCGGATGGAGTCGCAGGGTCATCGACGAAGCCAAGGACGGCCAAACATCGCATCGTCCCGGCCGCTATAACATATCAGCGGCGTGCAGCGCATTAAGCTGTTGGTACAGTGACCTGCAATATGACAGGCACGGCTCTTTCTGTTGCTCTGTCGCGGCCCATCTTGGTGGCCAGCACTGGCGATCTGCACGTTCCCTCGTCACTGATGCTCTTCAGCTTGTTCCAACATCGAACCTGGGTCGAGAAGTGGACTTTCGTCACAGCCTCGCAGCAAGCAAGCAAAGAGTCGAGACTGAAGCTCGCTTACCTGTGTTGTTAGTGCGTTACTTCGAAAACGCATGAGGTGCGACGCACTTGGACGGCGTTGCCCAATACAGCGACGCCTCCGAGGGACCCTAATAAGCTGGGCCGCCATCCTGCAACCCCCATTCGCCGTGCAACGAGTGTGTCAATCCGCTGTAGAGGGTCTCGTTGGTGAGAGGTGGCAACTGACAAGAACGCCCCGGCAGATGTTGATGCGACCCCGCAGGGCGCAATTTCGTACACGAACAGGCGCTGCTGGTCTTTGCTCGTCGGTCTCGAAGCCTCTCAAGCCGGTGCGTCTATAGAGACGTTACGCCGCGCGTACGCACAAGTACACCGTGCACGGCTTTTATTCTTTGGCAACGAAGAGGTGGCCAGCGTCCAGAGTCGACTGCTTGGTAGCAGCGCCTCGTCCCATGCTCGCCTGGTCTCTGCGCTGCCATGCGCGACGACGGCAGTGCCACCCTCTCGTGCCAGGGATGGTGAGCGCAGGTGGCATCCCCAGAAGCGACGCAGAGTTGGTACGCCTCATGTCCAAGGCTTCGAGCGTGCTGCCGGTGTGCAGGTGTAGCATGCCAGAGGGACGGATCCGGCTGATGTCAGTCCAGCTCGGTTAAGCTGCCGTAGGGTCCGATACACGACCCGCCCGACGGCGTAAGCCCCGGAGGCCATGGCTGCTTACTCTCCGTCCAGACCAGCCAATATAGCGGCCTTGGAACGGGCCGACGTGCCTGTTCCGTTCTCCATGTGGAGACACGGCCCAGCAATGGTCAATGGCAACGGATGGCTCTCTCGTCTCGGACGCTTCATCTGGCACCCGACTGCCTGTCGGCGGCCCTCATTGTGCGGTCGCAGCTGGCTCCGCGTGCTCGTCAGCTCAGCTTCTCGTCTGAGTCGTTGCGGCCGCTGCCAAGGCGGGAGCCATTGGCGCAATCGCACCGATGGCGCCAGCATATCGCCCCTGGCCCAGTCGCAGTACGAGTACTTTTCGCGACGCTAACAACCAACAACGTCGCAACGCCCGTCCCTTGCCAACGAGAGCGCCTTGACTCTGGTTTTCATTGATTCTGTTTCAGGGTCTTTTGCGCAATCAAATTCCCTCGAGGTAAAAAGGCTCCGGAAGACGGTCCATTCCATGGACCAACGCCGCCGACCTGCATTAGAGCCAGACAGCAGGCGAAACGGATAGCAACCAACAGCATCTCAGATTCATGCCAGGGCCGTCCAACGGACGGGCCGAGGGTGAAAACTCTTCCACCTGGTAGCACCCTCATAGGCCAAGATGGTATGGTTGGCATGGAGCTTGAGATGACCAGCGAACTGCTGCTCGGTTCTCCCTCTGCCCCACGAGTCACGAGCAATAATCCGCCTGCTGAAGGATGTACGGTTGACGTCCCTTGGTCCTTACAGTGCAAAGGGCTTCAGCCACCTCTTCGGAGCAGAGCAGCACTGTCGAGGGCGCCCTTTGGTTGCATCCAGTGAAGCGACATATTCCCCACCACCCTGTTGGTAGACGCAGGAGAGATGGGGGGATGCACAACGTCAGCCTTGACTTTGGTCGGGCTCCAGGTCGGGAGCAAGTATTCGTGCATGGCGGACATTTCCATACGCAGCCACACAAGTCAAGCGACCAACCTCCCGTCGGTGCTGTTTGTTATGCCATGTCGCATTGTGCGAGCAATCTCTGGCTCACGGCGGTTGAGAAGCGGGGACGGGTCCATCTAAAGGTCGCTGCCTCCACAACGGGAAACCCGACTTGGCGCGGGGCGACATGGGGCTTCTTGGCGGCGTGGCCTGCCTGGGAGAGAGTGATGCTGCCTTGGCTGCCTGCACGTCTGCATCTTCGAGGCTCTCAATCTCCATTCTCGAGGCTGACGTCCCGAGCTGCAAGCTGCAAGCTCGAATGTGGATGAGTAGACCCCCGGCGCCTGCCCTTTGCTGGGCGCGCCGCACCAGCCGCCTTGCGCTCCGCGTCGGGCAAACTCTGATCCTGAGAATGGTTGGTCAAGCACGCCCAAAACATCGTTGGACGACAGACAGTGGACTTTTCCGTCGATGATAGGCTCATATTGCGGACGGTTTTGGTGATATCAAAGATGATCTTCGCCTACGAAGCAAGCCATCGGCCTTGGTGTGCCGGGGCCAACCCTGGAACGCCTGCTCGGATCCTCCCTCGCCGCTGCAGTGCAAAGCCCAATACGTGAACGAAGCTTTGACGGAAACACGTTTCGTGCTTGAGCTCTCAAAATAATTCAAATACAAGTACGTAGGTCTTGGCAATGCCGAGGTCCGGAGCTCTTGGCACCGCGCACTGGCATTCTCTTCGACACCCGTCTCGAAAGTCGTATAATAATACACGGTGTCTCGTCTTTCTAGGCAAGGGGCCGAGCTCTTCTCTACCCTTGTGATGGAGGCCCGTGACTCGGCTTGTTCTCGTCTTGGCCACCTTGCAATCAAGCAGCGCCCATGCCGTGCAACTGCCGGCCGTCCATGCGGCCCAAGTCTCCGACGCCGCCATCACTGTTGGCTGCATACGGCGGAGCAGCCCCCCATTTGCCGCTCTCCGGCTTCTGGCCACGGTCAATTATCCTCCGCCTTTCTCGGGTGGCTGCAGCGAGGCTGATTGTTCACTTTGAAGCATAGTCCCTTAGGTCAAATGACCCCAGGATGTGTCTCGGGTCTTGCCGTGAAGCGGGGGAGTTGAGATTCGCATTCATGATACGGGTTCGTGTGTACACGTTCGGCACTTGCCATACCAACTGGTACGTAGAGAGAATCTACTTGTGAGATTTTTTAAGAGATACGATGTCCAGTGACCGCCTCGAGCATGAGAAACCCTCTACTTGGAGAGGCCCAACTCTCGGTAAAAGGACTCCGTGCTTGGCTCCCTGCCGAGGAACTCCTTGAGAAATGCCATCTCATCCATGCTGCCACCACGCTCCAGCACCGTCCGGCGGTATCTACGACCCTCTTTGCCATCCATGGGGTTGTTCTTGAAGAAAGAGTGGAACATGTCGGTCGAAAAGACCTCAGAGTACAAGTAGCCGTAGTAGCCCGCATCATAGCCACCAATGTAGTGGCCAATATTGGCATAGCGATTGCCCCACTCACTGTAAAAAACAGAAATGTTAGCCTTCGCGGTCCGGAAAGAAGGCAGATGATTCTCAGAGGCCACTTACAGTCCCTTTCCTTGGTCCTCCGGGCCTTTAACGCCCGAAATGTCGTGACGAAGCTGGTTCCACAGTCGGCCGACATGCATTGCTTTGATATCATCGTGAGACTTGGGGGTGTGGATCGTCATGTCGAACAGGCCATAAAGAAGCTGCGTCAGTGTCGCCGTCGCCGAGTTGAAGTGCTTCGTCTTGACGAGCCTCTCAACCATGTCATCAGGAATTGGGGCATTCGTATCCCACCGCCGCGAGAGCGCCTTGAGGACGCTTGGAGTCCAGCACCAATTCTCAAGCATCTGCGAGGGCGCCTCGACGAAGTCGTCAACGACGCTGGTGCCGTGAAAGTAGCTATAGCGGGTGCGCGCGGCAAGGTCGTGGATGCCGTGGCCGAGCTCGTGGAACAACGTCACGACTTCGTGGTGCTTTAAGAGGGCGGGCTTTGTCGCGGTCGGCTTGCTGAAGTTGCATACGAGGGCGGTGGCGGGATAGTTCTTGCTACCGTCCTCGCGAATGTAACCCGGCTCCAGATTGAAGTTGGCGTTGTGGCCGTACTTGTTGTCGCGAGGATGGAGATCCAGGTAGAGGTAGCCGCAGAAGCCACTGCCGGCGGCCTCATCGTCCCAGACGGAGTAGATGCCGACATCCTCGTGCCACGCGATGTCTTCGGCCTTGCCGGTGGGGCTCAGCTTCGCACGGTCCTCGGCCTTGAGCTCAACAAAGACGAACCCGAAGATTTCCTCGAAAATTTTGAGCATGCCCGCAAAGGTAGACTCAACCGGGAAGTACTGAGAGATCTCGGCTTCGTCCACACTATATTCCTTCTCCTTCATCACTCTCGAGTAGTAAGGAACATCCCACATGTAGAGACTCCCATCGAACTCGACCCCGCGCTTTTCGCAATCAGCCTTTTTGTACTCAAGGAGGTGGTCAGCCTCCTTGACGCCGCCCGGGGCAAGGCGCTTCCGCAGGTCGCCGAGAAACTCATTGACACTGGTCGAGGTCTTGGCCATCTTCAGTTCAATTCGAAGGCTAGCGTGGTCAGAGTAACCGAGCATACGGGCCGCCTCATCTCGGAGCTCAATAATCTCCTGGAAGAGAGGCACATTATTGTTGGACTGCAACCCTCGTCAGCTTTACGGACTTTTCCCATCCCTCGCTCCTCACAAATGCGGATACTAGTCTCACCTTGTTTGCTTCGGCTACGACGTACGTGCGCCTTGTTTCCTCGTGTATGGCGTACTTCATGAGGGGAAAGAAGTGGTTGTATTTGAACGACAGCTTGACCTTGCCCTCGTTCTCGCCAGTGCCCTTCTCCAGCTCGTTGACGTCAATGTCGTCGGCTGGAACGCCCTCCAGCTGCTTGGGGGTGAACCAAATGGCACCCTTCTCCTCGTTGAGGTTCTTCTGGCACTGGATGCACAGCTGACTCAGTCGCTTCTGAATCTCCTTGAAGCGGTCACGTTGTGGGCCAGCGGGCAAGAGCAGGCCATTGCGGATGTACTTTTGGCGCTCCTTCTCCAAGACATGCAGGGGCTCAGTGTCCAAAGATTGAGAAGTTCGCGTGCCGTAGGCGGCATCGACGAGCTTGAAAATGTCTTCGCGCATCTTGGTCTCGATGTTGAAGTCATCGAGAACCTCCTCGGCCTTGTTGGAGGCTTCACGGAGGGATCCATCCGTTGAAACGTGCTGGTAGAAAGTCAAAATCCGCTTAGGGGCTGCCGACTTGTTATCGTCCATCAGGATGGGCTCGAGGACATTGTCAAAGGTGGCCTTGTCCGACTGCACGTCTGCGACGACCTTGTCCAGGACGGCTTTGGTCGCCTCGCTGAGCCTCTTGGTCTCGGCCAGGATTGAGTCCGCCGTGGCCGTAAAGACTGGCGGTGCCTGAGGCGGGGTTTGATACTGCGGCCCAGCCATGGCGCTGGTCGTCAGTGGGCGTTGGGCAGAGACGGTGCAATGTCCTGCTCGAGGGCGGAAGCGCAGATGGCTGACGAGAGACGTGAGGCGGGGGAGAGCCCGTTGAGAAGCCAGCGTTGCGGCGAGGACGGCGACGAAGAGAGCGATGAGGAAGAGGAGGGGGAGGGGCTTTAAGACGCGGCGCCTGTCCAGCGTGGAGGTGGATGGAACGGGAACGGGGTGCAGGAGCTGTCGACTGACGGTTGGCTACCTTAACCAAGATGCCAGGGTTGGATTGCGGGGAGCACTGCAAGACCGAGCGGCTAGCCAAGGCAGACGAGGTCAATGAGAGGCAATGTGGTATGTAATTTGAACCAATATCAAATGCAATGCAGGAAGAATTGGGAAGCTCCAAACTCGATTCTGGCAATACTCAGGCACACGTAGACGTGGTGAAGCTGCTGAGTGGACACATCTGCCAGCCCAATGCACGCAGCTTCTGTGGGAGCTTCCCAGGTGGGCAGGTGGTGAGACAGCCTGGAGGGGGTCTGGACGGCGGGGCACAAGTGTCCCACTCAGGAGGGTTCAACAGGGCGTCATGCGCTGACGACGCCCAAGCCCATTGCTAGTAGCTACGCGATGGCGCCAGGGCATCACGGGAAGCAAACCCGTTCCCTTGTCAAATGTCGGTGACCAACACTCAATGATGCGATCTGTCAATTGTGTCTTGATGGCAGACTCCTATTCGCTGCCAAAGCCATTCATCGGCCAGCCAGCTAGCCCCAAACATATATATCCATACAAAACGTGCCCTATGCAAGCACTCGTTCGCCATCTCGTCGCAGTACCAAAACCCCGTCTCTGGGCGTAATCAATCCGTGTTCATGTACGTGTGCGTCACAAAGTTACCAAACGCAGGGCAAAGCAACGCCATCCCGTTCCCGTCCGCAGATGCAAAACAATTCCGTGTGTCGTTGCTGTGGTTTCCGCTCAGTTGGCGAGGATGGTTCGGACAAGGTCTAGTAAACTCGGGTGTCAGCAAACACGTTGATGCAGAGGGCAAGCAAGCACCCAGGGTTTGCAGCAAATGCAAGAGGCATGCGACGTACCAGTGTAGTTGACCTGGCCGGAGCTCGTGTCCACGGCCTTGAGCAGCTCGTCCACCTCCTCATCCGTCATCTTCTCGCCCAGGTTCGTCAGGATGTACTTGAGCTGGCCGACGCCGATGAAGCCCGTCATGTCCTTGTCAAACACCTGGAAGCCGCGGCAATACTCTTCCGGCTCGCCAGGGTCGCGGAAGCCGCCGGGTCGGTTCAGGAGGCGCTGGAACGTCTCGAAGTCGACTGCAGAGTCGCGCACGGTCAGCGCCAATTCCTCTCCCTAGCAAAGGGGGGGGCACGAGAGGCCACTCACACTCGCCACCGGCGTTCTTCTCGAGGTCCTGGATCTCGGACAGCGTTGGGTTCTGGCCGCACGCGCGCAGCAGGTCGCCCAGGCTGTCTACCGTGACGCGCCCGTTGCCGCGCTTGTCGAACAGGGCGAACGCCTCCTTGTAGTTGGTTGACGCCTGCGCATCGTACTGGTTAGAAGCCATGGCTCGTTGTTGGGGCATGCTGTACTGTGCGAGTGGTGGTGCAGAGATAAACAACAAGGAAAGCGAGGTCGCGCGTGCACAGGTTTGCTCATGGACTCGGTCGTGATGCAGCGCAACGGTGATTTGGCCGTCGCTCGACAGCAGAAGGAAGGGGGCGCTGGCTAGCGAATCATGTGGTTCGGCTGCGCTCGCGGGGCTCTTTGTTTACCGCCGGTGCTGGGGCAACTCACCATTGTGTATTTTCGGCCGTCAGACTTGGCCAGTAATCAAAGCGCTAGTGTCTCGGGGACGCTGCAGGCTCAACAAGACGACGCAAGGCGCTGCTGGCAGTGATTTGGATTGTTCGTCGGCGGTGTTCTGCGATTCGCGATGGTGTTCCGGGGTCTGCAGTGGTGCTGAGAGGTGGTGAAAGGTCAACAATGGGATCATGTCTGCTGAGACGCTCGCCCCACGCCCATTGCCCTGGGTCCCCTTGCCTGAGCCTGACGGGGCAACGGCCGCAACAGCCGCGACTACCTGTATTTGTGCAAGCTGGGCTCCGTCGTCATCTCGTAGCGGAGAGCCCTGGGGCCAATGGACGCTTCACCTGGTGTCGTTTCGCCCCGGCACTTGGCAATAGTGCACGAGCGCTGGTGACAACCTACCCCCTTTGGTAGCGCCCGAAAGCACACTCGTACGCGGTGGCAGGGGTCCATCTCGTACAATCCATCGGACATGAAGCGCTGGGTAATTACGAGCAATTATTACTGTCTGCTATAGATGCGGTGAGCACAGGGTTAGACACGATCCACACAATCACTTTATGGCACAGTAGTTTGGATGAGTAGTGTTCAATTCGCATTAATCGAGAAGACGGCAACCACATCACCTCCTCTTGGCCAGCAGAATGTACGTTCCCCAGACCGTCTCGACCTCGGCATCCCTCCACGCATCGCCCTTGGCCTTCCACTGCGGCTCCGAATCGACGATGCGATCCATCAAGATGTCCGCGAGGTCGCCCTGCCCGCCCTCTGCCCTTGCCTTGGCCTCTGGGTGCGCGTCTCGCCAGCCCTGGAATGCGCTAAAGGTCCGCACGTACGCCTCGAGCTCGCCTAGGTTGATTCGCTTCCTCATCCACGCCGTCTCGGCGTCGGGCATCTCCGTGGTGTCGTCCCTGACGTCGCACAGCATCCTCTTGACGTCTCGCCACTGCGCCGCCGGCGGTTCCACGTCGCGCAGCAGGTTCCGGACCTTGTTGCGCCCCGGCTGCTCCCAGTACACGTTCATCCCTTCGAGGCCCTGCGCGACGTGGCCGTCTGCGTAGCAAAAGTCGTCGAAGATCTTGTTGGCTCGCGCATGCCCGATGAGGATGTTGTCCTTGTAGCCCCAGAAGGCGAGCGAGCCGCCCGGCTTGACCACCCTAGACAGCTCCGGCCAGGCCTTGGAGTAGTCAAACCAGTGAGCAGACTGGCCGGCCACGACCATGTCGACGGATTGGTCGGGCAAGAAGGAGACCTCCTCGGCGCCGCCCTGGCGAAAGGTAATCCCAGGGTCCTGAGTGGTAGACGATGCCTGCTTGATCATGCCCCCGCTGGTGTCGAGTCCAATGACTCTGTCGAAATGCGGGCTCATCTCCCTGGCAATTAGTCCATGGCCGCAGCCCAAATCCAGCAAAAGCCCTCTGAGTGGTTGCGCATTGTGATATGCGAGAACCGTGTTGAACAGACTTGCTGGATACGAGGGTCTGGCGGCCGCATAACCTGCAGCTGAGAATGTTGCTCTCCTGGTGATGGTTTAGAAAACATGTGAACATGCCTGCATCTCCAACCATACGAACACTCACCCGAATAAAGACATTGCGATGCTACACCCCAGCAGAGATGCACCGTTGCGTTTTCATTCCGTAGCAGCGGTGGGTGTTTTTAAGCTGTCGAGCCGTAGCGAAGCTCCTGCTGCATCTCACACTGGGCTCGGTCGATCTCGGGGTTTCCGCCGTAATGGGTCGGAGCAACGGATCTGACCTTCGGAACCCCGCAAGCCTACTCGGTGCTATCTGTCCACCACCACAACTAACATCGTATAAGGTACTGTGTTTGGAGCTCGTACATGCCGTTCACCAGCGACGCCAATATCAGCGGATCCCATAGCAGCCAGCCACTGGGCCCTCGTTGATTGCAAAGCACACTCAAGCACAGCCCACCATGGCCACCGAGGCCACTGCCCGCAGGTTCTTCACGTCACCCCTCTTCGCCGTCGTTGGAGCCAGTTCCAACCCGGCCAAGTTCGGACACAAAGGTATGTACATGGAGCCCCGGCTTCCCAGAGCATCTTGATGTTGACGGGCTCGCTGTGCACGCCTGGTACTTGCACCATGGCCTCGACGTGACGCCCGTCAACCCGGGCTCGTCGCACGTGACCGTCCAGGGCAAGGACTATGCCACGGCCTCAAACTTGTCTGCCCTGCCGAAGCCCAAGGAGACATCCGTGTCCATCATCACGCACCCGGCCGTCTCCATCGGGGTGCTTGAAGAGGCAAAGAATCTTGGCATTCCGGCCATTTGGTTGCAACCCGGCACGTTTGACGACAGCGTCCTCAAGTTTGCTCTGGCGGACGGGGCTTTTGCTTCAGTCGTTTACGGAGACGGTGGCCGCGGCCACGAAGGCTGGTGCGTCCTCGTCGATGGTGAGAAGGCGATGAAGGATGCAGGGAAGCTGTAACTCAGCATGTGAGTTGTGGCCCTGCCCGGGAACTCTATTGATCGGACACGCCCGCTCGGCGGCTTGGTCATGGCAGAGGACTGCGGTAGATGTGCTTTCCAAGGCGCTCTCAAAATGACGAAATGCGACATGACGTTTCATGAACGAATCATTGAACCATACGAGTATCACATGCCCATGGCAATGTCGACCATGGGCAGCGGCTGCATTCCCAGGGTGAGAGTAAAGTGTGGTGGACACCCAGTGCCGCTCAGGCCCACTTAAAAACGAAAGTAAACAAACGCGGTCACGGCCCACCAGCACCAAACGGTTCAACGACCGTCACGGCCTCAGCGACCCCACGCAAAGCACGGAGTCCCCCCCAGACCAGCCTTGAAGAAGGCATCTCCGGTCGTCCTTGCGACATCAGTAATTCCTTTTTGATGCGCTCTGCATGATCTTCCAATCGCCCATCGTCCTTGTCGCGTCGCGCCTGCCGTGCTTCGATATTCGCCAGCACTTGGACCGCGACACCAACACTCGAGCTCCCGCGGCGCCAGCGTCGAGCATCCGTCGATATGGCTGCCGTCGACATCGATCGGTACTTTGCATATGATGCCCGCCTGGCATCATTCCAAAAGAGCACCAAGAAGCGAGGCTCAACGGCCAGCGGCAGGGGCAAAGCACTGAACTGGCCTCACAAACAGATTGCGCCAGCAAGTGTACGTGCCCAGCCTCTCTCTCTTGTTTTGCGCCGTGCAGCCATTGTTGACAGTACTCCGGTAGCTCGCGAAAGCTGGATTCTACTTCGAACCCAGCCCCGACAGCCCCGACAATGTCGTCTGTTTTCTCTGTGACAAGGGTCTGGACGGGTGGGAATCTGGCGACGATCCACTGCTGGAGCATCTCAAGCACGCGTCCCACTGCGGATGGGCCGTTGTAGCTGCCATCGAAGCTGAAGTCGGCGACTACGGGAAGGCTGATCCGGGCCAGCCTCACATGGTCGAGGCACGCAAGGCGACCTTTGCCGGCAGGTGGCCCCATGAGGGCAAGAAGGGGTGGAAGTGCAAGACCAAGCAGGTGAGTTCTGGACAGCAATGTTGCGGCAGGTTTCATCTGCTGATTCTCGCAGCTTGTCGATTCCGGATGGAAGTACACACCCACTTCCGAGTCCGACGACATGGCTACGTGCACCTATTGTCAGTTGGCGCTTGACGGATGGGAGCCTGGCGACAAGCCCCAGTAAGCTCCAATGCCCTGTGACTGGTGTCCTACATGCTGACTTGCCAAGTGACGAGCATTACAACCGATCTCCAGGCTGCGCGTTCTTTGCTCTCATGAGCCAGTTTGAAGGTGCTCCACGGACGAAGACTGGCCGGGCCAAGGCTGCGCGTGGATCCAAGGCGTCTCGCCTGTCGGCGCAATCCGTAGCCACCGTTGCGTCCGATGCGTTGTCCGTCACAGATGCTATTGCAGACGTAGAGGACAGCATTCTCACCACTGCATCAACCCGGACACAAGGAGGCAGAAAGACAAAGGGGAGCAAGGCCACTGCCGTCAAGGGCGGCGGCCGGAGTAGAGCCAAGAAGAACGAGCCCGTGGAAGCCGAAACCGTCGAACCCCAAGTCGTCGAACAACCCACAGGAGTTGCTCCAGAACCGAAGGCGGCGGAAACCTCGCGCGGTAAGAAGCGAGGGAGCGAGGCCATGGAAGACTCAGTCATGTCTATCGCTGAGGGGCCGACATCAAAGAAGCGAGCCACCCGCACTAGAAGCAGCACTGTCACGGATGCTTCCACGGTCATGCCGGGCGACAGCGAGATGGACGATGTGCCCGAGTCAGCTTGGAAGAACTCTGCCCGCAATGACAGCTATCTATCACTACCAAAGTCACGCGCCATTTCAACCATCTCGACTGCATCCATGGCGTCGCTGAGGCAGCTGACCTCTGACTTCCCTGACGATGAAGAGATTGAGCGTCAACTAGAGGCCGACCTCGAGAGGGAGTGGAACGACGACGATGAAATAGCGCATGATTCCGAATGCGAAGCCAACAGGTCCAGAGGCAATGCTGCAGCCCAAAGCTCCGCCCACTATGCCATGTTCGACCCGACCACGCATGAGACAGAGGACGCGGACGTGGACGAGGAGCTTCGGGCATTACAAGCCGAGATGGCAGTCGAAGAGCCGGAAGAGCTCCATGTGCCCAAGAAGGGTCGCAAGGCCGGCGTGCGCAAGGCGTCCAAGCAGACCAAGCCTAAGAAGGCGAAATTTGTCTCCCCGACTCCTGACGCCGAGCCCGAGTTGCCTGAGTCCGAAATTTCGGAACCCAGGCTTCCTGCGCTGCCTTTGGTAGAGCCTATCGAGGAGGTACACGATACCAGCGCTCCGAGCACCGACACCGTTGTCAATAACGCGGAGGTGACGCAGAGTGCGGCACCCAAAAAAGGTCGAGGAAGGCCCTCCAAGACCTCCTTGGCATCGCAGCCATCTCGGGAATCGCTTGGTGCTGCACCTGAGCCACTCATGCAGCAGCCGGCCAAACGAGGCAGGGGTCGGCCGTCCAAGGCATCGCTGGCCTCGCGAGCTTCCGCTGACGCCGTGGAGCTGGTTGCGCCTGTCGAGCAAATGAAGCCCGTTGAGAAGCCGGCGAAACGTGGGCCTGGCCGCCCATCAAAGGCCTCGTTAGCGGCGCGAGCCTCTGATGGCGGCGATGAGCCGAAAGCTGCCGATATTCCTCCGAAGCGTGGCCGTGGAAGACCACCAAAGAAGACTAGGGAGTCTGCAGAAGCTCGGCAATCGCAGTCAGGAACGACAGTCGAGGAGGAAGCCAATGTTGATGATGAGGTCGACGTCATCCGAACCAGTGATGAGCCGATAGTCGAGGACGTCCCAGCTTCTCCCATGGTCTCGAGGCAGCTCAATGCGCCAGCGCTTTCTGGGCTCGGCTCCCGGCATTTGGCTGAGCCTCCGTCTACTCCGGCCAAGGTCATCTCACCAGCGCAATCAGCGAGACAGCCAGCAATATCCCCTTCCCCGTCCCCACAGTCGTCGGACGCGGAAAACCAGCCTCCATCGTCCAAGCCCACCGCCAGCGCTACGGCGAACAGGATTATCCTGGCCCCGGTGGCGGAAACCCCTGTACGTAGCTCACCGTCGAAGCGCAACGTGCTTGCGGGACTGCAAAGCAGCACTCCCTGGACGGCGGTGAATCTTGACGCGGTGGTTGGCACCCCACGAACCGCCGTGGACAAGGAGAACGCGGTTGGGCGCTTGCTGAAGCACGGCAAGGAACTGACGAGCCCCGAAAAACGCATGACGGTAGAGGAATGGATCTACTTCAACGCTGGTGAGGCAGAGCAGAAGCTAAAGCACGAGTGCGAGGCCATGGTGAATTCCTTTGAGAGGGAGGGTACGAGAGCCATGAATGTCCTCGAGGGCTTGTCGGCCGAGTGAACAGATGAGGTCCCCCGGTCGGATCCACTAATGGATGAATGAGATATGTATTTGGAGCATGGCAATGCCTGTTTGGTCGCTTTGGCTGGGTTGATTCGAATACATGGCAAAGGCGTTGTTGTTTCGCGTTGGCGATCGCATGAAGTGCCGGTATGATAGAACTTTTGAGTATCTCTGTCTTGGCTTCTTTTGCAAGTGTGCATCTGTGAATTGCCGCTGCCAAGTTGTCTGCACACAAGCCTAGTGATCTCTATTCTCTCATTCTCTCTGACTGCTTAGGATGACGACGGCCATCTGGCATGGTCGAAGTTTTGCTTGGTTGCTACAGCGCAGGACCCATCATACGCCGCCGGTTCAGCGTGGTGAATGTACTTGCGACTGCGAATTGGCTGCATCACCGACCCTCTTTTCATTTGTGTATCTGCCAACCAGAGCGAAGGCGAGTATACCGGCTTACCTGCATTTGTTCCGGGCGGCCGTGGCGGTGATCACGGCGGCAATTACAAAACCGAAAGCAACCACGAAAGGCATACAGTGCAAATGCGGCAGGCAGACTAGACAAAAATATACCATTATTCAACTAATTATGTCTCAATGTCCGCCATCGAAGGTAACTCAACACGACGCTGCCCTCTGCACCCTGCACCGGCCATCAACCTGCCACGAGACACGCGCCTAGCAGACCCAAGAGGGCACTTCTATGAATGAGCGTCCGGGGGGGGGTATCTTTTGAACTTGCCACATCGTCGCTCAACCAGCATCATCGAGGAGGGGGTCTGCTTGCTACTCAAGTCGATTACTCGTATGCTTGTCACAGTGTATATGCCTGCTTGAAATGCATGAATGGCCATTAAAGAGAGTAGTGAATATGCCTGATGGAGGACCACGTGCTGTGGACACTTCAGGCGAAGAAGAAGGCGAGCATAGGCAGAGAGAGCATCAGGAGTGATCCACTGGCGGCCAGGCGAGGAGCAGCCGCCGTGACGACGGCCGGCTGCGTCGAGGCCCCGGTGCCGCTCACGACTCCCGAGTTCGTCGCCTTGCCCGGGACCTGAGATACCGTCTTGGAGCCGCTCCCGGGCTGATTGCCTACAGCGGACGTAGCATGGGAGACGGTGCCTTCAACGGAATCTTCGTGTGAAGCGCTGCCACTCGCGCCGCTCCCGTTGCCGGCAGAGCTCTGCTGTCCTCCAGAGATGGTAGATGATCCAGACCTCGTGCGGCCGGCAGCCAAGGCTGTAGCCTCTTCTGTTATGCTAGTATCTTTAGCTTGAGAAGCTGCGCTGGCGCTTTGTGACTTGACGTTTGTCGCAGCAGCAGAGGACCCTTGAGCTGTCGCCGAGGAGGGCTCCGCGGCGGACTTTGCTGTGCCTGCCGATTGGCTGGGCAATGTCGACTCAGGAACAGCCGAGACCGCCGCAATCGTCGTCTTCGACGTCAGCGTCGTGATTTCAATTGCAGTAAACTCCGCCTGGCTCGTCCCCGCTTGGGCGCTGGTCCCGACGGTCGGCAGGGTCAGAAGCTCGCTTTCAGGACCAGGTGGCGCTGATGAGGTTGACACGGGTCGCTTGCCATCGCAGTAGTCCAGGAACTGTGAAAACTGCGGCTCCACATAGTCTCGGATGGTTATTTTCGTGGCCAGAGTGTTGTTCAAAATGCATGTCGCACAGGTGTTGTAGCCTATACGGAACTGACTGCCAGCTGTGCATAGCGTGTCGGTCTTGCCCACAGACTCGGCAAACAGAAAGGCGTTGTTGCAGTCATCGAAGCATAGACTAGGAGTAATGTCTCGCTTGCCAAACATGTGAAGCTCTCGTCGCTCGTGCTCTCTGCCATACGGCGGCGGAGGAGGGACACTGGTGCTTGCAGTAGAGCGGCGCGGCCATTCCGACAAGCTGGTCTGGGAAACCCAGTTGCCAGTTGTGATCGTCTCCGTATGGCCGTCGCTGACTTTCTCGTAGATGTTGAAATCGAAGATGTCGTAAGACAAGCCGAATGCCTCCGGGTTCAGGTTGAAGTAGCCATATGAAGGGGGATAGTATTGCGTCTCATTCTTCTTCCAGTCTACGCTCGTATATGGGGGCGACCGAAGACAGTCGTGCGGGTCGCAAAGGAAGTCTTTTGAGGGGGGTCCCGGCCACAGGTTGCATCCCTCTGGCATCTTGGGGTTGCAGACATATCCCGGCTTGCAGCCAAAGGTGAGATCCGAGTCTGTTGGCAGCGGAGCCGAAGAGCCAGTTGGAGTCGGGCACACCGTCACGTTGAATATCGGCGTGATCGTGACCGTTCCGGCCGGAACAGTGATTGTCGAGGGGTCAACAACAACTGTGGTTGTCACTACACCAGTCGTACCGGGCTGACCAGGAAGCTCCTTGGTGATGGTCGATACGATGGTTGTCCCAGGAAGAGTCCTCGTCTCTCCTGGAAGTGTGAGGGTCGTCAGTTGCCCTGAAGCGGTAACAATGTTTGTCTGGGTGATGAGCTTGGTGACCTGAGTTACCACTGGGTAGCTGGTGGTGAACGTCGAAACGGTGGTGATGTACGCTGTGCTGATGCTTGTAGTCACCACCGTGTGGTCGGAAGTGATGGTTACGGGATACTCGGTTGAGACGGTTACCGTGCTAGTGAATGTGGTGGGCATCCAGACTGTTGTCGGCGAGGTGCGGATCTGCGTCAGCGTCCGCGTATTTTCCACCGTCGTTGGCACCACCGAGATGGTCGGCACTATCACAGTCTTGGTGGTAACCGACGGCTGAACGATCGTGACCGGCGCTGTGGTCGTCGTTGTCCGCCATTCCGTGGTTGTTATGGTCTCGCAGTACGTGTCGGCGTCCGACCGGCCCTCAATGTTGTATGCCATTGGAGGATAGACCTGGCGCTTCGCTTTCGGAACGCAACTGTCGCGGAATATTAGCCACCGTTCGCACCGCGGAAGACAGGTTACAGCTGGCAAAGAGCGGGGGCCAGTCTCGCACGCCGGATTCCATGGAAAGTCCTCGATGGCCTTCTGTCATAAGGCATTACTTACTTTTTCACGGCAGTAACAGTCACGGGGTAGGACTTGTTAGACATGTCAGCCAACGAGCCCACAGGTTCAAGCAGCCACGGATACTTACAGTCGCAAAGGTTGAAGTTGTTGTGGTTGTGACAAACTCCGTCGTGTACTCTAATTTGGTCGAAACATCGTGCTCGGTGACTGTGGCATAGACCTATGCCGACAATGTTAACACTTCAAGCTGGCAGCAGATTGCGTGCCTGGGGGCGACTCACCGTTCCGAGTACCGTGGTGAGCTCACTAACTGTAATTGTCTCGTATTCTATCGTACTGGGATCAAGTTAGATGGAGAAGCCAAAACCTGACCATGTCAGACTCACTGAATAATTTCGGTCCTGTTATGGCACGTGCAGCACTCGTTGCACTCGGCGCTGAACATCTCTACGCGCATAACCCCCTCCGTCGATATCGCACGTCTATTGAGCGTCCCGTATTCTTGCGAGGCCAGGACGGCCGAGGCGAGGGCGCCCAGGACCCAGAGAGCTGCGTCGAACCGCATTTTGGCCTAACTTGGCAAATCAAACTCGACGTCAGGGTAGGCAACGACCAACGACAGCAAGCGAATGTGTGAGACACAAAGCGCAGTTCGCCTAGTCTTGTCGAGTGCGATCCCAACTCCTGGCGCAGAAAACGAGAGTTTGCGACAGCAGCGTAGCGGAAGCGGGTGGGGGCAGCACAACGTAGATATGTATAGTCAAGGGCTCTGAGCTGATCTTGTGGGAAACGGCACTACGCTCTGGCAAGAAGCACCACCAACAATGCAAGTTGAGGCCCAGGCTGCAGGCAGAGTCACATAGGCAGATGGCTTTGTGGAGCAGTCTTGGCCGTGGAAGCGATTGTCGGACGACTATGATCAAAGAGTATAGGACCCAGATGCTTGCAGCTTGTGGCAGTCCCGAGACACGCGAAAGGAAAGGTCAGTCAAGTTTACGCGCAAGCCCCGGCGCGGGGGACATTAGGCAAGGCGTAGATCCATCAATACGACGACGGACAGGGGGCACTCAATGTCCCTGCAACTAGATCTTTGGCGACGTTTAGCTGGAGGCGATATGAAGTAGTCGGGGCCAGCCGGCGGCCCAGGAACCACATCCATCCCTAGCCACAGCCAGCAGTCCGTACATGCAGAGATTACGGCCGGGTGGAGCCCGTACGCAGCCACGACATGGATGCGGCGTCTTGGTCCACCGCGAATGGCCCGTCTGGGGTTGGATCGGGCCATACGGCCATGGCAGCGATGTCCGAAGCACATGTCGAGGAGAGGTGATGCATCGGCGCTTGATATTCGTTTGGCGAGCCACAACACACGGAACAACAACAAAGCAGCTGGTTGCGGTTCTGTCAGCCTTGCGTCGACCTTCCTTGGGCAGGCCTCGTCGTAATGCTCTACAAGTACAGAGCTTTGGCGTGGAGTTGGCCACGGTTATCCACTGGTTGGAGATAAAGTGCTTGGGCTAAGAAGCAGGGCTGGTGCGCGGAATAGTAATATGGCTCAGAAACCGTTCGGCCGGGCACAGGCAAAGCAAGCATCTTCGCGCCCCTCCTGTTGACGGGTACATGTAGATCCCGGCACTGCCGCCATGGTCTCCGGCGGGGTGGTAGGACGAGCAGTGAGCATAACAAAGGAAAAGCTCATGAGTCGGCGTACTCGCAAAAGTCCAGTACTTGACATGACGGCTCAAAGTAGCATCTGATGAGAGCATGTATGGCTAGCTCTCACAGCAGATCGGCAAATGTCCGCAAACGACGGAGCCAACAGCATATTCAATGAGACAGCAAATGCGCAACGCAGCACCGCATCCTTTCAACGACACTTGCCATCGGTGATGGGAAAGCAGGCACTTCCGTTTTGGGCTTCGGTGCAGTTGGTGGTATAATGGGCCGCATCGTGTTGCTTCAGGCAAAGGAACCCAGCGAGCGAGTTGGCCACTTGGCTGCTGAAGAAGGACAATACGTGAAGCCGGGTTGCCAACAGCATTGTGTGGAACAGCATGAGGTGCCTGCCCGTACGCTCGGAGCACGTACGAATGGGTGTGCAGTGAAGTGATGCCACTGCCCCGAAGGCGGACAGGTGGCGATGGCAGGGGGGTGCTGCACGGCGGCATCGAGGGTGGGCGGGTGCAACGGTCCCGTACGGACACTGCATGCGCATACGTAGGTACGTACGAGCCTGGGTGGTCTGCGTCCGCTCGGCCCACATGAGGCATCGGACGGGATGGCACGGTACTGTACGTAAAAGGCGCAGCCAGCCCGGGGCAGCAGGTCCCGAGAACGCACACCGAGGATATCGTGTCTGAAGAGGCGACAATCGAGCCCAGCAGTAGTGTAAGACGGGCGAGTCCAGCGGAGTGCGCCACGTTTGGACACCGCGTGTCGGCGGACGTGGATGCAATTGTTGACGTCGGTCATGTTGACGGTGGTGGTGAAGCTGGCAACGCACGAGGCGGAGGAGATTAGAGCGGTACGGACTACAAAGTACTCGTACCCAGCACTTCGGAGCCTTTTGCCGTGGCTCCACCCGTCCGTTTTGGCAAGAGCTTCTCCGCGGGTTCCACAACGGGAACGGGCCACCAGCAGCTGCAGCGCCCATTGGCTGCGTGGACTGCCCCTTTAGGCAACCGCCGAGGCACCCGACTTCCAACTCTCATGCACCTCATCGATGGCCGCTCACAGGACGGCAGGCTCACCTTGCTCTGGGAGAGTCTCACCCTCGCAGGTCTCACCCATCATCACTCTCACCCAGCATGCTGCCAGCCCAGCCAGCTCATCTTCCCCGCGACTCTCCAGGTCTTGCCACCGCTCAATCATCAGATTGGATCCGAGGCCCTGCAAGCCTGGGCGAGCACTGGCACTCGGTCGGCGGCGACCCCGCAACGCCTTGCCTGCGGGCCCTGGCCGAGTGGATTGAGCTGTCACCTCCCCTGCCCTGTCAAGCAGCCCGGTCCCCCGCGCCACCAGATTGTCTATTGTTGCTGCTCCTCCGGTTGGCCCGTTGGTTCTGCCTCTGGCAACACCTCAACTACGGCCCAACAAACAACAAGCACTCCCACTATCTCGGGTCCGGCAGATGCCCCAACGCCAATGCCCCTTGCAGCGCAAAGAGGGCACGCAAATCACGTCCTAGATGAGCCCGCCACCGCACAGCGCCTTTTTGAAGCATCTGCCCGGCAACAGGTACAGACCAGCACGCCAAGCCGGTCGTTGTTGGTCGCACGCGCCGAATATCCTGGCATCATGCACTGGCTTACCATTGCGGGTCTCCTGGACTCGTCCATCAATCAGCGCCATTCGAAGCTGCACTCGCGTTATGCAGTGAGACCTGAACTAGGACAGACCGGTCCTGGCCCCGCGCTTTCAACTCTGGCCCTTCAGCAGCTTCGCGGTCTTGACGAACAAAAGCCTAAACCCGCGTGACTCGATGCGATTTGCGACGTCACCTCCTCGGCCGATGCCCTTGCCAGGTTGGCGGCCTCGGCGTCCTAGTGCAGGTTCCCGTTCGGCTAGCCAGGCGACCATGCAACTCGACCCTGTCCGCAAAGCCCCTCTTGCGTCCTCGGTCTGTCGTTGCGCTTCTAGATGCTCACACGGCATGGAGTTGGGCTTGGCCATAGACAAGGTCTTCCACGGCAGCCTTACATTGCCATTGTCACCCGAGCAAAGTCCGTACCAAGGCAGCCAACGTTTCCTCGCAACCCTCACCAACCCCCTACCCAGTTCAATAGGGCAGGGGCCATGAACGCGTCCCAGCTCTTTGTCCATGTTGTATAAGCGTGGTGTGCTGAGCAGTCAGAGAGAGGTGGCGTTCACCCTGTTAACTTACTCGGATCGCTTGGCCAGGAAAATGACGCGAGGCGCCAATACTGCCCTTTCTATCTATCCGCTTACTGCGACTGCCAAAGCACTCCTCCAGTAACGCCGAAGTTTGCGCTTGAATGGAACGTCAGCCATTGAGTTCTTGCGTCGTTTCACATCGGCCCTTATTGGCTCCGCCGCCATCACTTCCTTCCGCTTGGCGACCAGCCTACCACTATGCGCCTCGTGTTGCGAGAGCAACGACGCGGGGCACCTTGGTGCATGATGACAGAAAAACGCTCCCACACAAAGGTCGCCACCGTTCTGCTGGCTCCAAAACATGGCTCCTCTGTGGTCCGGTCTTTCGACCTTCGCCACGAGCCTTAATGATTTTGTGAAGGGAGTGGGGCCTCTGGTGGTGTCACACCAAGTGCTCACTGCTTCGCACCAACCCGACCATGCCCGTGCTTCAGAGCCCCATGTCTGAGCCCTGCGTACCTTGAAGTCCGCTGCATTCGCTTCTGGACCGCGCTGTTGGTGGACTCTTCCTTCAATCCCACCATTGTCCACGTCGTCCCGATTCTATACAGAGGACAGGGCGTGGCTACCTCGGCTTCCTTTCGCGATCCGTTTCATCGTAAAACACCATTCTAATGGCCTCGCGCGCCACTGCTGAGTGACCTACCTGTCCATGCATGATTGCGCCGTTGATGCAAATTCCTGTGAGATCTGACGGTACAGCCCGGGTTTCCCAAGCTCTGTTTCAGCAGAAGATCCTTTCGAGCACCAAGTTTCCCTGCCAGGGTGCTTTGGAAAGACCTCATCTTGCTAGCAGTTGACGAAACGCTGCATTGCTTCATGTCGACTTTCGTATGTCATCAAAGGCTGTCGCGATGAAACATCACAGTGCTTTGTTCTTGGGCCTTTATGGCCTGTTGGCCGCTCCATGTGTCGCTCAGTTCAACAATTGGGCATCCAATCAGATTAATACAACGATTTGCTACTGGAAACAGCCTCGAGGTAAGGTCCCGACGATATCCTCTTGGGGGACGCTGGGTGCTGAGATTGAGCTCTGACTGATTGCTTTCCGCAGCGGCATTGATACGAGATACGGTCTATCTCGATGGAGGAAACATATGGTGGTCGCCTGGGTTCGACTCAGGCAAAGTGGGAACCGTAGTCAATCCGGGTTCGTGTGCAACGCAGTGGACATGAGCTGAATGCGAGCTAACTTCGTTCAAGGCAACTATCAAGGGCTTATTCTGACCTACAACCTGAGCGAGCCTTTCACTCCCGACACCAACGTCACAGGCATCCTCCTGAAGAACAAGATTTCGAAAGCCAGAGGCGGCACGGCAAACGGTATCAGCTCGGAGCCAAATTACTTCGATGGTGCTATGCTCGCCAACGATGCGGAGTTCTACCTGTACGGCGGCGCGGTCTTCAAGAACGACAAGCTGTATGCCGATCCAGCTGCGAACGCCGTGCTGAAATACCAGGGATATCAGTACGGGGTGGAAAAGTCGCTTTGGCAGAAGGGATTTCTTGACACCCGTCTCGACGATGGAATGACCCGATATGTCGCCTACGGCGCAGCTGTCAGCGCGCCCTCGGAGAACAAGGCCTGGTACTTCTCAGGACTGACATCGCCAACTCGCGGCCCCATGTTCTTCAATGCCGGTAGCAATGAGTCCACCATGGCGGTGAACGTCTCCAATGCCCTCATCAGCCTAGACATGGGCACGCAGCTCAGCGAGGAATGGAGCAACAGCACACTGCCAGACAATGTCAAGGGGCGGTCAAATGCAGAAGCAGTCTGGGTCCCAGTAGGCAAGCAAGGGGTTCTTGTGGTGCTCGGTGGTGTAACGTACCCAGAGTGGGCTACCACCGTCCATCATTCAACAGACCCGGACGCAAGCGTAAGTGTGACAAAACCTTGGGGCTCCAGACAATCTCTAACAAGTCCCATAGACAAAAGAAAGCATAGAGTTTATGCGTACCATCGACATCTACGACGTTGAGAGCAGGAAATGGTACAAGCAGCCGACAAGGGACGGGCCAGGAACACGAAGCAGGGGTTGCGCAGTGGTTGCTACCGCGGCCGACCGCTCAAGCTTCAACATCTACTACTACGGTGGTTTTGATGGTATTCACCCAACAGGTGACTTTTATGACGATGTCTGGGTGCTCTCCCTGCCCTCGTTTACCTGGACCCAGATCAACAATGGCACCAAGCTTCACGGCCGAGCCGGCCATAAATGTTTCCTACCTTATCCGGACCAGATGATGGTCTTTGGCGGTTACGCCCCTGAAGCCGGCACCCTTCCCTCGTGCTTGGACAAAGGGCCTGTCGTGATTTTCAACACCACCAGCGGCCAGTGGATGGACTCGTATGATCCATCAAAGCACGGCGCATACGGCGTTCCTGAGAGAGTAAGAGCAGCAATAGGAGGTAATTCTAATGGCGGCGCAACGGTCACCGAGCCGGCGCCTTCTGGGTGGGCAGCAAGTGGCCTAGGCGCCGTATTCGCGCAAAAGTACGAGACCAGCAAGATCACGACGTACTGGCCGTATGGCGCCGAACCCGCAACCAGTCGACCGGATCTTCCAAAGAGTAGTGATGGTGGTGGGGGTGACGGCAACGACGGAGACGACAAGAAGCACATCATTATACCCGCAGTTGTCGTACCCATTGTCTTTCTCATTGGGGCCGCCCTGATGGCCTGGCGCTGGCTCCTTGCCCGAAGAAAGCGTGACGGCAGCGTTTCCAAGGATTCAGGCTCGGACGAAGCCACCTTGCGCATTCGATCGTGGATCAGGGGCCAGCACCCTGAGAAAGCCATTACCGTGACGAGTTCAGACGTCGTGTCCCCGAGTCCGGAAATCGGAAAGGCGCCTTCCGTTGCCCCCATGTCACCCGTAACCGAGCACTCTACACACCATGAAATGGAGGACACGCAGGTTGCGGAATTGGACGGTAAGTGTCTGGTTTTATGCGCCAATGCGACCGAGAGAGCCGCAGCTAACCACGTCTCCGCCTGCCGAGTTACATGACACTGGCCTTTCGGCCATTGATGTAATACAAAAGCACTCCCACTTTGCACAGCACAAGGCTCGTTCTCGAAATGATCCGTCTCAAGGCTCGTTTTCCTTCGCCGACAACACAAGCTTCGTCTCCCGAACGTCTGGTGCAGCAAACAGCGCACGGGTCGACTCGCCGCTCCTCGGACACTCAACTCCGTTCGTTGGCTTCCCCAGGCCCACTGTCGATGAGTCTGGATATGGCGAGCAGGGCCCGAGCGTTCGCGAAGGTTTTGACCAGCTGGTCTCTCCTGCGACTGCTTCGCCGCCGACGGCTGGCGAGGTGTTTGCGGATGACTACATTTCGGCTGGAGGGGCGGTTCATACGAAGAAGAAGAGCGTTTTCCATGAGAATGACGAAGACTTGGGCAAATTCTGAACTAAGGTATTGTAATGCTTTAGGTGGCAAGTTTGGTTTTGATTATCCCAATTTTGTGTACTCCGTACACGAGCTGCTCTTGAATACCTTGTAGTTTTCTGCTCTGGAGCTCGTTCGGGCCGCAGGGATCTCAGTTCCAACTTTGCCCTTTTTGAAGCAAACAAAAAAGCTCCTTGACCATGAAACGGTGGTTCATTTCATCCAGATTGTTCGTAGCGTTCCACGTCCATGATGCGAAGAAGATTCCTTCGTACCATCATTTCGCCCGACAATTCTTATACCTCGACAATCTCATCGTCCTCGTCTGCTTCTATTTCCTCTATCCTTCCGCCTCCATTGGTATCCGACTCCTCCTCGTCCCGCATCAGAACCTGCACCAGCCGATCGCAAGCCTCCCGCACCGCCTCGTCGTTTACCCTGAGATGCGTCTCACGGATGATGGGATACACTCTGACCTCACGCAACAGATCACGGCCCTCGCGCGTGGTAGTCAGCAACGTGAGCGTCTCGACATGCGTCTGCACGACGGTGCTGTCGGGGTCACGCTGCTTGTCGGGCGGGAGCAGCTGCAGGTCGGGCAGCATAGCCATGGTATCGTCGACTTCATACTCCTCGCTGCCAGTGATGGGCAGCAGCACATCGGCAGGACGTCGATGCCGTCAGAGGATAGGAAAGACGGGTGCGAAGCGACATCGAAGGCGACGTTCTTGATGGTGCTGGCGACGCCCTTGCGGCGCACGTCGGACTTGTGCTCGGTGAAGACCTTGAGCTTGGTCAGGGGGATGACGCCGTCGTAGGGCTGCGGGTTGACGAAGAATTGCCGGATCTCGGGGTGCTTGGCCAGATCAGCGAAGACGTAGGCAAGGTAGTCGAAGTCGGCCGACTTGTTGTAGGCGCCGTCCTGGCCCTTGACGAAGAGATCCATGAGCTGGTCGAGGACGATGTCGTCGGAGCCCAGCGCCTCGGGAGCTTGTTGCTTCCGTTGCAACACAGACTTGATGCCATCCCACTTGGCGAGGTTGGCCAGCAGCATGGCCAGCAGGTTTGCATTCGGCTCTTCGGGGTTCTGATGATGGGTCAACATCGGTCACTTGAGTGGTGAGGTAGTGGGTGGGTGAACTCACAACCAAGTACGCAAATACAAGGTCCAGAAACTTTTCGTCTTTTACAAGCTCTTCCAGCACTTCCGGGTCGCCGGACAAGTTGACCAAGATCGTCAGGACATTATGGGCTATTTTCTGCGCAAGAGGCTGTCAGTTTGCAGCTGGGCACGCTGACACGGGAATCGCCAGGTCCCAACTTACAGGATGGTCCTTGATCAGGAGCTTGAGATTTTTTATGGGCTTCAACTCGTCCCCCTTGAAGATTGCTGGCTCCGCTGTTGAGTAGGGCACGAGGTTCTCGGCGGCGGCGAGACGAATCTGAGGGTTGGGGTGGGTGAGGAAGCCCACGAGCTGGTTGTCAAGGCTAGTCAGTAACTTCTCATACAACGTGACGCTCATGAGCACGGTTCACGGAGCACTGACCTCTTCAAGTTCCGTCGGCATCTTGGCTCTTCAATGGCCCAATATCTTGCTTGAGCTGATGAGCCAAGCGTGGTGATGTTGGTGATGTAGAGGGGCATTTTTAGATGGTGGGGGTTCAAAGCCTGAAGTTCCAGCGTCATAGGCCGGGGTCCAGGTCTCTTTGGGACCCACTAGGCTCATGCTCTTAGCCAAACTCAAGCATACTCAAGAAGCTGCTTTATGAATGGTAAGCTAAAGTGCAAAGGTCCAGAGAAGCTTTCTGTATATTGCTCTTTGTTTTCTGTTTTCCTTAAAGCTGCGTCGGGCTGGAAAGTGAGAGTCTCCGAAGAAGGGGCATGGCGAGCCGACTCAGTTCCAACAGAGTCGGCAGAAGTCCCGACCGTCAAGGCTTACCGATTTATTTGACTTGTTGCGCCTTTCTACTTTGCATTTCCTCCCTTTACAACCCTCTTTCCATCAATGTTTCTGTTCTCTCACGAGATACGGCCGAATCAAATACTTGCGCAAATGCCAGGCCTCAAGGGCGGTGAGCTGCATCGCACCTTGCTGGACTCGGCGCTAAACCTAAATCAGAGTGAGGGGTGGCAGATCGATAAGACAAATTTTTGATTTTCTGCCCACCGCAGCCGCTAGTGAATAGGCACAACTCCTGCAAACCGCACCCATCACATCTTGAGCTGCTCTCTTCACAGCCCCATTGATACAAGATGCCCAAAGCCACGACTCCCACGGCCGGCCGCCCAGCCAGGCGCCACAATCCTCTCGAAGACGACATTGTCGCCACGGGTGTCCTACGGACCACCAAGCCGGGCAAGAGAAAGGCCAAGGACGTTGAAGATGCCGACGAGAACTTTGTCGACTCCAAGGCGTCCAAGAACATCCTGCGGATAGGACGCGAGCTGGCCGAAGAGGAGAATGCAGAGCGCGCCGCCTCCATGCCGGAGCCTACCGTCGACAACTTCGGATACGACTCGCGCTTCGACGACGCCGTCGCCGATGAAGAAGGCAAGACATACGACGATGACGAGGCCTGGGGCGATGAGGAAGAGGAGATGGTAGAGGAGATTGAGGTGGACCCCCAAGATCTTGACATGTACAAGAAGTTCATGCCGGACGAGGAAGACGACTTGTTGAAGCACGGTTGGGATCGCAAGCCCACGGGCGAGGAGCAGGGCGACAGCGTCAACCTGGCGGACCTCATTCTGGAGAAGATTGCCGCGCACGAGGCCGCCGAGTCGAGGAAAGACGCTGGCATGCCGGTTGACGACTACGAACTGCCGCCCAAGGTGGTCGAAGCCTACACCAAGTAGGTGCCATGGCACTCCCCAGGAGCTGACATGGAGCTTTACTGACTTGACCAGGATCGGGCAAATCTTGTCGCGCTACAAGTCTGGGCCTCTCCCCAAGCCCTTCAAGATTCTCCCCACCATTCCGCACTGGGAGGAGATTCTCGACATCACCCAGCCCGAGCGGTGGACGCCCAATGCCTGCTACCAAGCGACGAGAATCTTCGTCTCCCACAAGCCCTTTGTCATACAGCGGTTTCTGGAAATGGTGGTTCTCGAAAAGGTTCGCGAGGACATTTATGAGACCAAGAAGCTCAACGTCCATCTGTTCAATTCTCTCAAGAAGGCTCTTTACAAGCCTGCAGCTTTTTTCAAGGGTTTTCTGTTCCCGCTGGTCGGCGGTGGAACCTGCACGCTTCGCGAGGCTCACATCATCTCGGCCGTCCTGACCAGGGTTTCCATTCCTGTTCTGCATTCTGCGGCAGCCATCAAGGGCCTTTGCGACATCGCCGCGCAGGAGGCATCACAGGGCAGCGAGGGTGGTGGTGCGACAAACATCTTCATCAAGGCGTTGCTGGAGAAGAAGTATGCGCTTCCATACCAGGTCATCGACGCGCTCGTGTTCCACTTCCTACGATTCCGCAGCGTCGACCCGGCTAGCGTTCAGCATGGCGACGCCATGAGCGGTGTATATGCCGAGGGCGACGCCAAGACCAAGCTACCCGTCATCTGGCATCAGAGCCTCTTGGCATTCGCGCAGAGATACAAGGGCGACGTCACCGAGGATCAGCGCGAGGCCTTGCTTGATCTCTTGTTGACCCACGGTCACTCTGCTATTGGCCCGGAAGTGCGACGAGAGCTGCTGGCCGGCCGAGGCCGTGGCGTCCCTCTGGAGCCTGAGGAGATGGGCCTGGATGGGGACGACACCATGGCCATCGACTCCTGATTGATATAGGGATGTTTCCGAAATAGCAAGACATGAGCATGATGTGGTTTGAGAGGTCATGTACGGCGTTTGGAGTTTGGGCTGCTGGCCTGTGATCTTTTCTGGACACACGAGGAGGAAGCTGTTGTTGACTGCACAAGGTAGTCAATGCAAGAGGGTTGCCCCGTCGATACCAATTATAGCAGCACTTCTGAAGAGACAAACATCATGACTCAACCAGGTGCATGCGCCTGCCGAATGATATCCTTGGACACTAGCCCAAGCTTCCGGTCCTCTGGCAGGCGATGTCCCGCTTTAACGGCGAGGAGCGAATGCGACGACAGCGAGGCGACACCCAGTCTGCCAACGCACCTTTCATCGCCATCAGAAACGCACCCAGCATCGCGTGGCCCTTTGGCCTTTGTCCTACCCAACCTATGATATTCTCCACCTAAGCAACGTGCACATTCTTTCCGACGACGCGACGCCAGCCTCGGTGTGCACCACCTGCGTATTGTTGCACTCGACCCTGGTATCTTCTCGCTCGGCCCTACGCATATCCTTGAAGCCAGGCCTCCTCTCATCCGCTGCCCACGTCGCCCCTCGCCCCTCTCCTTGCTGCGGACGGAAGTCAGCCGGCCGGGCGAAGCCGATGCGACGGCGCCTCGTGAAGAGCGCCATGTCGGACTCGCTGATGCAGAGATCGACTCTTATCAGCAGCCCCGGCGAGATGAGGTGGGTAGACGGCGTTCCCTCTGGCCGCCTCTCCGGCAGCTAGCGACATCATGAGACTAGAGTGCAATGCTAATGGCTGGGATTAGCTACTTCAACATACCCGCCCAAGCCTTCTCCAGGCCGCCATTATCTTACCTCACCTTTCCGGCGCCGCCTCCAACGCCCCAGCCGACGCCTCCGTCTCCGCCTGACTCCTTCAGCGCAGCCCCGTTCGGCTGGCAGGGGATGATGCCCGACGACGGCGCATCCTCGGCCTCTGCCCTATTGTCCTACTCTCGCCAAGTCCAGAGAAGCATCCAAAGGTCGACTCCCTCGGGCTCACCCTCGGTGGCGGCGGCGGCAACGCACCCAGCCGCGCCTCCGAAGCCCACGTTTGGCGTGGATCCGCCTCGCCCGGCTCGCGAGGGATTCGAGTAGGTCTGGTTTCCAGAGGGCTACTGGGCCGAGCGCCGGCTCGTCGAGGGTGGCGGGTCGCGTCACGAGAGCAACGCCAGCTCGCGCTTCTGGAAGTAGCGCTCGAACAAGTCGGCGAGCGAGACGAACCCTCCAACCGCGACGCTGCTCTCTAAGCCGGGCAGGAGCACACCTAGCTGGCAGGGCCAAGCGCTGCGCTTCCTTGAGCCACCGCCGAGTCCGTTCGTGTCAGAATCAGCGCACGTGCTCTCGCTGCAGAATCCAGCAAGCGAGACGAACCTCAGTCCTGTCACGTCACGACGCTCGACCGAGGATGAGATCGTTGATGAGGTCTGCTCTCAGGAGACTGTCGTCAAGACTCGCTCCGTGAAAGTCGTGTCCAACACTGCCGAGCACCCGTCTGCCAAGCGATGGTACACCAGAGCCCGGAGAGAGATTGGATCCAGGATCAAGCCCAGTGGTCGTAGGGAGGTACGAGAACGTGCCAAGTTGCGCACTCGGCCGGCGACTGCTTGCTGACCTACGACTCCCACTGGTATAGAAGCGACTTGCAAAAAGCGTCCGCGCGGCCACCGACGACGATGGCAACGACGACGACGACGACAAAGATTTTGGTGACCCCATGGTCGATGGCACACGCAGCCTCATCTGTCCGCCGAACGTCATCAAGTTAGGTTCCCGGCTCAAGGACGATGTCGGCGCGACCAAGATCTCGCGCAAGCTGTTTGGCAGGGCGCCGTGGCACCGCAGGGAGTCCTTTGGCCGCAGGAGGTCGAATGATTCCCTCAGCTCCGTGGGCAGCTCTGTCAGGGAGGTCATCCGGGCTGACACGCCGCCCGCCACGCCCAACTCTCTGCACGAGACCATGGACCGTGCGTTGTGATATGTTCCCCTCTGCCGGTTTGAACGGGCGTGCTGACGGAAGTATGCAGCGTTCTTCCGAACCACAAGCAGCCAGTTCCCAGGCGGAGTAAGCATTGTGGTGTTTCGCGCGCCTTTTCCCTTTGAACGTGTCTTGATTCTTACGTATCTATCTCCAGGAAGCCGTGCGTGTCAATACGCCGCCCCTCAACGAAGACAGAGCAGATGGCAAGTCGCGTGCCTTCTTCACCAGCATGATGCCTCCCACAGACGGGCCCGGTCTCGTTCATGGCAACGGCAACGGCAACGGCCGCAGCCACGGGGCCAGACTCAGCGGTGGTCGCGGCACCAGGAACGGCAACAGCCTTACGTCAAGGCACCACAGGCCCGTGCCATCCCGCCCTCCGTCCCGCCAGGCGTTCCATGACGGCCGTAGCAGCCTGTCCGCCCAGGCGCGCGAGTGGTGGGAGCCCATGCCCCATCGTCCCAGCCGCCAAGGGCCGCCGCACGCCTCTGGCGACTTCCGCTTCGATGTCCCAGAGCATCTACCCAGCAGCCCGCTATGCGCTGCGAATCTCCGCCATGCGCGCGGCGGGACGGGGGTGTGCGTGTTCCACGGGCGGCGGAAGACCAAGGTGACGTCGAGGATCGCGAGGAGCTGGGCAGGGAGTTCTGGCTCCGGCTCAGGTGTGGACCCGAGACAGTAACGCCAAGCAATACCATCCTACGACGATGGGATATCGGCAGCAGAGTCGAACGCTAATAAATCAGTCCTTGATACAGACACAGTAAATGTCGCTTTCCTTCTATTGCCAACAAGAGCCGACCCGTTCTATAGATATCATTGAATTAAATGCTCCGGAAGCACCATGGCTTCCCGTGCAAACACCACATCTCCTCACATTGAGTTCGTAGTACCGTGTCACTTCTCACATGTGAGCAGCACCCCTGTACTCTGTCGGTGCTCTCAACGGATCGTAGCTCGAATGCGGTCTGTCGGAACCGCTGTACGCAACACCGATGTCTTCCGTCCGAAACCCCTTGTATTGCCCCACCCCGACATCGTCTTTGATCATGCGAGGATGAAGGCTCTGGCGCTGCTGCCCCTCCGCGCCCACGTAACCAAGTCCGCCGGCGGTCTTTGCATCGTTGCTCGCCCAGTCGCCCGGCGATGTCAGGGGCAGAGAGACGGGGGCGTATGGCTGCCGGCGGCGCATGAAGTGATGCGCATTGCGCTTGATGCCCTGACCGTTGAGGTGGGTGATGATAAGGGCGACGGTCCATATAAAGGTGATGAGGGGCAAGACCCAGGCCGTCTGCAAGAATTCAGAGAGCACCTCGGGATGAAACCAGAGCGTAGCAGTAACGCCCATGGCGAGCGCCAGAAGGAACAAGATGACGAGGCGGATGACGGGCCAAACCTTCAGCGGCGGCGTGGTGCGTGCAATCAGAGACAGGAGAATCATGAAAAAGAGGGTGCAGCCAGAGGCGACGTAGCCGTAAGCAAACTGTGCCGCGTTAGCATCACATCACGTCCATCTCAAGAGTCGCCGACGGTGCCAGTCAAAGCATACCACTAGTCTGTAGCGTTCCCACGTCTTGTCATGGATTTGGCCTTGGAAACCCCCTCCCTTGACGTCTTTGCTCGCCGTAGGATCCCGGGTGGTGATGTCGCTTTCGAGGTTGATGCCAAAGTTTGCAAACAAGGCATTGGTCATGGACGACATTATAGCGATGGAAGCAGTCATGAAAACCTCGATTCCGTTGGCATCGGCGTCGGTGAAGATGTTGTCGTCCCCAGTCTCAATGTAGCTGACGAATTCGGACCAGAAGCTGTCAGGTATCTGTGTGAGATTGGCAATCGCTTCGTTGACAGTGTCAAAAGTGCTGAGGACTTTGGGTGGATACAGCTCGAAAAAATCTCTGGTGGTTTGGTTGAACTTTTCCTGGAAACCTTTGCTCGTTATATTGGCCATGTCGTCTATGTCTCCTTGTTCCACACCAAGCAGAACACGATTGAGCACCTCCACGATCTTGGACCAGATGAGATACTGTGTAAAGCCCTGCATGAATAGTGCGAGGGAGAGATGGAACGGTAAGTGCATGGTGGTCCACAGCTGCTGCCGCAAAGCCGGCAGGGAAAATGAGGACCTCAGCCAGTCGAAGTAGATCAAGAAGACGAAGTAGATGGTCGTGCAAGCAGCCGTCACGAGGCCAATGGTAACAGCATCTACAATCTTACAGTCAGCCTTGGTACGGATACGCGGGGACGCACTGAAGGCCACTCACTCCAAGCGTCTGGCGACTTGACAATGGTCACAACTTCCTTTGCAACCTGCACAATGCCATCGCCAAGCATCATGACTGTGAGGAGCGCCATGCGCTTCATCAGGTGCGTTTTGGTCAAGCTGAGGACGGGCGAAAGGTTGGACAAGAGGATGCTGAGAATGCCCTCGGCGCCTGAAACGAAGTACCAGGTTATGAAGACACGACTCCTTCCTTGCCGGAACCGAAATGTAATGCCAAGGTAAACGAGCGAGGCGGCGACATGGACAGCGGTCTGGAGATAGAGAGGCAGGCGAGCCTTTTTGAACTTTCTGACATGCCACAACGTCGTCGCGTACTCGACTGCTAGACAAGCGCGTGAAACCGCGAGGATGACGGCTGCAGCTGTTAGCTCAATTTCAATTGGAGGTTGGCGATGCTTGAAATCTACATACACATGGACCTCATGGTTGTCATGTTTTGATTAGTCGGATTGAATTTCGGAGCCACCACAGCGAAGCCGACCAGCACGCCAAGCTGAATGGCCCTCGTCACGCGGGCTTCATTTTTTGTTAGCCACGGAACCTTGAGTTTGGGTGGGGGGAAAATCGCTTACCGAAGATGCTGTCTGTAACATAGCGAACATCGTAGAGTGTCACCAGAAACCAGGTCAACCACAGCAAGCTTGAGCAGAATGGGGTCAGTGCGACTCTCGCGGGATGGCGGTAGCAGCAGCCTCGTCAATTGGCATAGTGACGCACCAAAAGTAGCCAACGTAGGCCTTGAAGCGGGCGTGGTTGGTGACTTCTTGGTTCTCGGAGAAGACATTGTAGTTGGCGGCGAAGAAGAGGTCGAAGAAGAGTTCCAGGAGGGTTGGCTCCTGATGCTGCAGGTGTATGCCAGGGTCAGTAAGAGGCAATTGCGCGGCAGGCTGAAGTAACGAACCCGCGCGAATCGGGGTAGATCTTGGTCTTGAAAGTCGCATTCGACACCACCGGTCAACTCGCGGCTCGCAAGGGGCGATTCGGCGGGGCTTCGGTCTTTGTCGCCGCTGCCCGGAGTGATTACGGGGCTCTTGAAGATCCGGAGCTTTTCAGGGGGGTGCGAAGGGTGTTGGTGAAGATCCGACATGGTGCTGGCCGTTGCGAATCACCGTGGTAGTCGTCGTCGAGCTGAGCCGAGAGGCATCGCTGGGGTCGAGGAAAGCGGCGTTTATCATCACAGCTTGATCGACAACAAGAGGGGGCAGCCATAAGGTTTTCTTACGAACTCAGACGCTGGGACGTAATGGGGCATTACTAAAGTGCTCGGTGCGAGATCCATGGCTAGGCTTACGAGTACGGCTAACCAGAGCTGCTAGCTGGGACGGTCAACGAGGATGGGGTCATTCGTGCGGGTGCTGGCCCCACCAACGGACCGGCCGACGAGGGTTGCAGGGGCTGTACGAGTAGATCCATGGAGGCGAAGCTGTAAGTCGGTTTTGTAAGTCCCTCAAAGGGACGAAAAACGCCTCGGGGCCAGCCATAGATGTGTGACGATGGATGGGTGAAGCCCGTTGGCGCCACCGAGTACGTTTGAGTCGACATGGCGGCTTGCAACACATGAGACGCCAGTAGATCCGACGTGCAAGAGAAGGGCCGGAATGCAGCCAAGATCGGACCCCTGCGCTCCCCCCATGGTCCTCGTGGGCAGCCGCAGGGCTGAAGAAGACCTCGTTGGATCTGCATGACTCGATTGGGGGAACCGGCCGAAATGGGGGACGGAAGACGCTCCAACCACAGCGTCGACGCATACTCTGAGGGCTGGAGGTGATGCATCAAAGCCAAGGTCCTTGGCGAGGCCCGACCCTTTGCATAGATATTGGACTCTTGGTATTGATTATCCTCGGAACGTCCCGCTGCGTGAAATCGCGGCTTCTTCTCTTGTTGGTTGAAGCTTTGACCGCGCGTCACTGCCGACGATGAGACGACATGGCTGCACGGTCACCACCCTTTGGTTGTGAGACGGACCGGGGCCACTGCCGAAACGGGGGGCGCCATGGCGTCCTTGACGAAGTGCGCGAAGCTCTGCGAGCACCCACCTTACTCGACGCCGCTCGGCACGACATCCGTAGATTGCGCTTGCAACTCTCCCGACTTGGCAACCAACCATGTAGTAATTATTCGTACGCGCGGCACGGCGCAAGATCAAAGTCAGATGCCACAGAGACGTTGAGGGTGGTCATTGCGGCGGGGGGGCCTCGCAACGATAATCTCGAAGGATCTTACCACCCAAGGCTAGATCGGGGCTCCTCTCTTGCAAGGCGATGATTGCGCAACGACGATTCGCCAATGGGAGGCATAGACGATTGGTTGATGGGATGGGGCTCGAGGCTGTGCTGCTTCCATGCGCACATTTGTTGCTGGGGAACGGGGACGGAACAGGCCGAGTTCGCAGCGCACAAGAGGCAGCAGCGTGGATGGATCAGCTGTTCCTTTCGGCTGGTAGCCCCCGTGGCGCACTGTGGCTCGGCTGGCGCGGCGGCCCTGGCTCGCTCCCTCGGGGGTCGGTCAGGCTTGCGGTGCCTGAGGTGGTGCCCTGTGCCTGGCGCGTTGAATTAAACGCGTCGGGTCCGATACGCGCCGCGCCACCGCTTTCTGCCGTAGATGACCGCATTGGCTCGACGTCCGCTGGCATGCAACATGCCAACCTGAATCAGAAGGACAAAGCCAAAGTGCAACGCAACGGCATCGCGGCTCAATTGCCGTCGACTGCCTCGAGCTTGCATCCGCCCAATAGCCTTCTCCACCCTTTTGCCCTGCGCTTGCGCGTTGCCGCTGCGCGGCATGGCCATGGACCATGATGCCACGACGACGCCGACGAAGCGGAAGCGAAACCTCCCCCAAGCAGACGCCGAGCCAGTCCTGACGCCGGCATCCATCAAGCGACGCAAGCTAGACGATGCGGGTGCCGAGTCGCCATCGACCCCCAAGGCGTTGAACGCCATCGCCTCGGCAATATCAGGCGTGCTTGGATTCGTGCGCCAGCAGCCCAAGCCCGCGAATGGCGACACCGCTACGACCCAGGCACCCGGCCCCAATGGCCACGGCCTCGCCCCAAGGCCCCAACCGCAAGCTCCCTTTCTCACCAACCCCAGCCCGCGGCCGGCTATAAAATTGGCGGCGCTCAGGGGCACGAAATGGGATAGGGGAGACCTCGGTGATGCCAAGATGGCGAAGAAGCCAGTGACGACTCCGAGAAAAGCGTCGGCTAAGCCTTCGCCGGCATCCGGCAAAGGGCGTGGTCGAGTACAATGTAGCGGGCTGGATTCACCATCAAAGGGGCGACCTGGCTCTTTACTGAACGGCTTCGCCACCGACGACGGCGCGGAATCCACCGACGGCGGCCCAGGCACGCCGAGTCGCGGGCTTGCCGCGTCAAAGTCTTTGCTCGCATCTTCCGGCAAGATCCCGGCGCCCAAAGGGATCCTCACTCCCACAAAGAGAAGAGGTCGCCCTCCGAAGAGCGTCACCTTCAATAGAGGGCTCAACGGCGAGGTGTACTTTGCAGATCTCCCCAAAACCCCCAGCGCCAAGAAGGCACGCGCGACCAAAGCCAAAAAGGCCGCCGAGGAAGACGACGATGATGAGATTCGGTGCGCCGTATGCTCCAAGGCCGACTCCAAACCACCCAACGAGATCATCCTGTGCGACATTTGCGATTTCGCCGTCCATCAAGAGTGCTACGAGGTGCCAGAGATTCCCGAAGGAGACTGGCTGTGCAAGTCTTGCGCCCAGGAGGACGTCCTCAAGACGCCGAGCAAGCCGGTGGACGTTGCCACCTCCGACGCCGCACCTGCAGCAGAGGTGCCGGTCATTCCCAACCTGGGTCAGCATCTGCGATCCTTCCAACGGGTCCTCCTGGATCGGTGCTCGGGTCGGCGGCGAGTAAGGATATTTGGGCAGGAGGACGCCTATGACAAGGTCCGACAGCTTGTGGAGCAGACGGTCGTGGCTGGCGAAGGCAACTCGATGCTTCTCATCGGGCCCAGGGGGTGTGGTAAGACCATGGTATGCTGGCTCCAATGACACGGCACCTGCGAGCATCTTCTAAGTTGACGTTTCTAGATGGTTGAAAACGTCGTCCTAGACTTGTCACAGGACCACCGACATCTGTTCCACGTGGTGAGGCTGAATGGCTTCATCCACACAGACGACAAGCTCGCGCTTAAAGAGATATGGCGACAGCTGGGCAAGGAGATGGAGGTTGAGGATGACCTCATCAATAGGGTGAGAACCTCTCCGGCGCAACACGTATAGCGCATTTTGAGTTCTAACGATTTGCCAGACCAACTATGCAGACACCATGGCGTCTCTTTTGGCACTGCTCTCGCACCCATCAGAGATCATGGCAACGGACGAGGGCGTCACGTCGCAGTCGGTCGTTTTCGTCATCGACGAGTTTGACATGTTTGCGGCGCATCCCCGACAGACACTGCTCTATAACCTTTTTGACATTGCACAATCCCGCAAGGCGCCAATCGCGGTGCTGGGATGCACGACCCGCCTCGACGTTGTGGAAATGCTGGAGAAGAGAGTCAAAAGCCGCTTCAGCCACCGATATGTATATCTCTCTCCGCCGAGGGGACTTGCTGCGTATTGGCAGATTTGCCGTCAAGGCTTGATGATTGACAAGACGGACGTGGAGCGGGAGGGCGTCGACGTGACGCTGGACGGATACGACGAGTTTCATCGATATTGGACCCACAAGATCGAGGTGAGTCGGCCGGCTCAGCTACACCCAATGAGGTCTGTTGGCTAACGTTGTGCACTGCAGGAATTGTACAAGCAGAGGGCATTCCAGAACCTGCTGCAGTACCACTTTTACACGACGAAATCGGCATCGGCATACTTTACCGAATGGATACTGCCGCTGTCATCGCTCTCAGAACAGAATTTGACCCTGCATTGCCCGTCGGCGGGCTCGGAGCTGACGTCTCTGGCGCCCCCCGACTCGCGGCTTCACCTCTTGTCGACACTGTCGGACCTGGATCTCGGGTTGCTCATCGCGGCAGCCAGGCTGGACATCATCGCGCACACAGACACAGTCAACTTCGCCATGGCGTACGACGAGTACAGCTCGCTGGTGGGCAGGCAGAGGGTGCAGTCGGCCGCGTCGGGGATGCTGGCGGTGGGCGGCAGCGCGCGCGTCTGGAGTCGCGGCGTGGCGGGCATCGCGTGGGAGCGGCTCGTCTCGCTGGGCATCCTGGTGCCAGCGGGCATCGGCGGCGGCAAGGCGCTGGGCCACGGCGGACTGGACGGCAAGATGTGGAAGGTGGACGTGGCGCTGGAAGAGATTCCGATGGCGGTGAAGCTGGGCAACGTGCTGGCCAAGTGGTGTCGCGAGCTATGAGGCATCTATATGTGTACGAGCGGCTGGTTGGTTCACGGATTCATGGGATAATTAGCGAGCATGGTTGTTGGTGTTTGCAACAAGAGGCAAGCTGCATAGGTACTGGCTGAGCCGAGACAGACTACTCGGTATGGCATGCGAAGAGTACAGTAAGAAATCTGACGGTGATCTCGAGCCTCGTCCACGTGCCGAAGCATCCCAATGTCGAGATGGGGCCTAGCGCCGCCCGAAAGCCTGGTCAGCCCGCTGCCCGCTTCGGCTAGTGGAGATGCCGGCGCCGACGAGGATGCCAAAATTAGCAGCCGGCGGCGGCACAGCCGAGTGCCGCTGCGCCATAAACGGCAATTCGAGGGGTCTTGGGCTGCGGCGCTACCCTGGACCCTGTATGCTTGGGTCGCCGCCAAGCGCTGTTGCTGCCGCTGCACGTTTCTTTGTTTCGCTGCCTGTATTTTTTTCATCAACCTTGGTTTCTGTATCTGGACACTGAGGAGGCAGTAGGGTCGAGGTAAGTGGGCGGGCGAAGACGGCTGATGATGTCGTGGCGTAAATGTCCAACGCCGGGGGGCGCGCTAAACAAGGTACTGGGCGCTCGAGGGGCGCCTACGAGTACTTCAATCATCGTGGCCTGGGCCGAGTCTACAGCCCCGTCTTGAACCGGATGTATACAAGCCCATCGAGGCGCCACATGCTGCGGACACGGGCGCAGGAGTCGGTCGTCTCACGTTGCACAAACGGGCGGTGACGTCCATGTCGTTTTCATCTCATCTCATCTCATCTCGTCCGCTCTCCTTTACTTACATCATCGCGTCTGAAGCAGCAACACCCGTGAACATCGTGACAAAACACAACAGACGGCAGCCAGCATGTCCAAACGCACCGTCTTCACCACCATCACGCCCCTGCCGCCCGGCATGGCGCGCAGCACCGCCGTGGCCTTCCTCCACGACCACGCCGGGATGATCAACCTCAACCCGCTCGTCGTCGACCGCGCGCGCATCCCGCCCCCCGCGCACGCGGCGCCCGAGGAGCGCGGCTGCGCCTGGTACCGCCTCACCGACAAGGTCTCGTACCTGCCGGGCGGCCTCGCCGCCGGCGACGTCAGCTACACGTGCGCCTTCCACGACCTGCCCGCCGGCCTGCAGACGCACTGCTACGCGCCCCTCGGCCTCGACATCCGCGACCGCTGGTCCGTCGGCGGCTCCCTGCCCGGCGAGGCCCGCGAGCCCGTCGAGCTGGGCCTGGGCGCCCCCGCCTCGGGCCTGTACGTGCGCGAGGACGTGGACATGCGTTGCAACATCGTCATGGCGGCCTTTGTCAAGAAGACGCTCAAGAGGTCGCACGCCACCCTCGTCGAGGCCCTCGTCGCAAAAGCCGAGAGGACGGACGCGCAGAAGCGGACGCAACAGCAGCAGCTTCTCCACCTCTCCAGCCGCCCGCAGCGGGTGTCCTGGCACGCCAGCATGCCCAACGTCCAGCCACAGAGGCAGCAGCAGCCGCACACACAGCGATATTCCGGGCACAGCTCCTCATCCTCCTCGACGTACGCGGATCTTGGCAAGCCGCCGGCACAGCAGCAGCTCTCCGTGATGGCTGTGGAAATGGCGGACACGAGTCTGCGACCGGACACGAGTCTACGACGGCGGACGGCAGAGCTGGACTAGGCGTGGGCCCAGCACTCATGACGAATGACGACGGCAATAGAATTTCGCGTCCGGGCACCGGCGTATAAGGCATCATTCAGAGTGTCGGGAGCATCGAAGAGCGACATCAGCGTATTCACGTAAGACAGCCAGCGTTGTTGAATATTAAAGGAATTTCCCATTATCTCCAGCCATATCTACGAGACGGAGAACAAGAAACCTCGCCTCGATATATGCAGCTAATACTCCAGTAAAACTCCCCCATACTCGACACATAACCAACACGTCTAGAAGGCAAGGCCCAATGATGACTCGTCGAAGGAAGAAGCGAAAAGAAGAGAAACCTCGAGAGAAGATCGACAAGCAGGTCTGTCATCCCTTACAAGACCAGGTAGCCGAGAGCGCCAGCGACAGCCATGGCCAGGCCGTAGGCGACGTTGCGGCCGTCGGCGCCGGCAATGACGACGGGTCCCGTGGGGCCGGGGCCGGGAGGGGCAGGCGGGGGAGGGGGAGGGGGAGGGGGAGGCGGCGGAGGTGGCGCCGGCGGGCCCGGGGGCTTGGGCTCCTTGGTGGGCTCCGGGGCAGGAGGAGGCGGCGCCGGCTTCTCGGTCGGCGGCGGCTGGGGGCAAGTGTAGCAGACCTCGGTGATGGTGCAAGGGCAGTCGGTGATGGTCAGCGTCGTGGGCTCGACGACGGTGTACGTCTTGGGGCCGATGCAGACCGTCGTCGGCTTGGGGCAGTAGGTCGTGTACCTGCTGACCACCTTGGTGGTCGTCACGTACGTGTCGTGCTTGGTCTTGTAGGGCTTGCCGTCCTTGTCCTTTTCCTCGTGGTCTTTGCCGTCCTTTTCCTTTTCGTGACCCTTGCCGTCCTTTTCCTTTTCGTGACCCTTGCCGTCCTTTTCCTTTTCGTACTCCTTGCCATCCTTGTCCTTTTCGTAATCCTTGCCATCCTTGTCCTTTTCGTGATCCTTTCCGTCCTTTTCCTTCTCATGATCCTTTCCGTCCTTGTCCTTCTCGTGGCCCTTGCCGTCCTTGTCCTTTTCGTCGTGGTCTTTGCCGTCCTTGTCCTTTTCGTGATCCTTGCCGCCCTTGTCGTCCTCCTTGGGACGACCATCGGGCACGAGCGGCGCCATGCCGAGCTTGTTGTCACTGCCGTCCGTGGGCGGTGGTGCCATCATGGCGTTCTTGTCGTCCCTGACGATCACCATGGTTGGCGGATCGGCGATGCGGGCCACCGCGACGCTGGCGAGCGCCGCGATGAGGAGCGTTTTCCCGTGAAGCATCTTGCCGGAAATGAGAGTGTTTGCTAGGGTTGCCAACAAGCGTTTGACAAGTCCAAGAGAATGACTTTTGAAGTATCGAAGGGAGGGTGTGTGTGTGTGAGGGGAGCGAGTGTGAGAGGTGAGGTCTAAGATCTGCTTTCCCTGTTGGCCGCAGCAGACGCGGCTTTTTATGCTCCGTCTGCTCACAACAAATGGCCGTCGATGGCAAAACAAAATAAAGGAAGAATCCGCCCGTCAGATGCGATTGTTTCTTACGACTTGTAGTGCTTCGAGACACTCTGTGCCCAATCACGCTCTTGCTATGGGCTGCCAAGAATGGTCAACAAGCTTCTGTCAGGCTGTCCCGCATTCCAACCTCACGGCCCGTAGATTGCATCGTGCCAAGCACTGCCTCCACAAACAGCGACAGTCGCAGAATAACCCGAGCAACTGCCTTCACATTCCGAGTATCAGCACTGTGGTTTTCAAGTCATTTCGGCGACACTCATAGCCTTGTCTTTCTCTCGAGCTAAGTTGCCATGTTGCCATCGTTGGCCCCTCGTCCGTGCGTGTATCTACAGCACATCTCCCCCACCTTACACGCCCAGGCCGTCCGAGGCAACCGATTACTGCGGCGTGCGCGATCCAGCGTCTGTCTCAATTCGCCAGCGCGGGCATGAGTCTGCAGATCCGGACGGTCCAGACGGTATTAGCCATTGGCCTTTCTAGCCCGACACGAGGAAGCCCATGCGTCCATCCCTCGCTCCGGCGCTGTCCTGTCGTCCTCGGCCCGTACTTTTCCCGCCCTGCTTGTAGTCACCCCCAGCAGCCGGGCCCCGTCCAGGCGCCCAGGCCAGGTGGATCAGAACCTCGGTATGCTTCACATGCACCGGGCCAACCATTGTGGTACCGTGGTTGTCGATAGCTGACGTTGCCCATCTATGCTCGACTCGCCCTTGACGCCATGTCTCCGTGTCCAAGCACATCTCGACAGTCAACTGACAACCGTGAAGTAAGAGAGACAGAACGCAGGGGGGGAAAAGGTCGCCCATCTGCCACGGGTGTGTGGTTGGGCTCGAAATCGCTGCTGCAGGATGCCGATCCGCTGCGGAAGGATGAATGAATTAGATGAAAATCAGACAAAGGGCAAATTCTCCGTAAATGACGAAAACACCAGTTGATGCAGAGGTATAGAGTGAGATCTAGGGCGTCACAGGTAGACTGTGCAGGTCGGAAATGCTGCCATTGTGGCAATGGTTAGTGCGCGCGTGTTGGCCGCACGCAGCGCGTGGGCTGCTGTCATAGTGACTCGCCCTCAATTGCTAGCGGCGCTTGAAGCCGGCTCTCGCTGGATGACAGGCTTCGGTCCTGGGTTTCACTTGCGATTAGAGCGACTCTGGCTTCGCTCGGGCGCGCGTGCTGTTAGGTCGAGGTCATAATTCCGCAGCTGCTGCTCATACTTGGTGTTGCGGAGAAACTTTGGCACCGAGTCCTGTTTGTATACAAGTCAGCGTCACTCTCTTCTCGAGCACCGACAAACATCACTTACGCTAGCCATGAGCTTGAACACTGCGTTCTGGGCATCCTCGAACAACGACGTCACCTCCTGAAGGGTCTCGATCATCGTGTTGTCTTGGCCTACTGCCTTGGTCATGCGAGTGGCGAGGTTATTGCGTAGTTGATGGTCGATGTTGAGCTCGCAGGGAGAACCTGGGGCCAAGAACGCATTGTAGATGCCATACGCTTGCGCCATGATCTCTTTGATAGTGTCCATGGACGTAGCCGTCGGAGTCTTCTGAGCCTGTCGGATGGCAGTCTTGCACCCGCGGACGAACTCGGCGACGTCCTTGTAGAACGACAGATTCTCCTCGCAGTGAGTTTCTCGCAGGTTTTCTCTGAAGAGGAGGCGAAGGGCAGGGTCGCTGAGGATCTTGTCCAGACGCTGCGTGTTGGAGTCCCGGGTGATGCCATTTCGTTGCGAGCCCGTACCGCCCTCGCTCTCAGACGCTCGTCCCCGCGAGCCGTTGCCGCTGATGATGTCCTTGCCTCGCTGGGTGAGTTGGTAGACTGAAAGTTTCGTCGGCTGAAACAGGTTGTAACCGGTATTTTGCATCATGAAACCACGATCCTGGGCCAGGGCCTCGATGAAGCCGTACTCGACGAACAGTGTGGCGATCTCGATTGTCTCTCGCCGGTCGACGATAGTGGAGCAGTCCATCAACCAATCCGTCGTCGCCTTACCGGTGAAGGTGTCGCGGTACGTCTTGCCATTGACCTTGCGCTCGGCAGCCATCTTGACACCGGTGAGGCCATCCTTGTAGTCGTGCAGCGAATCAGAATCGGCAGCAGTCACTGTAGCCTTGATATTCCGACCGTCAGGACCGACAAATCTGCGGAAGATGACCTCAACAGTACCCAGATCATTGAGCAGCTTGTCTGACATTTGATCCCGCTCCAAGATGACGAGCTGAGCCGAGTTCATGCTCGACAGCTCTGCAACCTGCTTCTGTTGGATGCCATTCCGTGAGCAGAATCTATCCAGCACGGTGACTCCCTTGGAAGTGAGTTGCCATACGGAACCCTTCATGTTGTATACTTGCTGATACTTTCCGTCAGCAGACTCGATAAAACGGGCCTCGACAAAGCGCTGGCAGATTGATCTCGCCATGTCCTTGGCCATGGAGAAAGTAGTTGTTGTTGTCGTGGTGACGATCCTGGAGGGATCCTTGGGATCTGGCATGCGGTTGGATTGAGAGAACTTCAAAGATCCAAGGTTGTTGATAGCATCCTCGGACAGGAAGGTGTATTCGACTTTTGATAATCGGACCCGGTGAGCCGAGAGCGGCAGCAGACTGACGACCAGAGTGGCAAAGAGGTCCTTGAAGTCCTAGTTCAATGGTCAGCACAATGCATGCGCTACGGAAGGGTGCGCTTGTCAATGAGCGAGGCGCATCCTATTTCCCAAGCCGACATCTCATCTTGACAAGCACAGATGATGCGGCCCAGCGCACAGCAAGCAGCCCTCCGGGGAATGGACGACGTACCCTCGTGAAAGGCCGGTCATCGTCAGTCATGCGCAGCAGGCGCGACGATGTTTGGTGCATCTTGCTATCGGGGCCAGGTAACCGGACGGGGGCGGGATGCCCAGGGTCTGTCTCAGAATAAGGCTGAGACGGCGGGTCCTTGACCAACGCAGCGTGAGCCGACTGCCTGAAGTCGACTTGTGAGCTCGAGGTCAACGACTGGCTAGAGGGCGAGCTCTTGAACGTGGTGCTCTTGTAGTCCGGACTCGCGGGCTCCGAACTTGGGACAGAGCCTGGCACGAGCGACAGGCGGGCCAGCGCCGAGTTGGATTGGCGGGGCCGAATGACGGGTTCCGAGAGGCTGGCGATGACGCTCTGGGTTCGGTCCAAGGCGGCAGCGGCGCGATTGAGGAGGCTGTTTGACGAGCGCTGAGTCTTGCTTGCCAGAGAGCCCGTCGACGGCGTGCTGGTGTGACTGTGACGCTGTGAGTGTTGGTGGTGAGAGGCGACGCTGAGGTCGGGCGAGCGCTCTGAGACGGAAGGGCGCGGCGAGCGACGGGGGTTGTGGTTCGGGAGCGACGAGTGCTTCTGTTGCGGCGGCTGCTTTCTCGTGTGCGAAGGTGGGTTGTCGGCGGCAGTCGTAGGAGGATGCGAGGAAGCGGCCATCTGACGGAACACGAGAAGAGGAGAGGTTAGAATAAGTGGTGACGGAGCTGGCAAGGTTGAAATAAGAGGCGACCGAACGAGCGAGCGAGAAGGCGGCGTGGGACGAGCTCGAGATTGGGAGATGGGGAGGGCCTCGGAGAGTACAAAGTACCCGTACCAAGCGCCGGTGGGGGGTTTGCGCCAACGACCAAGTGGGCGAGCTGCCAGGCGAAGAAGACTTCCAAGGGTTGCCACGGCGTGACAATGCCAAAGTAGCCGATACCTGCGCTGGCAACTACCAGGGGGGGGGGCAATGCAGGTGGGGAGGGGGTGGCTGCAGCACTGGCTCGCCGGCTTTTTCAGGGGGGGACCGTGTACAGTGTGCACGGCGCTCGAGGGCCCTCGTACTTTAGCGGCAGACGCTGAAGCTGTCTTGCTGTGGCAGTACAAGTACGACGAGGTAAATCAGCAGCGGGTGGGGCTCTAGAAGGCCGCTAGGCTTGGGGATCCTGGTACTCTAACCAGCGAGGTCGGCTCCGGGTTCAGCGCGCTGGCGCTGGAGCTCGTTGGCCCGACGGAGCCGCACAGGAAGCGTATTCCTTTGGTTTGGCTCATTGTGGGTGTATGTAGCCGCGCCTGCGTCTGGCCACGTGTAGACGAAGGAGAGCACAAGTACCCGGTAGAAAAGATGAATGAGAATCGCATGAAACGAGTCCACAGGCAACGGGGTCCAGGGCAGTGGAGTGACGTGCATGCAGACCGCCCGCACTGGCGTGGGGTTGGCAAGGCCCGCGTCAATAGTGGTCGAGGTGGGGAGAAGCGGAAGCCCGACGAGGAGCAATTGGCGGACGACGAGAGATGTACGAGTAGATGCCTGCCAGCGTCTCGTCTTTATCAGCTGCGCGCCCGATTGTGCGCTGAGCCTTTGACGGCCACGAGGCGGTGCCAAGATACTGCCCGTTCACGTGGCGCTGCGGGCGCTGAAGCTCATGCCCGACGCAGATTGCCGCGTGCGACGAGGTGCCGAGCAGTGCGAGCCGTTCATGCAAACGGAGCTTGCCCGAGCCGCCGGCTAGTCCATTGGAAGTCCCCTTTGCTGCATGGACGATAGAGACTGGTACGGGTGGGGGGCGTCAGGCCTTGCAAAAGCCGAAGCATTATCCCCGTCAGAGGGCGTATCCCTTGTTGGCACGTATTGGAGATGATGTCCCGGTTCATGTCCGTCATGGTCGCCGCGTCCTGCGAAGAGCGCTGCGCGGTGCGCATCCTCCTTACCTTACCCGTCACCCGCGCAATGCCTTGGGGTCCTGCTGAAGCGGGCGGGCTGCGGATGTCGATGGCGGAGGACGTCAGACGCTCATCCCGCCGGCGAAGGAGTCGACGGAACCGCGCCAGCAGTTCTCGACAATGGCTCCCGGGAGCGCGGGAACATGGCGAGCCAGCGAGACAAGTCCAGCTAAGCCCTGTCCGCTTACACGCCGCCGAAAGGAAGCATCGAGGATGAAAGGGCCTTGAACGCACAGCCACCATACTCGAAACGATGAATGGTCGCGAGCAGCGGTCGTGGTGGGGTGGCTGACACGCACAGCGCTGGCCAGGCACTGTCTTCGTCCAGTACGAGCCACCTAGGTACCTTAGGGTAGCGCGTCTACCCGGGCTGCTGCACCCACTTTGCAGCACGCAAAGCTGAGCTGCATGGCAAAGCGGACCTTCCTCGTGGGCGCACGAGTCTTGCCCCGATCGGCGCGTGGCTCCAGGGATGCTCGTCCACCAGCCCTTGCCGTTTTGGGCCTCCCGCTGTGAGGTGTGCGTTGGGCGCTACCGAGCCGTGAGGAGTCCAAGGCGCCAAACGTGCGACACCGTCATCGTGACAACTGGAATTATATATGGTGCTGTTCAGGGTCCGCTGCTGGTGCCGCTACCGTGCGCCGCTAGCAACACCCCAGCGCATCGTAGATGTCGAGTCGTCGTGAACCCGGCCTTGGATTGCGCGAAATGATGCATCGACCCGCGCTCTTCGGATAAGTGCTTAGCCTCCACTGTCGTGAATCAGGGATGCCCTTCTCGAATTTCCATGATTCCGATAGCTGACTTCGTAGCGGGGTTGTGCTCCACTGCACTGGCGAAGGGAACCAGTCCTAGCTACAGTGCATTGTGGCTCGGTGTATGCACTGTGTCGGCCATCTGTCGTTCCACGTTTCGCGGCGGCCCGCGATCTTTGCACTTGCGGCATCGCCATCTCTCGTCGTCCTCCACTCCCTCCACTCTCTCCACTCCGCCGCAAAAGAAAATCCGAGACTGGCCCTTTCTCTGGACCGACTGCCAGGGATGGCCTTGTCTCGTTGACCCGCGACGGTGGTACTGGATGGTCTGACGAAGCCGTCTTCAATGCACACCCAGCTCGCAATGGGCGCGACAGGTGGGTGCTGATGCAACGGCCTGCACTAGCAAGCCGTGCAGCTGAGATGTGATAGAAAGCATAAAGGGACCAACGAATAAACGAACGCTCCGACTCACCTTGGCGAACGCCGCTGTGCGTTTTGTATGGGTCACAATAAGCCTCGTAGTTCTCAGGCCTATCTGGTGACGGCGCTCTCCAGGCTCAATTGTCCGGCTGCCTCGTTGCGCCTGGGCCACCGACTGAGCGTGGAGCTGCTCTTGGTGCTGACCGCCACGGCGTTTCTGTCCTGGTCGCGCGCGACTAACCAAGGAACCACTTATTTCGGACACACGAGTCGAGAGTCTCGGCGGCGCCTACAGGTAACCAGGGTGAAAGTTGTTTCGCGACCGCTGATTAATTAATCGAGATCCGCGGTTCGCTGTTGCAGGGTGGACTTCTATCGGAACCTGTTAGTGTCGTGTAGGCGTTTTGTCCGGCATGCCCCAAGCAAACAGCTTCTCCAGCAATAGTCCGTACAACCTGGGGAGATCCACCCGCGGTTTCGCCGTCTTTGCAGTCAACCGTTCTCGGCGACAGTCTGCCTGTCCTGTTCGAGGCCATTCGCAACTGATCCGCGAAGACTCTCGAGAAGGCTGACGCGGAGGCTGCCTGACGCCCGATCGAGCAGGGGTTTGATTTGGACTTGTCTTCGGCGCCGGATTGAGCTGGCAGAGGGCCGGGGCTTGTGCGCCTGTGCTGGGGATAGAGATAATATGTTCCATACCGTAATTATTCCCTGCGACCAACTTGTTCACCGGCGCTCGAGCACGTAGCTGCCGAGGTCAGGGCGGCCAGCGGTCTGTCCCCGTATAAGCCGTGGCTGAGGCTGGTCGTCTGGAGATTGTACCGTGGTCCGATCAGCGTCTCGCTGGGACGGTGAGCCCTCGGACGTGGACGGACAACGGCGTCGGCACGGTGAAAGGCTAGCCTCAAGAGTTCAATGAACGTCAGACTGGAGGGCCAAGTATCGTGGCTGCGTGGATAGACGTAGATCCCCATTGGGTCAATTCTTTGCTGACGGGAAACGCAGGGACAATGGGTGGAGGTACCGTGTGTTGATCTGCGAAACTACATGTACGAGAGAGCGAGGACAATGTCTGGGCAAGCGTCCCTTTTCATCCTCTGACGCTCCGTGAACGCCCTGCGAGATCCGGAGTCTGTCAACCCTGGTCCCTCACGTGGAAGCAACGGAGGTTGCAAATTTAGCAGCGTTCATTGTTTCTATTCGTGGTTGGCTCCAAGATGCACACGTTGCAACGCAACTTGCATCTGCACTTGCATGGAAGAGCTGGCGCCACGGGGATAAGGAGGCGCACGACTTTAGTCGCCATGTCCGTAGAAGGGGAGTATTCTTCCGTCCGAGCCAAGTCTTTAGCCGGAGTATGCTATCAACTGACTGAGCCAACGCCACACGCCGTAAATAGCAGCGCACCCGTTGGCAACTCGCGACAGCGCCCTCCGCGGAGGAGTCTGTACGCTCCACGGGTTTACCCGTACGTTGAGCTCACCGCGAGAGAGATTGAGCTGGGCATGAGAACCGGTGCATGCAAAGCCATGAGGGTGTAAAGGTAATGAGAGCCCACGGAGGTGCATATGGGAAGGCTGTTGCATCCAACGTGGTTCGTTGGGACCCGGCACCCAAACACTGTTGCATCTTCTTAGTTGCAACCCCACTAACGGGAGTCATCCTCATCTTCCGGTGGTGCTGACCGGCGCCATCGGCTTTCCCGTAAACAGGGCTCTTCCGGCACTCGCACGGGCCTAACCGCGTACCCACAGCCGGGACATTGTACCTGTAAGGTTGTGCCGCGGGATAAAGGGGGAAACAAGATGCCATCTGGCTGCAAGGCAGGGATTCTACCGTTGGTGCTTGTGCCGCTCTAGGACTACAGTGCAGTAGAGCTGCATCGGGCTTGATGGGATGCATTCTGTCAAGGAATTTCATGGAACAGGTGGACGATTCAGGACGACGAGCCGTTTGAGCCCTCCGCGGAAGGGACGGTGACGGCCGTGAAGGACGGCTGAAGCGGCTCAATGAGTGCTGCCTGTGATGCTGCCTGTGATGCTGCCTGTGATGCTGCCTTGGTGCTGCCTTGTTGCTGGCCGCGCGGACTGGCACCCCACGCGATATGGCCGTGGGGGTTGGCAAGATCTACCTGTAGAAAGCACCCAAAAAGCGTCCTATGCCTTCATTACCTACCGCGAAGCTTGATTTGCTGCCCTGGTCAAGTTGATCAGGCAGAGTGCCTCGCATCCGGGGTGGCTCACCCCAGAAATGTTCGACAAAACTTTTTGCAAGAGTGCCGTGGCCAATGAGGGGCCGTGATTCGCTTCAAGCTGCTCGGCTCGGGCTGTCTGTCTCCGGCGCACCGGCTCTCGCGGAGCGCGCGGGGGGGTCACGGCAGTGGAAGACTCGGGCCGGCTGTCATTCACGGCAACGACATGAGAGTAAAAAAAGAAAAGCCTCCAACAATACGCTGCCGTGAGATCCGGCGTTACTGCCAGCCAGGTCCCGTTTCCGGCGATGTGCTCGCGGGCTGATGGGCCCGTGGGGGCCACCCTATACCCGTGAGATGGCCGCCAAGGACATGGCCGACAAACGCAGCAGGGCGTACCCGGAGAGACGTGGCATCCCGATGGAAAGACGGGGTTGTCCGTACAAGTACGGAGTACAGGGCATCTACGAGTACGGACGGCTCGAGGGCAATCTACGCTTCGGAGGCGGGCAGAAGAGAGAGAAAGCGAGATCATTGCTCCACTCAGAGTCGGCCGAGTGACGGGCGGCCGACACAATCAGCATGGGTGATGGATGTGGCACGACATTGCAGCCTGTGCTGCCCCCAAAAACGTGGCAGGACGTGATGCAGCGCAGTAATATTGCATGGATGTTGAGTAAGTTCTGTGTCGTTCTTCGCCGAATGGCAGCACCCGCAAGGATTGTCGCTTGCATCGTGGCGTGGATGTGTCAACGGCGGGCCGGCAAAGCCAACAAACTGAGTCTCTGTTCGGGTTCCGCATAGCGACTGGCGGGATGCTCCACTGCGAGACTTGCATGTTTGCCAGCTGTGTCGATGGATTCTGACTTGGGTGACAAATTGAAGCTCTCTATTCTTACCTACGGTCCGCACAGAGGCCAGGGTTGGCATTGGGCTCTGCACGAGTACGTCGTAGTCGGGATGTTACCCCCGGCACTCAACGCTGGCGCAAGCATGCGGCAAGAGAAAACATGGGCGTGTGGTATTACCTGTAGAATGCTCCAGAGGCGTGGTCACCGCAGGCGGCAGTTGTGGACTGCTGCACCATGCGCGCATTTCTTTCCTCCCTCCATTGGGGAAGCAATGACAGTCAATAAACTCCGACGCATGAGATGGGCGCATCGTCCACCACCTCTGCAAGTGGCTGCGCCGCCTTCTTCACCTTGAGTTGTGCAGACCGCTTGCCTATACCCGTAACCTCTCTGGCCGTACGAGGCTGATGAAGTGTGCAATCAACGGACAATCGGCGCAATCCAATCGGGTAAAGGAGCTGCCGCTAGGTGCCATTTGACGGTGGTTCGGCGGGCTCCAGCGCTGGAACCGGCCTTTACGATCGGTGCTAACATGTCATGACAACTGGGCATCGACGAGACGGCGAGGCGGTCCTGATGCATTCGCAATTGGCTGGACACGATCCATGCTTGAGCTAAAAGGTGAGGGTGGAATGCGTCGTCGACTTCTCTGTCTGGCCTGCAGCTACCGTATTCGTCCCATAGGTAATTAGAGAGGCAAGAGGGTTTCATAAACAGCTCACTTGCGGCAAAGTGCCAGGACGAACCTCGCGGGCGCGAGCGCGAGCGCGACAGCGAGCATGCCTGTACTCGCGAGTGAAAAGGCACAGTGCGAGGCAGGCCCCCGGGGAGCAATCAGGCGTGGTGGCGGGGGGGGTGTAGGTGCAAGACAAGATGGCAGATTCGGAGGGCACGGGCAGCCATCGGGGGGAGGGGGGGTGTGTTCGCCTTGATGCAATCAATCAACCAACGGTGAGCGAGCAAGCCCGGCCCCATCCCCTGCCCGTTCCCCGCTAGACGGAGGTAATGCCACGTGGATTCGAAGAAGCCACGCGCAGTCTTGCGTCCAAGCCAGGGGGGGGCCGTCACTGGCATGTCATTCCTGTGCCCATCCGTGCAGGGGAGGGGCCTGTTACAATCGACGCGACTCTATCAGCGGCGACGGCCCCAAGGGGTTCGTAGAGGCATCGATGAAACATCGCGACCGACTGAAGACGACGGGCCAGTGCTGCAGGCGTCAAATCAATTTACTCGAAGCAACTTTGCGCTTGTGCGTGGACACTGATGGAAGCTGCTGTTGGCGTTGGTGCCTCCTCAACGCCGCCGGTGTGCGCGGGTCCTGTTTGCTACACCCTGCAATCATGCATCGCCCAAACCGCGCGTGTCAATCCCTCAGCCATGGAGCCGGTCTTGTTACTGAAATATCTGCTCGTCTGATTCATTCTCGAGGAGCTCGGTTGAGAGTCATGCCTAGAGGTGGCTGATCGCGATCTGAAACGTCGATGGGGAGCCTCGCGACTTCATCGCCCGTGGTCGCTTCACCGTGCCTCCAGCGCTGGACTACGACGCTATCAACTGCTGAGCTGGCTCGCAACAAGATGGCAAGGACAAGACGCCCGGTGTCATTGCGCAAAGGCGCAGGCAGAGGCATCGGTGTTGGTAGTCTCGCAAGACAGGCCAGTCATCTGATTCCGGAGAGCAAGCATCAAAGGACCCGCGCCACGGTCTCCATCGCTGCTCCCTGCCATGCCACATGGCATTGCCGCTACGAACGGGCAGACAACTGCCGGCGACGTGGTCCGAACGCCCGGACCCTTCTGCGGACAAGCACGCATACGAGTAGATGGGGACGCGGCTGTGGGCAGAATACGAATGAGGCAATAACAGACCGCTCGGGAAGCCTCAGCACTGAGTCTTGAGCGGCAACACGATTGCAGAACGGAGAACTCCGAGGGTAAACGAGGTTCGTCGTTTTGACGCATTCACCGGTGTGTGGGCATCAACACAGTATCGCAAATTGCCACAGTCAATCGTCAGTGATTGGATCCCGTTGATCTGCGCGGGCGCCACCCGAGACACTTGTGCATCGACGAGCGTGGGCGAGTCTGCAACCTTTCTCCCTGCAGCACAGCCAGCGTGCGGTTCGGCTCTTGGAGTTGACCATCATCAAGCCTGGGCCTCAAAACGACCTGCCGCCGGTAGTAGAGAGTCGGCTGTGGTGGTGAAGTCGTCGCTGTCGAGGGACTGGCTTGATATTCGACTGGGGGTGTGACTCGCGATTATTAAACAGCAATTCCGGGCTTGCGGGTACGCTTAGCCAGAGGAAATAGGAGCTCAGAGAGGCCACCAGTTAGGAGAGCCGTCACACCACCCGTTCGATGTCCCGCGAGACAGTATTTGCGCAAGGGTTAACTGTTGAGGAGGAGTGGGTGTCAAACCCAATCGGCCGGGGCTAGGAGGGGCGGCGCCCATCAGCGCAGCGACAAGGCAACCTGCGCCCAACCACGCACGAGGGGCTGCCCGCAAAGTATCGGGTACTTTGCCATGTGTTGGCCATCCACGCCACGCGGACGCACTGCACACTCCTCCTCCTCCCCCCCTCTGCACGCACGCCAATGCCCCTGGCTACAGAACATGCAATTACGAGTGACTCGTCCCAAAGCGCCACATCGCGCGCGCCCACGATGGACCAACACGAACGGATGGTCAAGCTTGGCCGCTGTGATGCAGAACCAGGGTGGACAGCTCGGAGGAGGCTTCGCTTTCTGAGGGCGCTGCTGGTGCAGCTGCCGCTGCCGCTGCCGCTGGGCAGAGGTGCATGGCAAGCCCGCCTAATTGCCGTCCCGTACCCGACTCCAAACTTAGCAGAGAAGAAGGGGAGCGCTGCGAACGATTCGAACCCTGTCCAAACGACCGTCTGGGTTTGTATTGCATAGGCCTATGCCACGGTTCTCCGTAGATGCACGCATTGGGAGCAATGCGGCCCCGGCAGGCCAAGAGCTTGGCCATGACGGGTCTGGCCACGAGGGCGCAATCCGCGACTCAGACAAGGCGAGGTGGCTTGACGCCGCCCCTGGCCAAGACGGCCGCTCTGCTATCGCTGCGGGTGCCATGGCGGAGTCGCGGGCCTGGATTGCCGCCGAACCTGCGAGCGACCTCGACTGTCGGACCGCGAACGGCCACCAAAGGAGCTGCAACACGACCTTGGACGGCAACGAGTAGCTTGTCTCGGGCTTTACCGAGACGAGCAGACCAATGCGGCAATGTTCAACGGCGCCAAGCTTCATCAGTATCCCGCGTGTCTTCATGCGGAGGCGGCTGCGGTGACACCGCGCCCATGGTTCGCGACGCTTGGTGCCATCACCGCGTCTTGGCAGAAGCCCACAGGCCCCTACCGACTTTGTCTGTGCTACAACCCGATGGATCTCGGTGGCGCGGCGCGTTCTCGAAGCTTGTCCGCCGTGGTGCCGAGCTTTTGACCATGCCTGCATGGCATAGCCGGCGTGTGGTCGTGGATGTCGCTGGGCCGTTTACCCATGTGCAACGCCCTGGTTCGCCCGACCTTGTTATTACTACCCAGGCCGTTAGAAGTGGCGGGCAATGCCTGGATACCACACCGCACGCGCCTGGCCATTCAACTCGGTAATTAGTCGCAGCAGACGGATCATTTTGACATCAAGATCATAAACGCTCCCCTGTTACTGCATACGACAAGATACAACATTTTCCCCGGGCGCCGCGGCTCGGCAGGCGTCGCAGGAGATGTACGCGCACAGAAGCATTTCGCAGCCTCGCAGTCAGACACCATGCACGCAGCATCTATATCATGCTCAGCGGCGGTCCGCCGACGCCATCCTGGGCTCTCCGAGCTGCAGAATCGACTACTGGTTGTGGCTGCCTCATGGCCTCGGTTGCGGCCCCCTTTGGCGGCCTCGCCCATCCGAGGCTCGGGCTTGCCGCTGTGGAGACGGACATGGCGCTCCGTTAGAACGCGAACCGGGGCCGCATTCCCGCATTGAGACGGCGTTGCTCTCCGAGATGGAGCCCCCCGGTTCGGCGTCCATTGGGTGTCACCCCGTCGCATCTGCCGATGTGAGATTCCCTCTTCCGACCGTCCTTATCGCCGGCACGTCTCGCTTATTCTTTCCCCATTCTTTCGGCCCCTCTCCTGTCACTGCCATGGCTGCTCCATCTACAATGTCATCCCTTTTGTGCGGAGGCTGGCAAATGGATGTCCTGATATTTGGACGATGGGGACTACATTGCGTCTGGGCGAGGGGGACCAGCCGGGGACTCTGCATCGGCCCATGGCATCTATAATTCTTGCATGATTTTGCAAATCCGACCGCAAGGATCTTGAAACCCAGCACCTTCCTCCACGTTGGTCATGGTGTTTGCTGCCGTCGCGGCGTCTCTCGACAGGCACCAATCATGCCATTCATTGGCCTTGCTCTCGGTGCCGCTTTCACGGCGGACAAAGAGGACCAAGCGCATCCGCGACGGCGATGTCACCGGCCCCATTCTCCGCTGACATGCAGTGCGGGCGGACCCAGATGCAAGATGACAGCATCCCCGGCCAGCAAGAGGCGAATCGATGGTGCTTGTCGACGTAATATTTGTGTTTTACCCTGTCCCTGAAAGCTAAAGTTTGCTGTTTTAGTGGGCTATTCGCAACGGGGCGAAATGCCAAATACATGGACCAGAGGTGAGCCGTGGGTTTCGATGACATGTGAACAATCCAAGCCGTGTCGCACCGGCGTGTGCGCGGGCGCATTGCTTTGAATGGCCCGCACAGGCTCCGGCCGCTCGCTTACCTACCTATCTGTCTAGGCACAGGACCAGCAACACTGCTGCTTCTTGGCCTCGACAGAAGCCCCTTCTCTACAGTGACATGATTTCGGGTCCTGTCCGTGCTCTTATCGCGGACGACTCTTCACACATGGCGTTGCTATCCTCTCGGCGTCCTGCGGGCAAGGGGTCTAGGCATCCGTTGCATGCAGGTACAGGGCACGGCCACGGGCTGCCACGGTGCGGTGATGCGCCTTGTCCACCAGCCTTCTCAAATGGAGGCATCCGATGCATGTAGTAGATCCGTTTAGTCGTACGGCCGCCTCGGTATGCAGGGTCTGATGCTCGTGGTCATCGCCGCGGAGGAGGCCACCCTCCGCGCGAACCCCTCCGCGGCGGCGGTCATGATGCCAAATCGTCGAGGATGCCAAGAGCCTCAAGGGCGTGCGTGGCAAGACGACGGGACCTCGGAGCTGGAAATAGAGCTTCGGCGCCGGAGGGCGCTTTGAGTGCAGGCGTGCTTTTAGTCCAGCTAGCTGCAGATCTGGCCATCGCGAGGTCACGCGCCATCTCGCTCCAGGACGACTTGTACCTGCGCACGGCACACGTAATACCTCATCTGGGCCATCGTATTGTCACTCGAGAAACTGGCTTCAAACCCGGAACCTTGGAGGCTTGACACGGCTGCACGCTTGGCAGTGCCCGCTATATCCAGGCCACTTGGCACGAGCAACAGAGCAACGCGCAGTTTGCCTTTCCGAGTGCGCACGTGCAGTAAACCAAGTCAGCCGCACAGGTGGTTCGGGAACGGTCTTCTCTCGTTTAGACGCAAACGAAGTCCGCGCGAGTGTACCGCTGGGTATACGGCCAACAAGACGCCGCATCGGGAGTGCTTGTCTTGCGGCGTATGAGCTGCTGGTCCTGGAACAAACCAAGTACCAGTACAATATGGACCACTCTCGCCCCGCAGCCTCTTCTGAACCTTTGAACCTCAAGATGTGCTCTATTCTATCTGCCGTATGTAATATACACAACCTGCCGTGCGCACCCCATCAAATGCAGCACAATCCCAACGCCATCGCTATTCTCTCGGCAGGTACCCGAGCTAGGCGTGCTCGGCATCGCGGCAGCAACCTCAGCAAGATGTAAAAGGAGAGAAGATACGTGAATGAAGCAAACCCAAATCCTCAGTCGATGCTTCACCGTGGTCTATATCGACGCAGGCGCGGCGTCGGCCCTCCATCCCCTGCCCCGCATGTTCGCCTCAATCGTCTTCCAGATCTGCTCCACCACCTCCTTGTCCCTGAACCGGGACGCGTCCTGCCCATCACCGCCCCTCCACCGGTCAACACCAGTCGATAGCACGCGGTGGCCCCAGCCGCGGACGTTTTCGGGCGCCTGCTCGCCGCGCCAGCCGATGTAGATGCCGAGCGTGTGCTTGAACAGGTCGTTGGGGCTGCTCCACTTGTAGTTCTTGAATTGCCAGGTCTGGCCCGTGGTGAAGACGGCGACGATGCGGTTCCAGTATTCGGGCTTGAACTGCTCGGAACCTTCCACGAGGATGAAGCGCATGGGGCGGTTGGCGTCGATGCCGCGCATGGTGCGCTGGACGTGGAGCATGCTGGCCGTGGAGGCGGCGGCGTCGGGGGGCACAAACTTGCCGTCCTCGAGAAACGAGCGGGCATTGGACATGCGGAGGAGGGACGACGCCGAGGGCGAGAGCAAGATGATGGGGTCTGGTCGTCGGGAGGGCCCCTTTTGATTGATGGAGAGGGATGGGTTGGCGCTCACGGCCGAGGCGGATTGGGATTTCTTCTGGATAAAAGGCACGGCGAGTTTCCGAACATGCGAAAAGTCCTGTCCGACGTTAGTCTTGCGGCTTCCCGCAGACAGATGGAGCCTGCTGCAGGCTTACGGTAGGTTTGACGCCCCTCAGGACGGTATTGCGGTCGCCCATCCGGCGCTCACCATCGTAGACGCTCGCGAGCCTCGGGTCCAAGGTTCCCTTGCCCGCCATCGCCTTTGCGGTGGCCGATGCGGCACCAGGCTTGGCAGTCGGCGCCGCTCCGGCGGCAGCAGCTTCAGCATCCCCGGCGAGCGGCTTGATGTACTCGCTCTCCTCGCTGGCGCCCTCGAGCCAGGTGATGAGATCCAGCCGCTCGATGAAGCCCAGGTTCTGAACCTTGCCCGCGGAGCCCGCGGCGACGAGCTCGTCGTTGAGCTTCGTGGCCGAAGCATTGTACTCGGGGATGGCGAGCTCGCGGTTCAGCCACGCAAAGTAGATGCTGCGCAGGTCGACGGGCTTGTCGTTGGAGATGAAGCGCGTGGGGGCGTCAAAGGGCAGCGCCGTGCCGCGGCTGGTGAACTGCAGGTACGAGGCCTGGGCGAGGGGGGCCTCTGCGGCGCCCGGGCCGTCGGACGGGCTGGGGATGAAGGGGCTGCTGGAGGAGATGGCCTGCCGCAGGAGGTGGAGGGGGTCTTGGTCGGCGAGGGCCATGACGACGTGCGGTAGGCGACGGCCGGCGGCTGGCTTCGCGAGTCGGCCTCGAAGGGATTGCGCGCGACGGTGGTGAGGGCCGTTGGCGTAGAGACTCGTGCGAATGATTGAATGGCGTACGCAGACAGTGGAGGGTGTGAGAGGGTTCGGCGGCCAAGGGTCAAGAGCTCGAGCGCTCGTCGGTGAGGATGGTGAACCAATGGTGGTGGTCGTGGTGGTCGAGGTTGTGGGTAGGGTCGGCTGGAGCTCAGAACGCACCAGTCGTTGGAGCCCTGGAGAGCTTTTGCAGAGCCGCATTGGCAGGGATGTGAGCGCAACCTCGCTGTTCCACCAGCCAATCACAAGCCACGGTGACTTCACAACTCGCAACTTCTAGGACGTCTCGCTACCGTTCGAGTCGCATCGTTTCTTGCTGCGCGTCTACATTGTGCCAAGAAGAAAGAAATGAGAGTAACCGCGTCATCTCGGGAATTTGGAAGCAGCGAAACGAAGACGATCTGGCTGCGTGACCCATGTGGAAGTGCGCGCCGGTCCAGCGACACCTGCCCTCATGAGCGTGACATGAACTGAATCTTCTGATGGATATACCTTTAAAGAAGTTGACGTACATTCATGCGAGTGGCATCGTTCTACGATCTTAAAAAAACAATGCAAGACTGCTCCGAGGGGTTGCTCATGCTGGGAAAGAAAGATGTCCGACACCCAGCATCACCAATGCAACTGCTACTGCTCCACAGCAGCAGGAGACCACCAACGCCGTAACAACAAAGAATTGCCCGCTGCCCGGCTCAAACGCGCCAAGCTCTTCAAATCCCGAAGCCAAGCTTCATGCGCTCGTACGTGTAGAAGCTGACTGCCACCATGGGGATCACTTTCACGTACCCAATCGTCAGCCCGATGAAGAAGCCCCGGATCCCCCTTTCTCGGAAGATGGTCCTGGCCGTCTCGCCAATCTTGAGCTTGCGCCCGTCGCCGACCGCGCCGCCGACCTGCATCCGCCGCCGGATGACCTCGAGCGGGTACGACGACGTCTGCGAGATAAGCCCAGCTATGCCGCCGGAAGTCAGCTCAGCCCAGGAGCGCAGCGGCGCGGGCTTGTCGGCCGGCTGGTTCTTCCTCCTCGGAAGGGTTGTGTGCTGCGCAATGGCCGGATGACGCAACAGGTCGCTGACAGTGTCGTGTGTCAGGAATGACATGCCCGCGTACGGCAGCATGCCCAGGAGCGTAGGGAGGAATCCCCGATAGAAGTTTATGAGACCGCTTCGAGGGGGACCGGATTCGACTGCAGTCTTGACAGCGCTTGCGACGGCAGGCGGTGCATTGGGAAGTCTTGCCGCCGGCTTTGTGTCGACAAATTGCTCGTTGTATATTTTGCGACAGATGGACGTCAGGGACGATGGGCCCTCGCGCTTCGTCTCGAATGCGAGGCGCACGCGGACCACTTCTAGCGGGTATGTGAAGAAGACGGAGGTGATGCCGGCGAGACTGCCGCTCAGCAGCCGCCGTATAGGTGTTTCGTGGTGTTTGTCGGGAATGATGACGGCTCGGATCTGTTCGTAAGCCAGGAACTTGATGCCGGCGTAGGGGAAGATTCGAAGCAGCGTGACCGAGTGGCCCCTATACAGCCCGAGTGCGCCCTCTGAGCGATAAATGTCCTTCATGGCGGCCACGACGCCAAACGACGACCCCGTGTACTTTGCGAACAGCGGGTTGCTGGCCTGGAAGAGGATTTTGACTCGGTCGAGCGGCGCGACGAGCGTCTTTGCCTGTTTGCCACACCGTCAGCAAAATGCCCTTCGTCCATCTCTTCATGGTATGGGATAGATAGACTCACGGCGCAGCCTGCCATGCCGCCAGCGACGCCCGACCGCCAGATATAGTCCCAGGACCGCGTCGACTGCTTGCGCGGCGTCAGCGCCTCGTCGTCGGTGGGACAGACGGCCGGTTCCTTCCGGTCCGTGGCAGCAGCGGTGACGCCAACATGATGCCTCACTTGCTTGACCTGGTCGCGCGCAAGCTCGGACATGGAAGGGGCATGGTCCATGAGGGCCGGCGACGACGGCATGCCGGGACTCGACCAGCACGTGGCTAGCTCGGGTGTTGGTTTCGGCGGGTCTCAAGGCACTGGCATGCCGGCGCGCGTCGTGGGAAAGCGGGTGCGGCGGCGCAGAGAAGCAAGTTCGAAGGGCGTGTTATATGCCCAAAGGAACAATGCAGTCGTACGACGACAAGGAGCCCAGAGTTTGGCAATGTGGTGTTGGTGTGTGGAAGAAACCTGAAAGGCGGTCGGTGGTGAGGAATTTCCGCTTCACCACGGGACCCCGGTAATGGGGAAGCGGACTGGACGTCATCTGCAGCGCTTACAGTGGTCACGCCCGCTGAAATGGCCCACTGGAGGGGCCCGCGCCCCCGTTGCGCAGCGCCTCCAACGGCGTCCCTCCAGCGCCCGGCTTTCTGGGGGAGACGGCAGGGCCGAGGCGGGGGCAAAACCCCGTTTCCCACTCGCGCCGGCGCGTTTCGAGCCGAGGACTGCCGAGAGCTGCCACTGAGCCGAGGGCGGTCCCCACCAAAGCCCTCGCACCCTCTCCTCTTCCCGAACCGCCGAACCGCCTCTGACGGACAGGGCCAGGATAGGTAAAGGCCGGCTGTGCTGCGACTGTCAAGCGCGATTGGAAGGCGACGAACCCTTCCTATGCGCTGCTGCTCTCATGTCCGACGGGCATGAGGAACCGCGGGAGCCGAACCACGGCGGCTGTGCGGATACCAGCCCCAGCATTCTCTTCCAAAGCGACGACGCGTCCGTCGTCTTGCTGGACATCCCCCGGTCCCTGGAAGAGAGCCAAGTCCTGCCAGGGCAAACTCCCACCCGGCGCGTCTACGCGGACCCTCCCCCGGTCGAGCCGTTCCTGACGCCGGAGCCGAAGCATGGCGGTGCTGCCCGTGGGGCCGGCGCGGCCCATTCCTGGCCTCAGCAGACTCCTGCGGCGCAGATTGCCGACTTGATGACTGCTGCAGCGGTGCAGGATGCCTTGCAGCACCTCGCAGACCACTACTCTGGACCATTTCACCTTTCTCGGTTGGCCACTCCCGAGTCATCCGTCCCTGCTGCATCCGAGCCCAGCAACGTCGTACCGCCGGAAGCCCGCTACCTTCATGGATCGGTGCGCGACGCGAGGCAGACGCTGCTCGACACGGCGCCCAAGTTCCAGCTCATAGTCATGGACCCGCCGTGGCCGAACCGCTCTGCCAGGAGGCGGACAGACAAGTACGCCACGGCTGCCAGCCTGCCCGAGATACGTGAGCTGCTCACGAGCATCCCCGTGCCTGCCCAGCTTACCTCGGACGGCCTCGTAGCCGTGTGGATCACCAACAAGGCCAGCATCCCCGAGCTCCTCACCTCGCCAGCCGGCGTCTTTGCCTCGTGGGGACTGGAGCTGGCGAGTGAATGGACCTGGCTCAAGATTACCAGTTCCGGCGAGCCGCTTTACGACGTCAACTCTCTCTGGAGGAAGCCATGGGAGAAGCTCGTCATTGCGAAGCGTCGCGGCGCACGCACCCCGAGCGGGCTCCGGCCAAAGGTCATCATCGCCGCTCCAGATGTGCACTCCAGGAAGCCCAGTCTGAGAGGGCTCTTCCAAAACGTGCTCGGTACAGACTACGTCGGCCTCGAGGTCTTTGCGCGGAATCTGACGGCGGGGTGGTGGAGCTTGGGAGACGAGGTCCTCCGGTTTCAGGAGGCAACTCACTGGCAGATGGGAGCAGATTGATCAATGCACAGATGAGCGTGCATTCGTTTGAATGGCTTCTTGATAATTTTATGACGTTACGGAAATAGTCGTAACTCGGCGATGGCTACAGTATTGTACAGCTGTCGTGCCCGCTAATCATACAAAGTCTGGCCGCGAGACAGCGACCGCTTGTTCGGGATCCGAATGTTCCCTCGTAAATGCGTAGCCTCCACATGGACTCCCTCCTTGGTGGCCTCGTTCCCGGCTTATGACAGTGGCACGGTGCCATCCTTTTTCGCATCGCCGTCCTTGGCCACGGCGTCGCCCTTGTCGGCTTCTGCCAGCAAGCCGTCCCACTTCGGATCCAGCACCACGTCGTTGGACCACTTGACCTGCCCCGAGAGCATCTGCTTGGCGAGGCTGGCCAGCTCCTTTCTCTCCTTGGACAGCGGCTCCTTGCTCTTCATGGGGATGCTGAACTTGTGCTGGTGGAGCTGCTCCTCGTTGCGCTTGTCCGTCAGGTCCTCGCGCATCTTCCACAGCTCGTGGCTCCACGGCTCGAGGTTCGCCGGCACCTCGGGCCACTGGAAGGGCCGCGACAGCTCGACCGTCATGATCTTCTGCGGCTGCGGCCGGTACCACGAGCGCGAGTGCGAGTTGCGCTGCGTGAGCGGCTGCGGCTTGACGTACGACCGCACCGTCTTCGTCTCGACGCTGTACAGGTTCCACAGGTAGTTGCGGAGGTCGAACTTTGTGAAGCGGAGGGGCACCTTGAAGCAGGCCTCGTTGGGCGGCAGATGCTCCTTTCGCAGAAAGGTGATGACATGGTTGGGCCTTGGGACACGATTAGCAGCCGTGCGACGCCGCGGGCCGGTGCTGTCTGGGGGCTGGGGAGCGAGCTTACAGAAACACCTGTTTCTTGCCCAGCTTGAAGGCTGGTAATTGGCGCGCAGCCACCTTTGCTACTTGGGCCATTGTCGCGCAATTGCTGGTGAGGTTGTCGCAACGAACCGATCTCGACGGCGAAGAATTTCATGGCCTCTCCGTTCGTCGATGGGGTCGCAACAGGCTAGTCCAGTTACGTAATCCGGCGTTGACCTTGATTGACTGGTCGGTGGAGCACTCTTCACCTCAAAGACAATCAGCGGGCATCGCTACAACGCAATGGTCCCATCAGCTCGTGTTGAATTGCTGAATGCAAAGCACTCGGTAGATGGAGACTGACCTTGAAATCACGCCGGATCAGAGCTTGGTTTATTTACTCGTTCCACTCCGAGCGGTAAGTTGATGCGCGTTGGCCAGAGCTGATGGTCCCATACTCGTTGTTAGTCTTTCTATATTAAGCCCCACGCCGCAGCCATCTAATTACCCAGGTGTAAACCCCCATCTTTGAGACTGGAACTTGCCCAGAATCGACTCCTTTGAGTTCGTCAAAAAGTGTTCCTGCTATCATAAACTTCATCAAGATATGTGCCCTCCAGTAATACAAGCTGGGTAACAACAATGGGCCGCGTCAGCCCACCAAATTGTATGAGCAGCAAGGCGCTTCATCACCCACCCCTGCTCTTTCGCTTGATTCCACGCCTCGTCACTGCAGAGCCATGACAGAACGAGAAGAAAACGCAAACTTTGATCGGTGAGAGCGTTCACTGAAGCCGTGTGACTCGATTCATCTTCACCTACATCGCATTGCCCCTACTGCTTCTTTGGCTATAACGCATCCTCGCAGCGCTTCGACGCGACCCCATCACATCATCGGCGAGCTCCTAATCTGCACACCGTGAACACTGACCAGGCTCTATCCTTTTCAGCATATTTGCTCCGACACATTGCGATCCTTTGACCAAAGGCTTCCCACGAGCCACCCCGCGCCACCTTCACGATGAATGAGCCTGCCACTACATCCCGCTCTTTGAGCCCGCCGTCGCCCGCCATGGACGACACCGACATCGACATCACGCCTCGCCCAGCCCGCACCACCAAGGTCAGTCAACTAAACATCACGAGTCCACGCGAGAGGAGTGCTCCAGAAATGTCCGACACGGAGTCTGAGTCGTCAGCCGCGGATGAGTCTCAACTCCAGCACGCCGCTCCAGGCGTCAATCTAGGCGACGAGCTGGAGGTTGAGAAGCAGCGCTATCCTGGCGCGAGCACCTGGGCCAAGGACGAGGAGCGCTTGTTCGAGGTGCTCTTCCTCCGGCAGGATTTGCCGCTGCTGCCCGCGCACTGGGACGTCGACTTCCGCGGCGTGCCCATGGTGGACAGCATCTTTCAGACGTCGGACGAATCGCCGCCCATCGTGTACGCGCACTCGAGCAAGGAGTTTCAAGGTTGGTAGCAGACATCATATCCGCTTCTCATGAGAGTCTGTTCTGACACGGTCGTGACAGCCACCATGGCCCTGCTCCGACTGATTGACATGACCTCCGGCGTTCGGACGGCTTGCCAGTCTGGCCTGCGGCGCAAGGCACCCGCACTCATCAAGAAAGGGTTAACGCACTTCCTCAACTGGGCTGCCGAGGATGGCGGCTACAAGTTCCTCGAGTACGTCCCCAACATCATCGTGGAGACCATCGACGTAGACATGGACGAGGGCGACATCACGAGGACCATGCAACGGCGCATGCGTGCCCTCGCCCGCATGCAGCGCGAATTCCTCCAGGTCAACCGCGATCCAGACTTTTGGAACGTCGACGAGCAGAGAGCCCAAGACTCAGACTTGTCACCATCTGAGTTGTTGCTTGCAAAGTATACGCCCGAGGATGAGGAGTTGGATAGTGGCGAGTTGCGGTCAGTCAAGGATGAAGACGCATCGGTCCAGACAGGAAACGGGACGAAGTGTCCACTAGAGTCTCGGAGGTGTGGCTCTGATAGCGATAGCGAGCTGGGGGACAACGACGACGATGATGAAGTCGGGGATAACAGCAACAGCGTCAAAGCAACAGGCAGCAAACAAGAACCCGAGAGCCCAGAGAGGCTTTCCTCCCAAGATCCAAATGCCGAACCAAACCAAACAGTCACCGCCGTCTCCTCCTCCGACACTACTCAGTACCGCCGCACCCCGCCCGTCGTCTACGGCCTCTTCATCCTGCGCACCTCCGTCTTCTTACTCACCGTCGATGCTGCCAAGGGCGAGACAGCCTACGTCAGCTTCCACGTCGATGTCCACTTCATGGACCGCCAGCAGAGCGTCTGGAACGCCCTGACCGTCGCCATCGCCGTGTGCCTCGCGCGCGACGAGCTCATGGCCCGCGTCGTTGACTTTGAGCTCGCTGACGCCGCTGTCGAGAGCGACCCCGATGCCTGAGGGTGGTTCGGAGCAGGCCTGCGAGTGACCGTCGAGGCGTCGGCCTTCCTCATGCAAGTGCGAGGGCATGCATCGTCTTTCTTCTTATACCCTGGATCGTATTCTACTATGAGGACGCGGCTTTGAATGCTACCTCCTCCTCTGTATATCTCACAGCTCGACGCGCGCGTCAACGGAATAAAAATAAATCACATGTAGGGCAGTTGGCGTGTGGAATTTGAGTCGATGTCAGGACATGCCGTCCGTGCTGTCTATATGTCTGTAAAACCCAACTGGCGTCAATACCGTCTGTTACCCCAACGCCCAATAATGATGGCCGAGCATGGATCGCCCTCCCAATGCCTCCCTTCCCGTATCTACCTTACACATGTTCGCTATTCATATCTGTACACTCAAACACAACATCGGTCTAGTATCGAAAAGATACAACACAAATGGAATCTTTACATGTCCTCCTTATCGGGTGGCGTCCACACCTCAAACTGGTGGAGTAAGCGTTGATACAAGAACAGCATGCAGCCGCTCTGAATGAAAGTCCAGACACCACGAGGCCCGACGCCGCGGAACCACCCAGCCAGGCCTTCGGTGCGGTAAATGACCCGCAGGCCGGTAATGACCGAGGACGTCTCGAGGGCGATGGCGCCCGGCTTCGGCCGGTGTGTGCTAGGCGACGAAGTTGATATGTGACGCTTCTGCGGGTTGAAGTCTTGGTGGTGACTCGAGGCGTCTGCACGCGGGTTGACCTGCGTCTGCAGACGAGTCTTGATGACATCGAGCGGGCAGGTGATGATGCCGGCGAGACTGCCAGCAAAAGCACCCGTGAGGAGCTCCAGCGGAACGCCAATGTCGCGGCTCTGCTTGTGTTTCCTGGCCCAGCTGGTGAACTGCTCCCAGAACATGAATTGCAGCGCCGAAAAGGGCAGGTCGCGGTAGAGTGTGGCCTTGTAGCCGTAGAAGAGGGCCGAGGCGCCCTCGGTGCGGACAATCGTGCGCGCCGCGTCGACGGTGCCGCGGTAGTTGTAGCCGGAGCGGAAGTGTGAGTTGTTGTATCGGCCCTGGAGCTGGAGGCGCGTCTTGAGGACTTCGGAGGGGACGTAAACGAAGGAGGCGGCCAGGTCGCCAAGGAAGCCTGCGCAGGGTTAGCCCAAGTGGAACGACTGGCTCGAGAAAAGGAGTCGACTGACCTGCAGAGAGATAGGCAAGGTTATGGTGCAGGCCATGGTCAATGAGGAACCTCTTGCTCCATTCATAAGTGCCAAAGAACAGCACCGTGCCCGGAAACGAGCCTCCCAAGGCGGGCAGCCAACCGCTGTACAGCCCTCTCCGGATGCCTTCTTGCCTCCATATTGTGTAGTACGACCGCCCTAGAGACGTGTATCTCGACGGAATGTTGGGGTCGCCTTGTTGTCGCGTCTTGACGGTATCCAGCGAGTGCATCAGCAAGTCGCCCGTCGAGCCTCCAATGCCACCTGCGAGCATGGCCTACATCACCACAGCCAGTCAGCGAAAAGCCCACGAAAATGGCGTGAGGGGAACGTGAGACGTACATGAAGGTACGGCGGCCGGCCCTCGACCTCGATGTCCTCCGACTTCATGATGCGATCCGGGCCGGAGCCTCTGACGCTGCGTTCCGACAGGCCCAGCGAGTATGTGTCCGCATGGCTGGTGGACGGCAGCTCCGGCGCGAGGACAACGTCGCCGAGCGCGCCGCTGCTGCTGCTCGGGGTCGCCGTGGCAGTCGGAGTTGTCGCGCCGGCCGAGAAGAAGCTGGAGGTCTGAGAGGCCAATGGCATCCCCAACGGCGGGTAGTGGGACCACGAGGAGCAGAGGGTGAGGAGCAGAGGCTGCGCGCCCGGCTGGAGCCAGTGCTGCAGTGGACCGCACGGAGTAGGACTGGATGCACCGATATCCCTGCCTTCTATAGTATCAGAAAGGAGAGACGGGTGGACGCGTGGAGGGATGGTCGTTGGGGAGGTCGCCTGAAGGAATCGTTGAGGTGCGTTGAAGGCTGCGAGTCGCAGAGGATTTTGCGATTGTCCGACATTATCCCCGAGCCACCCACAGCGGCCGGCTCCCGCGGGTGGCCCGTGCGTGGCGTCTTCCTTTCCACGTCACTGTACGAGTAGCAGGGACAGGCCTGACAGGGCAAATCATCAACATCCCCTGTCGCGACTATTGGCTGCATTCACCAGAGGCCAACGTGTGCACAGCTTTGCACCCTATGCAGGCAACTTGCCAAGTCTCTCATGGTAAATCAGTGCCCGCCCCGCAAAGTCGCTCGGAAAGCCTCACTACTTTGTGAGGCCCTCTGATGATGACAAGTCTTGGGTCGAATCTCGCGTCTCCGCGGGGATTTCAGACCTTTCAGGGGCCATCTCTGATGAATCTAAAGCCACCGCTGATGGCGCGACATGACAGCTCAACATCTTTGGCGACATTTAGGATCTGGTCAAGTGACAATTCAATAGTCTTATCACTGCCGCTCGATGATCTCGACGACGTGCGGCTGGGGAACATGAGTGAGTTGCTCGATGCTCTCGGGTTGAATGAACGATTCTCTGCAACTGCCAATAACGCGCCTTGGATCTTCAGGTGCGGAGCATACGTGAGCAAATAAACCAAATCGAGCTACTAAACGAGAAGAACGCTGTGTGGCAGCAAAGAATATAAACTTCAACTTCACCGTATCATGGTTGGATAATGCACAACACGCAATATCTCTATTCAGAGGCAGCCCGCTCATGATATGCCACGACATGAGAGAGGCAAACTGTCCGCGTAGTCAAATTCTATCCGCTTTGAATAGTGAATGAATCCGGTAGTGGAAGTTCAAGTCTCTATTTGTTGTGATTGAGTTGAACTGCAATCATAGCTGCCGTCGAATGTCACTCTCAAGACGGCCCACGTCTCTCTTTCTTCCTTTCACCTCAGTCGCTCAGTCGCGGCATAAAGGGACTCAGGGCACAGGCTAGACATAAGCGAGGTCGTTGACTCGCATGATCCGCTGTGAGGCCAACTTTGCAAGTCAGCGCTGCACGAGTCCTTTGCATGGTCCCAAGTCATGCACCGTGCTTATACATGACGCAGCAGTTGCTGCAAACGAGACTTCAAGATGCGCCCTTGAGGGCTAGATTGTAAGGCGCACTGGCTCAGTGATAGCCCGCTTCCTCTTCCATATCCAGACACATACTGTACACGTCCAAGCCCTCACTCCACCGACGGCCGGCCCTCATGCTCCCACCATTTCACGGGGCCAAACTTCGTGAACGGGTAGACAATGTGCGTGACGCGCCCCGTCAGCAGCCTCCGCGACACCGGCCCGTACGTGTTGCTGTCGAGGCTCGATCCCGGCGGACCGTCGCCCTCGACCCATACGTGGCCCTGCGGTATCCTCACCGTCGGGATCGGGTACGGCGGCTTCGTCCGCACGATGTCGCCCTCCAGCGCGACGACGCGCTTCACGGCCACGGTCTCTGGACGCATCGGACTTCTGTTTCGAGAGTGTCAGCTCTGAGTCCCGCTCGGCAATCTGCTTCATTCCCATGACGCCCTGCTCGAGCTGGGACGGCCGGGGAAAACCCACCTCAGTGTCACAATCATCCCCCTCTCAAGCCCATCCTGCGGCGCCCACTTGTAATTGAGAATAATATCCCGCTTCAGCGTCGCGTCCTTCTCGGCGTTCATCAAGGGGTACATTGACGGCCCGTCCACGTGCGTCAGTTCCGCAACGTGCAGATTGAACCACGCAATCACAGGGATCCATGTCGCGAACCCGACGAGTTGTAGTGCCGCTGTCCTAGCTGTGCTCGGCTTCCCGCTCCTCAGTCGCGCCCATAGCGAGCCGAGGGCCATGAGCACGCTGCGCGGAACGCAAGGTGAGAGATGTCGGTTGTGAGGGTGAGATGCGAGGTACAAAGTTTTGAGTCAAGAGTGAGATCATGGGGCTCTGCGGATGAAGGACCCTGCAGAGATGGACGCCTCCTGAGCCACTGTGGGTTAGCGGCCCGTAGCGCCGTCAGTGATACCTATCGACGACACTCTCGAAAATGGAACCTTCAATTTGTGAGGGGCAGCAGCATGCGAACAGAGTCATGTGCAAACTGGTTATGCATGCTAGTTCCAGAGATCCAGACGACTAATGAATGTAATGTACTGATTTCTTCCTCGACCGCTGTTTCGGGCGTCACATGCTGTGGAATACTACATGACATGCCCGTCGTATCCAGCTCCCCTGTACATGCTCAGGCTAGCCCTGTCCTTTGGAGCCGCTTATTGCTGGCTACGATTCAACTCGGGGCTCGCGAGATGGCTGCATTCTTGCATGGCCCTCCAAAAAAAGTGGTGCAACTCCCAAGAAGCCCACAACCAACAGCGAGTCCGCACTGTCTCTTAAACCGTCTCGGGGATGTTGTCGTCGCTGTCGCTCACACTCTCGTCACCGCTGACCTCGGCGTTCTCGCGCTCCCTCTTCTCCATCAAGGCTTGCAGCTCGGCGTCGTCGCTCTCCGTCACAGCCTTGGGCTCCATCTTGACGGTCAAGTTACCACCGGCTCCCTGAATGCTCTTTCGGATATCGGTAATCGCTTCCTGTAGACGGGAGATGCCGAGGTTCTTGTCCAAGCAGGTGCTGGTGAGGACGTAGAGAGGCGGCGATACGAGCTTGACCTTGACCTCGGTACCGTTCTCGCCTTCTGCCGCGTTGCCCGCTTCAGCGGTTCGCAGCGCGGTCTTGACCGCATCAATGCCCTCGTAGCCGAAGCAGGTGACCTCGATGTCGGCGCGGACCTTGGTTTTTTGCGGAGTAAGACGCTTGGTGATGTACAGCTTCAGCTCGTCGGAGACGGCCTGGCTAGGGAAGGTGATGTCATTCCACACCTCCGGGTTACTGGCCTCGAGTTAATCTACCGCACAAAGGCCGAGCAGGCGCAAGACACCTACGTGATGGACAGCTTGAAGGCGTCAATGGCGTGGCCAAACTTTCGGTTCAGCGGCCAAGCGAGTGTCTCGTACAGAGTCTCGATGGGGACCTGTGTCTTTTCGGCGACGTGTCGCATGATCAGGTGGACCGTCTTGCTCTTGTTGTATCGCTCCTCACACTTCACCATATCCTCGGGCGACACTCGTCGTTTTGAAAGATCGATGTATCCTGTTGATCCCGCTGTTAGTCTCCCCCAAGTTGTTGCGTGCCATAGGGCAAACAAGACGCACCCTTTTCCTTGTCAACTCGAAGCACCACGACGACCTCATTGCGCCCAACTCTGATGAGCTTCTGGATGGATCGAATACGTCTTCGCGAGAGTTCGGAGAGGAGAATCATGCCGTCGATGTTGTCGTACTCGAGAAGCTTGACGTAGGCACCCATCTCGGCGATCTGTTGGAAGCGTTAACCGGGCCCAATCCGGAATCGGTAATGTCGGCATGGGTAGTGACGGACCTGCTTCACGTTGACCATGACGAAGCTATCAATCTCCGGGAACTTCTCCTCATAGAAACGGCAGTTTGTTAACGACATGTTGGCGGTATTGTCGCGGGATCAGAGCTTGGGTCGGTAGCAAGGAGGTTTGAGGTGGGGTCGGATCCCGAGTCGGTTCTCCGCACACGATAGGCTGGATTCGGTTCGTTTGCGGTTGATATGCGTTCAAACTCCTGGTAGGATAGACCTGGCGGCGCGGTAATCCAAGCTGTGTCGTACGTCACGTCGCAATCGGGGCTGGTCGGGTTGAGATGAGGAGACAAAGAGTCATAATTTTGACATTTTGCGCTGTAGCGATGATGGTGGGGTGTGGCGGGGTGTGGCTAGTTTAACGGAGCGGTCGGCTGCGGCAGAATCCGCTCCAGCTCGACAGGAGGCTCAAGCTATCTCCACGTGACTGCAGAGGACCGGAGTAAACAACCGCAGCTTCATCAACCACAGTCGGCCGCGACAGCAATTCGGCCATGGCTCCAGGTAGGGACATACACCGATGATAGTCAATATGCGCCCTTGCGAGACTTATACTGACTGCGTTTGGCAGCTACACAATACGAGCTCTCCCCACCTCCGGGCGACGCAGTGTCTGCGATTGTCTTCGCGCCGACTTCCCCAACGAAGCTGCTCGTCTCCTCCTGGGACAAGAACGTATATTGCTACGATATAGCGAGCGGCGCGGGCGAGACGAACCTACTCAACACGTATGAGCATCGCGCTCCGGTACTGGACGTCTGCTTTGGCGCCGACGACAATGAGGCGTTCACTGCTGGCATGGACTGGAGGGTCAACAGGTACCACTACCTCGCTCGTTGACGATCAAATCTGACTGACGAAAACCAGAATCAATCTTGAGACTGGTGAAAAGACATTTTTGAGCAAGCACGAGGCGCCCGTTCGATGCGTTGTTTACAGCCCTGAGCATGGTAAGCCCGCATCGACCTCGAACGCTCGTCGATCGCGCTGACCAGTGTTGCAGGCATCTTGGTTTCCGCCTCTTGGGACTGCACTTTGAACATACACAATCTCAAAGACCCTTTGAGCGAACCGAGGAGCATCCCTCTTCCAGGGAAGCCCCATGCTCTCGCCGCCAGCCCGTCCAAAGTCGTCGTCGCAATGACTGGCCGTGTCATCAACATCTACGACTTTGACGCCATGAAGGAACTGTTCGCATCGGGCGCCAAGGAGCTGAAACCTTGGCAACAGCGCGAGTCCTCTTTGCGGTTCCTGACTCGTGCTGTCGCCTGCATGCCCAACGACGCCGGTTACGCTACTAGCAGTATCGAAGGCCGAGTTGCCGTGGAGTGGTTCGAGGATACCGACGAATCGCAGGCTCGAAAGTTCGCCTTCAAGTGCCACAGACAAGCTGCGCCGGACGGTGACGGCGACGTTGTCTATCCTGTCAATGCGCTGGCGTTCCATGCCGTGCACGGCACGTTTGCTTCTGGAGGCGGCGACGGGACCGTCGCCCTGTGGGATGCTGTGGCCAAGCGAAGGTTGAAGCAGTATCAGAAATTCCCCAACAGTGTCGCGGCGCTCTCGTTCTCCAGTGATGGCAAGTACCTGGCAATTGGTGTGTGTCCTGGCTTCGAGACTGGCCAAGACGACTACACTGGAGCCGGACAGACCGCTGTACTGATCCGGGAGCTGGGAGACAACGAGGCAAAGGGGAAAGCCGCCAAGTGATGAGCGACTCATCCTTCGACAGCGGTTGATTCCCATGGCGTTCGGTCGGAACGGGGCTATTGTATTACTGAAAGATTGTGTGGCATTTCGAGGGTAAAAGTTGGCTTGTAGATACCCCGACTACGAAATAGATCTGCGTCATCAAGCAGAGGGAAATGTGTGAGCGACGGGCTACCCTTTACATCTTCCCATCTCCAAGATGCGCTGCTCCCTGTCAAATCATTGTGGCGGTGTTTTAAGTCTATAAGGTGATGCTCAGCCATCCACCTGTGAAGCTCAATGTCGAAATGCTGTTCTTGACTTCGCGTTATCAGTCCCCTTAGATCAATGCTCATGTCGCTGCAAGCGCTGAGATCTCGCGGGCTGGACTGTGTGTCCCCGGGGCGAGACAGCCGCAGTTGATCGGCCACAGCTGATGTGTGCAACGTCGTCAACCTCGCTAGAACCCTTGGATCGGTGGCTTTTGCTCATTTTCTGGGGAGAGCCAAGGGAGATTTCCCTTCCTTGGAATCCATCGCGACATTGGAACGCCAGACTGTGAGGAGGTGACGCAGGCCTCGAGTCGGGTAATGAGTAGTCTCTGATTCGCACACCGTCTCGGAAAGTATATCTGCCAACCGTCTCGATACTTCGAAGCGCATCTCGGGGGACGCTCCTGAGCTTCGTTTTCGGTGTGTTCAGAGGCATATCCTTTCGTTTTCGCGACGCAGAAGTGATATTTGACGTGCGGATACGATGCTCTGACTCTGCTCTATCTTGTAAGCTCGATAGTCTGGCTTACATAGACCTAAGACTCTCATGCACCTCCAACATTGAGCGCATCATCTGGCAATGTAGAATTGCCGTGTCGAATCCTGAATCGCTCACGGGCGACAACGTCCATTGTTATCGCTGCGTCCCGACTGACTGCCGAATCGCTGGGACGGGATGTTTTGGTGAAATGTTGCTTCCAGCATATAGCTATCTCGCCCTCGAATGGATCAAGAATTTGGGTACCAATTATTCTAGACTCCGTCAGCCACCAGCAATGCTCGAGTGGAGGTCAACGGCCGAACATGTCAATGTGTTTGAACTCATCAGGTGTCATGGGTACAACAGTCAGGTCGGTGGTTTCTTCTTGTCTCCAAGTTTTTATTGTCTCATTGCCTTTGTCTCGATGAGGAGGGATGAGCCCAATGTGTGGCAAGCTTCTTGCGCGATCGCATCGTTTGGTCGGCACATCTGGCGGCACCGTGACACAACGTCGCATATTCGTCTCAGGGGATTGCTTCCAAGGTATCGAGTTCTGGCTCGATGGAAAACCCGTGTCTTGCAACGGCATGCATTGAAGAACTCGAGCACTTCAGGCATTGGTCTGTGAGAGTTAAACAAAAAGTCAGCCGTGGAGCCCTCTGATAGAAACCTCGAAGCTCTTGCCTCGAGTGCTTATGCACAGACGCGCCTGCCACTATGGCAGGAAAGCGGCCATGACGTCGCCAGACACACGCGAGAACCTTCAGATCCAGCATGTGCACGGCTACAGCATCTGAAATGTTGAAGGCAGTGGCATCTAGTGCTCGATTGCTCATGTTCAACTCCCCGTTCCCTTGCGGACTACATACAAGAGCGTGAGGCTACAACAGGAAACCAGCTCAGGAGTCAAAGAATGCAATGCTTCGATGCCAGAAATCGACATTCAAGACACATGCTAGTAGTCTAGTGGGTCAAGTTTGTGGGCAGAGAAAGTTGCTGTTGGCCTTCCTCGCAGGACCTTTTATACCGATATCGTAACCGCAGTGCAGAGCAAATGTATCACGCAAGTGGAGACCAGATCTTCTGAATTTGACATCAAAGACGATATCTCAAGGCAATAGTAGTATTCGACCTATAAAGAGACAGTTGCAAGAACATGGCCCAAGACACTCGTTCGAGGACAATAGTAAAGAGAAACAAGTTATCGCACGTTGCTTCGATCAAAAGTCCCCGGGATGTTTCCCCGCCACTGCGACACATGTCGGTCGCGCAGCCAGCGCCAGCAATACGTCTTGAGGTGGGCGACCTACTCCCCACCTTTGTGCGGCGAGATGGGCTGGACACGCGCTTCGTCAGTAAATCGGCAATTCTATGTGGCCACGGCTAGGTACCTTGGGGACGGGTTACTTACCTGGCTGTCCTTTACATAGTCAAACGTTCCCGCCATGTTCAGCAACCAGACCTTCTGAGCGGACTCGGGAACGCCATTAAGCCATAAGAAGTTATGCGGGAATCCCAAATCAAAGGGCACGGCATCGTCAATCTCCTTGATGTCTTCTTCGCTCAACTGAACAGTGAGGGCCTCGATGTTACCCTTGAGATGGTCAATCTTGCGGCCGCCAACTATGGGAAAGACGTAGGGAGTCTTGTGCACCACGTAGGCCAAGGCAACGCTAGTGATGGCCGTTTGCTTGCGTTTAGCAATCGTTTCCAGGACCTGGCTGGTCTTGATGTCAATCTCGGCGTAGTCTACCTGACGACCTTCGGTGGCACGGCGCTGCTCCTCGGACTTGAACTTGCCACCACCGAGAGCGCCCCACGGGCAGAGACCCATGCCCTCGGCCTTGCACATGGGGATGATGTCGCGCTCAAAATCACGAGAAGCCGCAGACCAGCGACCCTGGTAGACGCAAAACTGACGGAGGCCGTTGTTGCGAGCGTACTCATTCGCTTTACTACGCGCAAGTGTCAGCGCCGAGTAATTTGTTCATGCAGGGAAACCACCAGTACCTGACAACCCACGCAGGCGTGTCGCTGATGCCCAAGTATAGGACCTTTCCGCTGGTGACAAGATGATTCAAGGACTGCATCAGCTCCGGGATGGACGTGCTGTAGTCCCACCAGTGGACGTAGAGCAGATCGATGTAGTCGGTCTGCAGCTTCCGCAAGCTGGCATTGACAGATGTCACGAGACTTTTGGTGCCGTTGCCGGTGTAGTTTGCCATAACGTTGGGGTGGTCAGGACCAGCCTTGAAGTTGGTGGTGAACTTTGTAGCGACGACTGCACGTTGAGAATCGTTAGACTCCTGGCTAGCAGCTGCGGCAAAAGGGTTGACCAACCCATCTGTTCACGGTTGCCACGCTTCTTCATCCACTCGCCGATCCATTTCTCCGACTGTTCAAATTGGTAGTTGTTGGCAGTGTCAATAAAGTTTCCTGTACCTCATGTAAGCTGCTTGCCACCGAGCTGTAGGCAGAATATGCTATACGGACCTCCCTGGCATGTATGTTAGCGCTGTCATGTACGGCTGATCATATTCATGAGCTCAGCTCACCTGCTCAAAGAAAAAGTCAAGGATACCCTCTGTGGTAGACTGGTCACACTCTCCCATGTAGTCGGCCCTGTGCCGAGGTCAGCCGTCGCCACCTTGTTGAGTGAACAGGGTTATGCACCAAGCATGGCCAAAGTTCATGGCACCGAGACACAGCGGGCTCACTCGGATTGACGCGGAAGGGGAGAGAAGACGATACCGAGCCAAGGGCGACTTGGCGGGCGGCGCCATGGGCAGAGCTGTATTCATGCTGGGCGAGTGTTTGCACGAGGTCGCGTTGGGTATCAAAGGGCAGCGAGCAGGCTAAGAAGTTGTGGTCAATTGTCGAAGAGAAGCTGCTTGGGAATAGCAAAATAGCAGATTAACAATCAGGATACATCCGCTTTATAGTTCATCGCGCCTACTGCCATTCCTCGCGCGGGATGGCGGCGGCAGCTTCATCAGTGGCGACCTGTGGACACTACACCTCGCTTCGAGGCAGGTACAGAGGCGCGATGCGGACATTGGGGAGCGGAGACGACATCGATGGTGCGCTCGACCCGGTATCTCAATGGAGCTGCCGGTTGGAATCCCATAAAGAAGACTACCGCCCTCTGCCGTTTGGCTGGGCCGACGTGAAGATGATATCATGCGCCTCCAGCGCAAGTCCGCTAGCCTGCATCTTCTAGCGCCTAAGTCCGTGGAAGCCGATGCGCTGAGCGGGCTCTAAGTCCGGGCCAAACACCGTCCAGTCGCTAGGGCCGATTTTAGCCTCCGTTGCTGCTGGATTCGATGTCCTTGAAGGGGAAACACGACGCCGACAATCGATGGTTGTTGCATCTGAGTGTGCTTGGTTTGTAATCTGAGCTGCATGGGCGGCGTCGCGATGCTGGTCAAATACAAACCTCGCGGCTCGAACGGGAGACGTCGCAAATTAATTCATGGCACGCGGAAAGGCCTGCTGCTAGACCTCCCGAGATGTGACAGCTCAGCTGCGCGCTGTACTCTTTTCTGCACCATCTCACTCCAGCATCTCCCAAGGGCATGCCGTTCAGTCTCGAGTGATGATGGGAATGGGGGCTCAAGACTGCCTCTGCCCATTCTGCGGAACCATGCCACAGCCGCTGAAGGCGAATTCTTCTGATTTGGACTACTGAAGCCGCTCGAGAGTCTCATCAATAGTAAGTACTATTTGACGACAAGATGGATGGCACCTACGAGCTTCGACGCTTGCGGAAACAGTGGACGTCTGCTTCAGAAGGCTTGGTCGTCCGGCACCCAGGCCTGCGACGCAGTCTACTCACGTGCAGTCTCTCTATATTCACTGTAGGTAGTCCTACAGGTAGACAATATTACTGTTATCGCATTGCGAAGTTGAGCCCAATAAGGCCCCAACAGGGTAGCCAAGCATCTCGATGGAATTTAGCCTCTCAGGCCCTCCAGGCAATTCAGGTGTAAGCGTCATGCCCCTGTAGTCCGTATGGAGCTGGTGCCCATTTCGTGGCACGGGCGTGTTGGTGGTGGCCTGATGTGGTTCTTCCGAACTGTTGCCGAGCCTGCGTCCTGCACCTTCATCCCGTCGCCGCCGCCGCCTTACGAATCTTTCGACATCGCATCATCGACCAGCATTCGACGAACACTTGCCGGACTCAACGCCCCGAACAGCTGTGCCAGCCCATCCAATCCATAAGTTGGGGTCATTGCAACAATGGGCCCTCGATATGGCGTCGCCAAATCCGATTCCCTCTAGGGCAGCGCTCAATGCCCTGCGAGGCGTTGCACTAGGCACATCCTGCTCCGTCATTCTCCTGGCCGAAGAACGAAGACGCCGGTTGAAGATTGCGCGTGCTGCCATCGATAATGCGCGCAAGCTACACACTGTCAGGAGCAATCGCGGCCCGATTGCGCTGACCGATAGCCTCGGCTTGTGGGAGGGGAGGTCTTTGGACATTGGAGATGAGGTGCTCTCCATGTCATCTCTACCACGTCCAAGAACGTCCACTCGCCGCCGTCGTCGCAGCGCACAATCAAATCCCACGCGCCCGAATACCGACGCTCATGCACCCACTCATAGTCCTGCTTGGCCAGCACGAGCGGCCGAAGGGCGCACGCCGGGAGTCGAACCGTCAGATCGCCTGGAATTGCACTCACTCGTGCCGGAGATGATACATCTGGAAGCCCTCAAACTCTTGCCATCAAACACGCAAAAGGCTCGCAATCTCAGGTGGAGGTCGCCAACAGCATTGGCTACGCCCGATGCCCCCAGCAGTGCCCGACTAGCAACGCAAACGATGCACCCGCTCGAATCCGACGATACACCCCCCAACTTGGTTTCCTCGGAAGCGCAGCCTCACGATCTAGGCCCAAGTTCGGTCAATGAGCATGCACCGGTCGAGACCTCGGTCGCGGTAGATGCTGCTCGTCAATACCTCGCTCGTTTGACGCAAAATGAATCGCCTCCTCGACCTTTCTACGACGAAGCGACAGTGGCACTGGAGCTCCTCCTGGACGATCTGGAATCGCATCGCGTTGATCGATCAGGCACTTTCCAGAGAATTGACTTGGCGACTTCCATCCTCCAAAAGCTCGGATCCTTCGGCTTACCGCTCCCCAAGGCTGCTAAGACTCTTAGGAGCAGTGGCATAAAGTTGTTGAGGATTGCATTTGATCATGATCAAGCCGGGTCGACCGCCGTCCTTGCTGCATTGTTCCCTTTGTGTAAAGATCCTCTCAAGGTCATCGTGCCTTTTATCCAACTTACGCAAGCACATGAGTTCAAGCACATGGACCAAGTGCTGGACCTGTTCTCGGACCCCACAAGATCCCAGCTGTGGATGTGCGGCATGCTCGTTCATCGCATACTAGTACGATTTGGGAGGGCCTACGAAGGCTTCCAAGATACCAAGAAACTCTACCGGGCAATGCAAGACGCCGGTCTGTTCCACAGACTTGGTCTTCCCATTGCCACGGAATACAAGATTCGACGGTTGATGGTGTTGTCGGCCATGGACAACAGCGATGACGCCTTTGGTCAGAGGGAGATGCAGGCTATCCAGAAATTGGAACCGAATGCCATCAAGTTCGACATGAGACTGCAGAGCAAGCTGGCGGTCCGGGATGCCGAGCGGGGGCAGTGGGAGTCTGTCTGCGCCCACATCGCCGAGCTCAAGCATGTTGCCGACGTCGGTAGCACTGAGTTCCAGGGCATGTTGGCCAAGATTACGGACGTTTTTGCTCAAGGCCACTCGCCCGAAGAGCTCGAGACTTGGCTGCGCAGCTTCGTTGCAGACTATCGAATGAAGTTGAAGTACCGATGGGTCTACTCCGTCTTGGACAAGTATGCCAGCCGCCATCAGGCCGACTCGATGTTTGTGTGGCTGCGATTCTGCACCGATAGCGGCTTGTGTCTAGACGACGCCTTTGTTCAAAGGTTTTACTCCAGGTGCCGCAAGTACTGGAGCTTTTCCGACAAGAGCATCACCAACCTGCAGAGGCGCTTACAGTCACCCTCGCCATTCAGCCTCGGCGTTGGCACCGGTAACAAAGACCCGGTCAATGTGTCGCATCTGAGGGACCAGTGGCCAAACTCAAGAAAGGCCTCTCCAGGTTCTTACGCAGCATATTCAGCAAGGGCAAACGACAGCAATGTCTCGGTGTTTTCTGCCTACAAACTGCGGCTTGCAGTGGTGGAACATCTCGGGACGAAGGGCGCAAAGATTGGCGATGCGACTGCGCTTATTCAAACGGCTCACGAGCAGGGACACGACGTGAGTGAAGCGTTGACGCCACTTCTGCTGGCGCGGCTTGAGAGAGGAGACGACCCGAACCATGTGATAGACGAGGCTCTGCGGATGGGGGCCCGCATCCACGACAGCGCTTACAACAAAGCGGCACAGGCGCTGTCAGCGATGGGCAACCTACGAGCGGCTGCCGAGATGTGCGAAACTGCAGCCAGAGAGAACGCCAACGGCGAGCTCCTGTACAACGAGTACAACTTTGCCAATCTCGTTTTTGCGTACACGGGCTCGGCACGCTATTCAGGTCTGCAGGCAGTGCTCTCCAAGTTCACGTCCGAGGAGCAGTGGTGGCGTGGCAGTCGCACATGCAAGGAGAGCGTCAAACTCGCCATGAAGACGGTAGCGATGCGAACCGTTGTCGATACGCAGGAGAAGGTTTCGCACAGGCAGGCTTTGGACAAGCTGGACGAGGCGCTGATGCACGTGAAAAAGTGTCGGTCCAACAAGGATCATCGACGGGCGGTCACTGAGGCATTCGTACGCGTCATCAAGAGTCCAAAGTCTGAGACACGCGGGGCAGTCATGCACAAAGGCGCTCGCAGCGGCAAGGTCCTTGTCGACCGGCCGTCGCGGGAACACAAGACGGAGTCGGGGCAGCTGATGGCCCGCCCGATGTTGGCAGTTTCGGCCGGGGGAGGATGAATGTCAGACCATGGAGGTCCGTAAGTTGAAAAGGAGCAAGCGTTGACGGTGGATGCGGCTTGCGTGTGCATGTGAGGCGGCGAGCAGCCTTGTTGCCTTTATACCTAGGTCAATTGTATGAATAGCACAAGAGAAAACAGACTGTTTTACTCTGACGAGTGCCTACCACGGGTGATTGCAGGCGAGGGACGACAAAGTCGAAGCAGATGACGCCGCAGTCAATTTTGAGCCCTGATCCACGACTAGACTCGATTGAAGAGGCCGTGTGAGGGGCGTTTGTCGGCACTTTCCGACGTGTCGAGCAGCCACCCGCATTGGTTAACAAACTTAACAACCCGGTCAGGGGTTCGTGCCGCTGGAGAATGGGCGCGCGGGACAGGAACGGCGACAATCACATGCCACGGCGGCTCAGGACCACGACCAGGGCGTCGTGGTTCGATTGCGTGGTGAGATCAAGGGCGCCACCATTGGCTGCCGCGATCGGCGCGGGCACCACAGTGGTGCGGTTTGGCCGGCATGGGCCACTCTGCAGGGACCCCTGATGGGCCGGGGAGCGGATTGGCTTTGGAGTAACGGCGGCAATTTTTGACCGCCCGCCATTGCGGCTCCTCCGTCGTTGGATGCCGGGTCTTCTTCGTCCCTACATATAAACCCGCCTCGGACACAACTGCGGGCTGCATCCCTCCCACGCCACGGGCTCAATCGTCATCGTCCACGCTCCTACGACTCCTCTGCTTCTGGCCACCGGACCCGTCTCGATCGAATCGACGACATCCACAACGACGACATCAGATCGCTCACTACCTTGCTGATTTGCCGCTCGCTTCCATGGCGAAACCAGCTACAGCCCCCGCCGCCGCCGACGCGCGCGAACGCCGCGAGACGTACCATGAGGCCGACGTCGTCGTCGTCGGCGCCGGCGTCTTCGGCTGCGCCATTGCCTACGCCCTCGCCGACCAGGGCCGCTCCGTGCTGCTCCTCGAGCGCTGGATGAGCGAGCCCGACCGCATCGTCGGCGAGCTGCTGCAGCCCGGCGGCGTCGCCACGCTCAAGAAGCTGGGGCTGGGCAAGTGCCTCGAGGACATCGACGCCATCGCCTGCAAGGGCTACAACGTCGTCTTCCACGGCGACGCGGCCCTCATCCCCTACCCGCCCCTCGACGACGGCGGCGACGTGCCCTGCAAGTGGTCCGGCGCCGGCACCGAGGGCAAGCGCCCCGAGGGCTGCGGCTTCCACCACGGCCGCTTCATCACGCAGCTGCGCAAGGCCTGCCTGGCGCACCAAAACATCACCGTCGTCGAGACCGAGGTGCTCAAGACGGTGCGCGGCGAGTACTCGGACCAGATCCTCGGCGTCGAGGCCCGCACCACGGCCAACAAGGAGACGGGCGAGAAGAAGCCCGACTACTTCTTCGGCAAGCTGACCGTCATCGCCGACGGCTACGACTCCAAGTTCCGCAAGCAGATCCTCGACAGCAAGGCCGTCGTCAAGAGCAAGTTCTACGCCCTCGAGCTCATCGACTGCCCCCTGCCGCAGGACGGCTTCGGCCACGTCATCATCGGCAACGCCTCCCCCGTCTTGCTCTACCAGATTGGCACCCGCGAGACGCGCGCGCTCTTTGACGTGCCGCTCAACTGCCCCGACGCCGCGTCCGCGGTCGGCGGCGTCCGCGGCTACATCAAGAACAAGGCCATCCCCATCCTGCCCGCCAGCGTGCGCCCCGCCGCCGAGCGCGCCCTCGAGGAGGGCAAGCTGCGCAGCATGCCCAACAGCTGGCTCCCGCCCACCAAGCAGACGCCCAACGGCGTCGTCCTCCTCGGCGACGCCTTCAACATGCGCCACCCGCTCACCGGCGGCGGCATGACCGTCGCCTTCAACGACGCCCTCATCCTCTCGGACCTGCTGCACCCCTCGCGCGTGCGCGACCTCGAGGACGCGCGCGCCGTCCGCACCGCCGTCGATGCCTTCTACTGGCGCCGCAAGTCGTGCACCTCCATCATCAACGTCCTCGCCCAGGCCCTCTACACGCTCTTCGCCGCCGACAACCGCCAGCTGCGCGCCCTCCAGCTCGGCTGCTTCCAGTACTTCCAGCGCGGCGTCACCGACGGGCCCGTCGCCCTGCTCGGCGGCATCCTGCAGCAGCCCTCGGTCCTCGCCTACCACTTCTTCTCCGTCGCCTTCCTCGCCATCTGGCTCAACGCCTGCGCCGTCATGAGCGGGCCTCTGGGTCCGCTCAAGCTGCCCCTCGCCCTCATCGACGCCGTGCTCATCCTGTGCAAGGCGTCGTGCGTCTTCCTCCCACTCGTCTGGCGCGAGGGCTTCCAGTGATTAGGAGAAACCAGCCGAGCCGTATTCAATGTGCATTTCGCGCGGGCGTTGGGGTCTTTCCAGGGTGCTCAGTCCCTGCTTGGGGTTTTCGGACCCCGTGTATATACAAAGAGGCATGCACGTCAAGACTGTCAGGAGTGGCGGTACCTAGGAGGGCATTTGATCATAGATGATGTACGAAAGACGGCCTTCTTCGGGCTGTCAACGGCGCTGGCGACACGCATATTAGATTTCAATAATAGTAATATCACACCTCCATGAACAGTCAATTATTTCTTCAACAGTTCAGGTTTCCCGTCTTGTCACGGACAAGATGAACACCGAGCCATTGATCCAGTCCCGCGACCCAGATGGTCCTCCGTTCTCCCCATCGCCTAGAGCCCACTCAGGTCAAGCGCCGGCGGTACACGCCCATCATCCAGCTGGCCCGCAGCACGGCCAGGCCAATGGCCATCTTGATGCTGTCCTGGATGACGTTGAGCTTGCTGCCACCGACCTCGTGCCACTCGATGGGCACCTCGGCGACCTTGATGCCGGCGCTGGTACCGATAATACTGCCGTCGCTGCCAAGGACCGGTGTGGCGGGGGCCGACTCGGCAAGCATGAGCATCTCGATGTCGAAGATCCAGCCCTCGGTGTGCATGTAGGGCACGATATGGGGCAGGGAGGCGCGCGAAAAGAGCTTGAAGCCGCACTGGGTGTCGCGGATTCGCGACGTGGCCGGGGGCGTGAGGATGGTGAGGATGAGGTGAAAGGACCGCATGAGAAAGTTGCGCAGGCCGGACCGCTGGCGATCCAAGGTCAGCTGGTGCGAATAGGTCAGAGAAACGAGATTGTAGAGCTCAGGGTGTACCTTGACCACTGCTTCGCTGCCAACGAGGTGCGCTCGACTGCCGATGGCGACGCCGCGAAGCGTCCCGTCAACCACCTCCTCGCAGCCTTCAATCAACTTGCCCACGTCGCTGAACCTCGACGCGCCATCCGCGTCGGCAAACAGCACGTACTCACCCCTCACGTGTCGCAGCCCGTGCGTGACACCGCCGCCCTTGCCCCGATTCTTGGTCAGGGACACCACGCGCAGTACATCATGCAGCTCGTTCTTCCGCGCAAATTCGAGCACCACATCCACCGTCTTGTCCCGACTGCCGTCATCGATCACCAGGATCTCGTATCCACCAAGCTCGCCCGCCGGTGCAGCGCCAGCCGCCGACTGGCTACGTGCATGTCGTCTCTTGCTCGGGCTCGGCGGCGTCTTGGCGCTTGAGGACCGACCGATGTGCTTGTCGAGGTAGGCCACAGCCTCTTCGAGGGTGGGTAATACGCGGTCTTCTTCGTTGTACGCAGGGAAGACGACGCTCAGGCGCAGCTCGGCGGGCTCAATGGCACCAATGTCTAACGTGGGGTATGCCTCGACCGGGTCAAGACGCTGCTCAAGGACAGTGCGCTCTGCCAGCCAGCGGTCGTACCAGCATGGTAGCTGTCGGGGCGTAGTAGCTGCGCCAGAGGGACTGGAGGTGATGTACGTTTTCTCGGACGGCAGAACGGGCCGTGGTTTGGGAGCGACGAGGTGGAGGAGGACGAAGAGCTGAGCACAGCCAAGGAGGCATCATCAGCGGACATGATTCGCATAGAGCAATGGACTGCAGTGGAGGGACGTCACATACAGAGAGCAGCGCAGAGAGAACCAGCGCGACGAAACAGGCGAGAAGCACGAGCACGGAAGTCGCCTCAATCCAAGCACACAGCAGCCCGAGGAACCGCGCAGTGAGCTCCCCCACCGACTGCATCGTGCAGTGCGGAAGCCGTAGCGCACCGGAAAGCCAAGCTCCAATAGAGCGAGATCCGAGAAGTGATTAAGCGATGCCCATGGAAGAAGCCAGCCTCAGCTCGCCGGGGCTTGCAACGCAGAAAGGGATTTGAAAGGGAGAAAAGGGAGGAAAAGAGTGTAACGGCCCTGTTGGAGGGGTGGTTGATGAAGGCCAGCTTCGCCAGCTAGGCCAGATGTTCGCTGACAAGGTGTGGCGCAAGGCTGGCCAAACGTCGGCAGGACCCCTGGCGCCGGGTGTTCCTGCCTCTGCAGGGGTGGCGTGCATATGTCACTGCTGCGGCGTCGGATGCGTGGGGTAAATTGCGGGAAGGAGGAGCGTCACAAGAAGCAGGACTCTCTACCCTGGAGGCCCGTCCATCATGATTTGTGAGTGCATAAAGCGCGCGCACAGACACAAATGGCTGGTTAATACAACGCGTAGAGTCTCTCCATCGAATCGTCTAATGGCAAAGTTATCTGCTTGTCCGCTTGACGAAGAAACCGGATGCAATTGCGCAGCTCATGCCACCCCGTTACCATGCCAAGTGCTTGACGTTGCATCAGACTCTTACAAACTCAACGTCAGGCACATTACAATCACAACAGTCTTCATCTATACACACGAGGCTCTCTCTCACCACCAGCATTTACCCATGCAGCGTCGCTATTTGTGACGACCCAGATAATCAGCTTCTAACCAAGATGAGTCACGTGCCCAACATGACGAGCCTCCAACTTGCATTGACCTGCATTAGACATGTACTCGCTGTCCCAAACGCCAAGAATTTTATCCCATAGATCGCTCAAATCATCACAGGGGACTTCGAAGCAGCCTGTCGCCCCAGACTTGTCCCTTGCTCTCACGACCAGCAAAGTATTGCATGCAAGACCCGCATCTGCTGCCTGCGCTCGAATAACATCAACTTTGACCGCAGCAGAAACTGAGGCTGCCCAATGTCCGTATCCGAAGAACATGAGGGGAACCATGGCACACAAGCCATCGAGCTGACGGTACATTTAGGCGGTGATGGCTGAAGTTTTGGAGCTCGACCATCGGCTCTTCTTGAGAAGCTTGCCTCCGCCTTTGGCGAGCTTCTTGGACTTGGAGCTCGATGAAGCGGCTGGCTCGGGCAGCGAAATCGGCTCGGGGAACACGTTGACAAGGTATTCATGCGCGACGGGAGGCGGGGCTCGACTTCGGTCTGCGCGATCAAAATGTTGATACGTGGGCTCCACGTCGGTGGTTTCGATGTGCTGAGGTTCCGAGAAGCGCGCCGTCCTGGAGATTCTCCCGTCTCTGAACGTCCTCGCCTCGGCTGCGGCGTATGCATCAATGGCTGCATCGGATGACTGTGGCACGTCCAGCTCGGGACTTGGGATCGATACCCAACCCAGAGAACTTTCGCCATGGGACGCACTTGCGATAGCTGGCGTTGCTGAGCCGGATGCAACGGGTCGTGTAGAGGCGGACGCCAGGCCTGGCAACGAGGTGGTAGAGCTTCGGCGCGACGTCTGCATGACGGGTGTGGACGATCCGTTGGAATATTCCTGACCAGCATATACGGCTTGCAGCGGCATAATAGGCTGTAGGGAGCCTGAATGAGCTGGCATAGGTGCGGCAACTTGGTTGATCGAGGCGAATCCCCTCATCGACGGTGGCGGTCGGAGGTCTCGGGAGTGTCCTGACAAAGCTGGGGGTTTGGCGGAACTGGCGGAAGCGTCGGATGTTCGTCGACGGTGGTGGCTCGGATGTAGCCGATGGGCCGATGCACTTGGTCTTGCAGTCAAGTGAGGAGACCTCATCTCGAGGTCATCTTGAGAGCTGGTGGAGCCGCTACAGCTGTCAGCCGGCGATGGGTCTCCTACTGAGAGTTAGCTTTGTGAGAGCCTGCACGATTTCTTGAAACTCGCTGACCAACCTTTGCTCGACGTTGGACTGATGCGCTGCGGCTCGTTCCCTGTACCTCTGGCGACATCTTTGCCCCTCAACGAAGGGGTATGTGAATAGTAAATGTCGGGTATCGAGTATACGACCTCCCGACTGCGGTCCATATATGGAGACACGCCGTTATAGCTATTCGCCCTAGGCAAGCGAGTTACAGAAGCGACGTCCTCTCCGGGATAAGAAACGCGGGATAGCCTGCTGCTGACACGGGGACCAACGGGACCAGGCATGTTCATATGATGGCCACTTGCAGCCATTGCGCTCCTTCTGCGATTATGTTCGATGATGCGCGGGCGGTCGGCCTCCCTCCAGCTTGGGGGAGCGCTCGCGAACGCGTCTGAGGCGGCGTGTGTTGGCACATGCCTGTATGGCACCGTTTCCTGCTCCTGCTTCTGTTGCTCGGCCAGCTTTGCATTGTGCTCCTTGGCTTGCTGACGGCTCTTTCGGAGGTTAGAGAAGATGGACATTGTCGTTTCGAGTGCGTGGTGGGGTGTTGCGACCAAGCCGAGAGAGTAAGTCGAAGAGACGGTGAAAGGCTGGGCGTGTGTTGCAAGTCGTGATAGCAGTGACGGGGCCAATGTAATGTCGATGTGTCGGCGGATGCGTGGACGGAAGAGGCAGGACGTTGAGGGCCCGAAGGATCGCAGGCGGGGATGCCACCCTACAAAGATCTGGAAATGAGGCTTGACTATAACGATGCGTCACACGCGGTCCCAAGAAGCAGGAAAACCGCCGCAACAAAGGCGGTGCCTGAGAAAGAAAAGAAAGCCTCTCGGGTATGATGCTTTCCTAACAAGACGAAGCGTATCAGCGGCGGTTATAAGGCTGGTGCGTGCGTGCCTGGCCCTTGCAAGTGGAGCTCGTATGAGGGACGGCACGGCTCCCAGGCGGACCCCGAGTGAAACTCTCCCGCCGGGTGGACCAGTGTATCGGAGGGGCGGAGTCGCCGCAAGCCCAAGCGAGCAGAGTTCAGCTCTCAGCCGCCCCACGGGGATGAGACGCGGCGCCGGACCCAGTAGCTTCAGGCCAGACAATGTCGATGTTCGAGTCGCGGGAGCAGCAGTATCTGTAGTAGCAGCTGCAAGGGAGGACAAAGGAACCGAGATTGTGGGTGTGGGATGGGGAGTTGAAGCTGCGTCTCTTTCGATAGATGATGCCGCCGACACGCCAAGGTAAGCGAGTTGGGAGGGGCTCCGCTTGTTCTGGAACAGGCAGGCAGGCGTGTAAGGCAGCGAGCCCGCACCAGCAGGATCCCAAGCCCGGGGGTATTGGGAGCGCTTGGGATGGTTCCGAGATTCCCAGAAGCCTGCAAGTCTGTTTCACTGCACAGAGCACTTGGTACTCTGCATGTATGTGGAGGCTTGTTGATGCGAGTGGAGTTGCCTCTCAACGTCAACGGGTCGTTGACGCAGACGAGGAAGCCAAGTCGTGAGGACGAGACAGAGAAAGACTGGCAAAACTCAAGAGGGCACGGCAGCTTGCTATGAAATACGACAAGAGGCGGCGCAAAGCAAAGCGGCTGACCCGGTGATGAACGATGGGTGGATGGTGTCCGCGCTCGGTAACAACAAGACGGGGCGGCCAACAAGCACAAGGTGGGAGGTTCGGATGGTTTAGTGGCCGGGAAGCGCAGCGCGTCGATGCTGTCCATCATGCAGGCAGGGACGACTCGTCCATGCGTGGACAGCGCCCTCTATCGCGCATGCGCTGGCTTGCTGTCAGAGCTGTGATACCTGCGCGACTGCGCCATGGCTGCAAGGTGCTGCACCGCAGCTCGTTGCGGACTGGACGCCCCCAAGCCCCCAGCGCTAGCGAATATTAAGAGTAATAGTTAATAAGAAACTAAAGTAGCTTACGTATAGCGAGTATAAGATAGTATAGATAAAATACTAGTACCTAATAGTTAGTAGGCTAATAGTAGCGATATAGGGCCCTTAAATATAATATAGGCGAGCGGTATACCTAGCGATAGTCTAAGCGTTACTAATATATAGCATAGGTATCTAGTATACCCCTAGGGAGTAAGGTCTAAAGGGACTCGTAGTTAAGTTCGGGAAAACCTAGAGATAGGCGCTCTTAAAAGTCACTAGGGTATATAAGTCGACGCTAACTCGTAGCCTAGAAATAGAGATATATATCCTACCCCTCGACCTATACCTTAATAGGAGAGCGGGTAAGTTTCTTGCGAGACTAGGCGAAGAACCGTAAGTAGAAATATAGGCGAGCTAATAGCGTTTCACGAATACTTAACTACCTAAACCCCGTTTACTATAGCGCTATACCTAGAGGAGCACCAGACCTCGCGGCTTAGTAGCTAGTATAAGGATACGTTAAAAGAAAAGCTCCTTATAGCGTAGCGAGATAGGTAGATAAGAGTATAGGTAGCCTTAGAGGTATAGGTAGCTAGAGAGAGAGAGAAGTATATAGTAGACGTAGAACCGATATACTATAACCTAAAGCTTTATAGGAACCTTATAAAAGCCTAATCGTCCTTACTAATATAGATATAAACTAGGTATATTAGATTATATATATACCTTATAGCGCGTAGAGTACTAGATATAATATAGCAATACGAGTGCGGAGGAGGGCGTAAGACCCCGAGATATATTATAGTCTTCTACGCGAAGGAAAAGGAGAGTCGTAGGGCGCTAGCGATAATACGAAACGGCCTAATTAACTTCGTAGAGCTCTATAGTAACCTAAGACTAATAGCGAAATTCACGCGATAGTTTATAGAACGAGGGAGACTAAAGTAATATTTATAGGTAATAGATTTTATTTATAGGTAAGACGCGAGCGAAGCTTAAGCGGAATTATAGAGGCCTAAACTAGGCGAAGTAAACTAGATAATAAAGGAAATTAAAAATTAAAGTAAGAAAATAGCGATATACTAGCGAGGTAATAGCTAAAAGATTAAGTATTATAATTATATAGCTTTACCTCTAAAGCCTCGAGTAGTATTATAAAGATATCGCCGATAACTAGGGGAATAGAGCTATCGTATAGGTAGCTAACGAAATAACGATATATAAGCGAACTAAGATATACTATAACGTTATATACGCGATCTTACTATAGCTCTATACGATAGAGACGCGCTACTATATTACTATAGTACTACTCGATACGAGCGATATACGATATAAGCTATCGGAGGAGGAGGATCTCCTTAGGGGTAGCGCCGAGCGAGCCGAGCGAGGTAAGGATAGTAGTAGTAGCCGAAGCGATAGGAGTACGAGGAGAGGTAGTAATAGGCTCGAGGTCGATAGTAGAGGAGCGAGTAGCGTAGGAGCTACGAGGGCGAGTCGGGGTGCTAGCGGCCGAGCTAGGGATTTTGAACTTCGTAGGAGATAGTATACTCGTAGACGCCTTAGCTTTAGTAGTATCCTTCGTAGCCTTAATATTACTAGTACCGAGGGAGACGAAGGAGTTTATAACTATAGTTAATACGCTAGAATACTAAGAGGATATTAGTAAGAACTATACTATAAGGTATAGGCACTTACGTAGTTAATATTACCCTTATTTATAGTAAGCTATATAGTCTCGAGAGCACGCTAGACGCGAATAACGTTTATACCCTTTGCCTTAGCCTCTATACCCTAGGGGCGCTTATAGATATAGCCGATAGAGCGATAGTATAAATACTTAGGAGCGGTAGAATCTAAAAGTATTAGCGAGGCTAAGGCGAAGGGTAGGTAAACTCACTCTTCTCGGAACTATAGAGATAGAGCCCTAGGAGTAAAGCGCCTATAGAGACCTTATTACCGAGTATAATATAGGCATAGCGTAAGTATAGATAATTACTATATAAGTTAGTAGATAAAGGGAATAGCGAGAAGATTAGGACTAACTTATAAGGTAATTACGTTCGTAGTATTATATATAGGCCTAGTACTAGGCGAGGGACTAGTAAGATTGCTAGTACTAGTAATAAGGATTATATTATTATTAGAAGGAGCGATATTAGAGCGAGTACCCTTAGCGGGATACTTACTAATAAGCGTGCTAGCGGCGCGTTTTGTACCGTAAGGCTAGAACCCTATAAAGGCAGAGCTAGAGCGAGAAGCGGGAGCGATACTAGTAGAACAGAAGCTGCGAGTTAGTAGCTTAGAGGGAGTAGTAAAGCTAGGAGGAGATATAGCGAGGTTATCCATAGTAATTTTAGGAAGCACGAAGCTCTTAGCTCCTACGCTAGCGCAACCGAGAGAAGCCTAATACTACTAAAAGCAAGCTATCTCGGCGGTAGAGAAGCGAGGCATCGTGGCCTACGAGGCGTAGGTAGGGACTACTATCGTAGGGAGAGACGAGGTCTCTGAGGGGAGGAAGTTATTATCGCTAGTCTCTTCCTCTTCTTCCTCCTCCTCCTCCTTATTAGCGATGCTCTTATACTTAGTAAGGCTAGTCTTCTAGCTAGGAGACTAGTCGAGGTCCTCGAGGCTATACTCTATAGAGTCGCTAGTAATACTCGGCTAGGTATACGCGTTATTAATAACGTTACTACGAAGAGTAGAGGTAGGAACTACTACCTTCTTCTTAGTAATATACTTACGAGCTATAAGGAGTAAGCGAAGGACTAGGAGATAACGGCGAGGGGATACGTATAAGGTATTACGAAGCTAGGGATAGATTCATAGACGATTAAGTAGCGAGGTAGTTAAGAATAGAGTATAGGTAAGGCGAGGCGGGAAGGTAATAGTAAGAGCTAAGAGTATAGGAAAAGAGTAAGCAACTCGTAAGGAGGAGATAAGTTACTAGGAGATAGCGTAGGAAGCGAAGAGGAAGAAGACATATAGGGCGATAGCAACGGGTATAGCGAGTTAGTTACTAACTTAGTTACCGAATAGCTATTTAGTAACGCGACGACGCGGTAACTAGGTAAATAATAACGGGCGCGCTAAGAGCGCGTACCTTACGCGTATACTATATACTGTATATATACTATAGAGCGAGGCTAAGGACGTATAAGTAACTAGGAGAATACGAGGCTAAGTAAGATACGATAGACGTAATTATAGCGACGAAATAAGAATGTTTAATTATATACGAGCGGCGAGGTAGAAGGAGGTAAGGCCGTACTATAATAGCGGCGTACTAGCGAGGTAGAGGGAGGGTAATATAATAACGTATTATAATAATCCGCCGCGAACGGCGAATAGCTAGCGCCGGTACGACCGGCGTAGGCATTATAGGGTGAGAGTGTTCTACGAGGCTAATCCGCGTATATATTAGCACGTAAGTAGTAAAGACGTGAACGATATATAGAGAGATCTCGGT
>JALHBZ010000177.1:4867-14976 GCA_024340015.1 Tolypocladium ovalisporum | reverse complement strand
CGAAGTAAATTATCTCGGTAATGACTGGGCTAAAATGCATGAAATGATATGCATAAAAATCAGCATAATTTGCTCTATCACGTGGGTCAGGCCACGTGACTATAGCCTGCTTAGGTAAGCAGCTATCAGGGATCGTTGCTTGGCTTCGCGTAAGAACGCTATACCTTTCCCTTAATACCTAAAAATAGGTATGCTAGGTACCTAAATTAGGCACCTATTTTTAACACTCTTAGTATATTATAACTAGAGAGCGTCCTTTAGATTTAGAGTACTATCCTAATCTATCCTTATTAGATTTATATATTAGGTATATATCGTTAGAGTATACTAAGAAATATAGGTTCTTATAGGGGACCTCTATCCTTATAACTTAGGCTCTTTGCTTAGGGACTAGCTTCTAGTCTTATTTCTTCTTAGGTTAGCGATATTTATTAGCGAAGTAGCCGGGTTTTCTATAATTATAGTAAGTCTTCGTAGACTTATTCCGTTAAGTCGTATCTAGGTCTATAGGTCTACTATAGTTACTATAAGCTATAGAACAATAGCGGTATATCTTCCCTTAGTTAGCTTAGGGCGTCGAGCTTTAGGGGAATATACTTAGTTCTATACTTAAGTCGTCGTTAATAGTTATAATTATTAATCTTAATTACTATTTCTATATAGGCGTCGAAGTCGTCTAGTTTATTAGCTTTACTAAGTTCGTCTTTAATATCTTCTCGGAGTCTATTATAAAAGTACTCTATAAGTACGGTCTCTCTAAGGTCGAGTTTAGTTAAGAATCGTCGAAACTCTCGATTATAGTATATAGCCGATCTAGTCTATTAAAGTCCTTTAAGGTAACGGGTAGTAGTTCGTTCTTCGTTAGGGTCTCTAAATATAGTTTTAAGGTATTCCTTAAATATATTATAGCTAGCGAAGGTATTATTAGTTTCTTTATCCCTATTAGTATCGTTCTTATTATCTAGGTAATCCTAAAGGGTAGGCTCTTACTATTCGAAGGCTTTCCTAGTTAAGAGGTTTCTAATATAGAGGATTTATATAGCGGGTCTATTAATAGTTAAGTTAATATAGAGGTAGGCCTTAGCCTAGGTTAAGAAAGAATAGATATTACTTTTCTAACTATTAAAGGCTTCGGGCTTTAAGAATTTAAGTACTCTATAGTTTCTACTATAGTAATTATTCTAAATCTAAGCTCTAAGTTATTTAACTTCGGCCCTTATCTAGGTAAGAAGTTACCTAGGATTCTAAGTTACCCTACTCGCGGAGGATATACTATTTATAAGTTATTCGAAGGGTAATTTACCGAATAAGAGTAATTAAAATATAATAGACGCTTCTAAAGTATCCTAAGGTTTACTACTACTTAGGAAGTAAGTTAGGCTTCGTAAATAGTATATCTTATTAAAGGTCGTTAAGAAGGTTTATACTTCTTATTTAAGATAAATGCTTAGATTGATTACTAAAGATCTAGCTAACTATCTAGGTAATAACCATAGTATATATATCTATCTAGCTCTTCCTTAATTAGTATTGCTTAGCTAGTTTACCTTACTTAGTGGTGATCTAGGTGAGCATGGTGATCTAGGTGATTAAGGATTCCCTTACTCACCCTACCCTATACCCTAGTGCTCCCGTAGACTAAGCACCTTGCATACGTCACGTGTTAGACCGGCTGCGGCTGAGCGTTATCCTTGCATGCGGCCCTCAAGTAGGCCTTCGTTCGTTAGTTCATAACAGTATACCGCTTAAGCTCTTTAAGCCGGTATACTCCTCTATATGCGGCTGGATTTCTTATAAGGTATTACGGAAGGTTAAAGAATAGCGGAAGCTCCTTCTAATAAAGAGTAACCTACTTCCCTATATAGGTAGATTCTCTAAAGCTTAGGGACTTCCTTATGCTTATATAATTAAGGTACTTAAAGATAAAGACGAAGTCCTTTAACTATCTTATTTCTACCTATATTAGCGTTTAAACCGTAGTAGTAGCTATTAGGTCTTATTAGAACCTCGCTAATATATTAATCGGATTACTACGAACTTAGCTCTACTATAATTATCTACTCGATAAGAGCCTTACGCGTTTGAGATAGTTAAGGTAGTCTTACGGCTAAAGGCGCTATCTAAATATAGTAAATGCTATATATAAGGACATACGATAAGATCTAAAGCTTACCTATAACGCTACTTAGAGCTTTTATAGTTAGTAGAGAGTACCGCGGCAGCGGTAGTAATTACAACGACTATAGAGAATATAGTAGCGGCAGCAATTACAATAACCATAGAGAGTGCGGCGGCAGTAGTAATTACAACGACTACAGAGAGTACGGCAGTAGTAGCAATTATAACGACTATAGAGAGTACGGTAGTAATAGTAATTATAATAACCGCAAAGATTACTACGATCGCGCCGGCTATAGAGGAAATATTCTATAATACTCTATAAGCTATCTATTAAAGGTATATTATAGTAAGAGAGACTTAGTTTAGCGCGTAGCCTTATACTAGTCTTAGGACGAATATATAGTATCGAAGGGCGATAGGTCTAACTCTAAAGTATTCGAAAGTAGAGTATAAATAGTATCTTAACTATAAGTAGATAGGTATACGCTATAAAACGTAGCGCTCCTAGCAGGAATAGACTTAAGATAAGATAATAGCCTATCTTAACTTTAATAAAGTAGAATATAACCGGTATAATATATAGGAAGATAAGGAAGTAGCCGTAAAGCGTTTTCCTAAGTAACGAGGACTAAGAGGCCTCTAGGACGCTTATAAGAAGGATTCGGAAGAGTAGTAGGTATTATACTTAGCTAGAGTAGGTAGCTCAAAGTAAAGTTATTACGAGAATATACTATATACGTATATTAAGGCTTTAAATAGAATATCTCCTCTCTTTCCCTAACTAGCTACCTCGTAATATATTATCTTATATTCCCTAGCTAGCTAGCTCGTAGTGCCTTATAAGATTATATTAATCCCTTATACCCCCTAATAGTACTAATACTTTTACTATTAGATCAAGGAATCGATAACCTAAAGGGAACTCTTTAGCGTAGCTAGTATAGCTATTACTACTAGCTACGTTAGAGAGGCACTATATAGCTATAGTATACCCTAAGGGTTTAAGAGGACTTAGTAACCGTATAGTCTCTATTAGAACCTAAATACTTCTTCTAGGCTTCTATTAGAGCTTAGCGGGTCGGCTTCGTAATACCGGGTAGTAAGAGTCTTAGTTTAATAAATCTAGCCCGGTTAAGCTAAAGCGGCGTAATCTATAAGACCTAAGTATCTCTTTAATACTAAAGTTACCTTTTTTTTACCTTAATTATGTAAATTAATCGCGAAGCTAACTATAAAGCTAAAGTAAAGGCGAATTCGTAAGGTAGTAAGCTACGTAGCTAGTAGCTATTATAGTATTTAGCTCCTTAGGTATACTCTTCGACCATAGCGCCCCTATATATTAACTCTAGGCGCTTAGTAGGGTAAATCTATTTCGGGAAGGTCGAAGGTTCGAATTGTCTTTGTAATGTGTTTTTTTAGGTATAGGCAGGCAGGCAGGCAGGCAGGCGATAGTAGTAGTAGTAGTAGTAATTGAAGGCGCATGCAAATGCAGGCACACACACATCGCGGCCAGCCTCGTCAGCCGTGCTTATATAATTCTGTACGGGCCCCGTGCAGATTAAACGTACGGGGCCCCGTGCGCCTATGGGGCGCCGGAGTCCTGTGGACCCCGGGGCGTGTTTGGCCATGCATCGCGCTAGCATTGGCGCTGAGCAGGTTTGAGAAGGTTTCCTCCTCTGAATGGGTCCGGAAAGTACAGGTACTCGAGCTACTTGGGATAATCCACATCCACGAGTCAAAGTGTGGTAGTTTAGAAACCCGAGTATGTAAAGTTGCAATTGCATATATATCGTCTCATTCAATCATTACCGCCTACTGCCAAGTTGACCGTAGTTCTAGGGTATGCGCTTGTAATCCTGTGATGCTCGGAAAGAAACCCCAAACGCCTGTCTGATGATTGCAAGACCATGGTCTATCGCTGAATGATGACCCCCCGGCCCCATGCTGTGGTGAGGAGAAGGGTGGAGTGTGAAGCAACTTGCTCAGTGCTCCATCGGCACCGAGCTGTAGCGGCCGACGGCAAGGCTCCCGATGAAGACACCGGCAAGGACGGACATGAAGTAGCCGACGTTCATCGTCATGACGGCCAACATGCTGCGCTCACAGTCAGTATCAAGGTTCCACTCGAGCAGACACGAGCAGACGAGACGTACAGCAAGTATCCGACAGCAACAATGACCGTGTCCATGGCAGCCCGGACGGGGTCGACGCTGAACCTCCAGGGCCGCGCAATCTGGTTCTTGCGCGACACGACAAAGACAGTCTCCTCGACGCCGTTCTCCGATAGCGTCATCTGCTTGGCATCTGCGTCGCGCGAGATGTGCTCGGCGAGGGGGATCTTGCCGTTGGCGGCGACGTAGCGGCGCTGCGTGTCGCGGTCGAGCCAGCGCGCTTCCTGTAGCGTCTTTGCGGCGATGAGCAGGCGCGCGATGACGGCCAGCACGACGAGAAAGATGCAGGTACCGGCGTAGGCGCCAGCGCTGCCGGGCGTCCACGAGTTGGCGTAGAGCGGCGTGGCCGTCTGCGTCTGGAAGACCATGGCCATCATCATGGAGCCCATGCCAGACGACGAGCTGTCGCTGCTGCTGCTGCTGCTGCTGCTGCCGTCCATGGGCATGTCCATGTGGCCTTCGTGGCGCGGGGAGAATGACATGACGTTTGCTGGGTTCTGTGCAAAAGGTCGAACAGGTGTGAGTGTGCGTTGCAGCTGACCGGGTGTAGCTCCAAGTCTGTCGGGCGGAACGCGACCTCGAGGGCGGATATCTGTTTGCGCCGCGGGATAGATATACCAAGGCCTTCGCCGCGAGGGTGTTTGCGCAAGTTACTCCAGGGTTCTTCTCTGCCGTGTCGCGGCCAAAATTATTTCGAAACAGGCTCGGATAAGGTAGCTCCTTTTGCGCAGAGTGAGACCGGATGACGATCCGACAAAGAACGGTAATGCAATGGTGGGTTGACGAGAGGTCGGTTCCTTGCGGGGAGGGAACAAGCCGGTTTTGTTTCACTGAGCGGGTACCAAGACCAACGTCCCTTTGTCGTCGGCCGACCCACGCTTGTGCTACCCTCTAGTATTAGTGAATGATTTCACAGCAGCAGAGCAATTGTGTCAAGGACGTCGTCGGAGGCTTGCTGGTGGTGAAATGGCCTCAAGAGACCCCGTTTCTCGGGAGCGGGCGGTCGATGCGCAAGTATCGGTACTTGGGCAAAGTACTTTTTTTTACTTGCTCGCATGCAGGGGTTTACCTGGCGGTCCATCGGGCTAGGTCAATCGGGCAAAGTACAAAAATACCTAAGGTAGCCATCTCCACCAAGACTCTCCCCGTACATAGTAAATCCGGAAGCTCGACATCCGTCCTTGATAGCTTTTCTGCGCGTGAAACAGGCGCGCCGTCTCGGGAGCATTTGCAAGACAAGACTCTACACTCATGCAAAATCTCTCGACGGAGTCCACGGCATGTTCATTCGAGCACAGACGCGTTGCATCAGTCTCGCGAGGGTACGACTCGATGCCTCAGAAACTAGGGCTGCAAGACACTCCCAAATGCGTATCAAAGGCAGCATTGGCCATACCACTATGGGTGCTCATCGCGAATGCAATCGAACCTTCTGGCAGAGGCAGAAAACACGGAGCGCTAAGCTCCGATCGATGCTGATCTTATGGCTGGCGACGTAGGCCGAGCCTCAAACCCTTCGACGGGTTTCACCAGACTTGGACTCATGCCAACAGCACGGGCAAAGCCGCGGCGATCTGGACAAGCCAAATGCTGGCTAGTGTAGTGTCAGTCCAGATCAGTCGCCTTCGCTATAGCACAGCAGGGTGTCCCTTTCTCCCTCCACCGACAACATCTCACCTCTACTCTCAACAGGCTTTGGGTCACTCGCGGAAGCCATTAGTAGTTCAAAGCGGTTGAGTCAGATATTCACAGCGGAATCCTTGTCAACACATGGTGGCAAATGCAAGCAACGGATCGGAGAGCAGCATATCTCGCGAGCTCTATCGGCCCGGCTCCTCCAACTGCGGTCGACGCCCTAGACCAGAAGCTCTGGTATAGGTCCTCCGAAGTGCCACTCTTCTGGGGTGATTCTTGAATGGCTATAAGCGCAGCAGCGTCTGCTAGAACTATGGTGGCGAGACGTCTTCGCGTCTGGACTTGCAGAAGTCGTTGTCGATGCAGTCCAGCAGACTTGACATCGATCTCTTGCAGTCCGGCTCGTAAGGGAGTATGAGGAGGCGTTTCTTGTATCGTGTCACTTACGCACTATACATCCTATGATATTGCCGTCATGTTTACGATGAATCAAGTAGCCTTGAACCCAAGCTACGCTCCATTGAAACGCCGAGTCGTCGTTGATGACGGTCGAGAGGGCGCGTGATCTTGACAGCCTGATCACCTGTTGAGAGGATTACTCGCAACTAATGCCAGCTACACTATTCACCCTGTCACTTTGAGTGATGAAGGCTTCGGAGAGCGGACCCATGTTCAACGCTAGGCCAGGACTCGGGTTTGTGAAAGATCGAGGAAAATTCTTGTGGAAGGAGCCAAGTAGACGGCGATCTCAGCTTCAGACACTTGTGTAGCACTGAGAACATCCAATAGCGTGGAGTTGTCAGATCGATGGCCTCGGCCTCGGCTCCGCCGCCCATTTGGAAAAGTGCAGAGCACATTTGAAGTGATGCCGCAACAATCTCGCAAGTAGGAACAGGGCTACTGCTTACTCTGTGCACATGTACGGGAAATGTCACTGAGTGCATTCCATTCTTATGCCTTTCGCTTTGCCCGTGCATCTTAGTCTGTCGAATCTGTCAACTACTCGTACTTTGTCGTGCTGTGAAACATCGGTTCTAACACCACAGCTTCGCTCGGGGCGCTACAGCTGCCAGCATAGACGATCGTTGGGAGTTTGTGGTAGAATGGTTGGTTGAGAAAATGGTTTACTTTGCACACTTGAGGCCTCGTAGATGGACGTCAAAGACGTCCTCGAGCATTCACCCCATCTGGCTCAGGTATGCCGCCAGCTTGGAGTCTTACGAGATGTACATGTTGCCCTTGATGAAGTGGGAAGTATCGATGCCTGAAGAAGACGCCGCGTCGGTATCACCTTCAGCAATTCCCGTCGGATGTTATGACGGCGGAGGCTGCCGAGTCTGCCGCTGCCGCGGCCCCAACCTTCGGGCAGGGCGTCCTTGCCCAGACTCCTCGCCGTCAGCCGGCCGGCAGCCCATGGCCAACGACGAGACGGCCAGGCGTCGTCTTTTCCGCACTGCATATCCAGTAGTCGACACTCCTAGACCAGCAGGCCGCCGCGCGAGCCGCCTCACTGGTTTCCTTCGCAATCTGAGCCAGACCGCCGCGCCCGCTACCCGCGATTTCACGCTGGTAAGCGTTGCCGAACACGACGCCGTTCCCCGCGGGCCCTTTATCGTGACCGATAGCTTCTAGAGCGGAATTCGGGCTACCAAGACGTTCTGTATGCTATACTCGGGTAACGAGTTTACAGTCTTCATCGATAAGGCTATCGCTAACATACACGCCCAGTACGTAGCCGGCCTCCGCGAGATGACCGATAATAGCACGCTCCTATCGGGTATTATAGCCGTCTCTGGCATTTCGCCGGGACTCGAGGGCCGATTCGACTTAGCGATGTACCTCGTCTACGCTAGCGACGGTACCCGCGGCCGCTTGTTTAACCAGGCAGAAGAGCACATGGTTCTAAACGACTTCGCCCGGGCCTACTTGACTACGGCGGCCAAATACTATACCCCAGCTAGGTGGCCAATAAGTAAACGCTTACCCGTCCTTAGCTGTCCGCCGCTTCCGTGGTGGTGGTCTTTGAGCGGCCCGAGATGCCTGACTTACCTTCGTTTCCTACGATACAACTTAATCGAGAATACTACGATCACATCGGAAATGTAAGCACCTCGGTCCTCGTTTCCAGACTCTTTGAGATCAGGCCTCGAGCGAAATTTCCCAATCTGAGAGACGAAAACACGAAGCCAGTTCTCAGATGTTTAGAAACTCTTGACTGTCCACTAATTGAGGGGAAAGAGGGGGCACAAGCCACCAAGTTTGGCTTCTTTGCGCTGATTTCCACGATATACTTGAGGCTTGAGGATTTGCGCATACATGTACATCGCCTTTTCGAAAAGAGAGATATTAGAAGAGGCACCTCAAGAACACGGAAAACAATGCGTGTTGCTTCACTCACAAACGTTGTACACCTAGCCATAGCTACTTTACACTAGTCCAACACTCCTTACCCTGGCGTGCGGCTGGCTCCGTGCATCAAGCATATGCCGGCTCTGATATACGCAACAATGCACGCTCTTCGAGGCAAAGTGCTCAGTTCGACGATCGTGTTTCGTGATATGGGTAGGAGCTGTTGGCGGTCGAAGAGATCAAGGGACGTTGATGGGACGTGGAGCAGACTTGATCATTGCTGGGCTCAGCTGCAACTCAACGATGCTTTAGTCTGTCAGTCAAGCTGACTATCACTCGATGCCACATGTGGATCTTGCATCGTCTTCAGCGGGTCAAGCAGCAACGATGCCAAGCCATACGCCCTGCAACCAGGCGCACGCCCAACACGTTGCACAGATATGCCGTGTAACACGCCGTCACCACAGCCGTGCTCCATCCGGGTCATCTTCCCCTCCTTTGCCCGATCTGACACTACCCATGAAGGAGCAAGAGTCCCATTTCATCGCTCGCTAGCCCATCGCGTACCCATGTAGCCACTCCGCCCCCGATCGGTGCCATCCTGGCCCCGCAGAGTGTCACCGAACTCCAACGTCCAGCTGCACAAACAAGAGTGAGAAGAGATGGTCGTCTCCAGACGAGCACTGGTTCCGTCCATCCACATGCACGCAATCTGCGCAGGGCCAACAGAGAGGGGACCGGGGGGGGTAAGTCGGCAATGGGGGATGGGGGCTTAGATCGGCCCGCGCTCGGGCTGGTGTGTGTCCCCGAGGCGCAGCTATCCGGGAGCGAGTCTATTTCGACGACTGGGCAATCATAGCCTGGTGGCACAACAAGCACTCGCATGCGTTCCGGATGGGACAGGCGCGGGCACGATGCTGCAAGACAGATTGGGCCCCAGGCAGAATTTTTCGCATAGGGATGGGACCAGGGATGGCAATGTCTCGTCATTGGGTCGTACAACTGCCGGAATGAAAACCGGGACAATCAATATCTGGGTGGGAAACTAACAAAAGCGCAGCTGCATGACGGTCATCAAAACACCGGGTAGAGAAGAAACGCTGTCGTCCCGAGGAACAGCGCAGACCCGGCATCTCAGCCCTGTCCCTGTTCAGTGCCAGACCCGTTGCCGCAGAAGAAAGTCGATGCTTGCATCGTTGTGCTGCTTGTGGGGGTGACAGAGATGAAAAGGGGATGGACGTCGTTTTGAGCTGACGACGGCGCACGAACAAGGGAAGCTTACCCGGGACAATGTGCATCCGGGCGTCCTCGGTACGACCAGCATCTCGTTGAGTCGGGAGTCCGGCATAGGTATCGAAATGAGATGATGGACAGTGGAGGGCTTCATGCGAACATGGCCCGCCTGAAGCGTTACCTACGATGCACTCGTACAAGGCCCAGCCAGGGTGCGGCAGGGCAGGGGCAGGGCCATGCAGGCAGCCAGCCACGGGCTGAGCGTCTTTACTCATTCTGGCCGCGGCCGCTGGACGCACAAGGCGCATGCATCTTCGTTGGGAACTCGCACGACAAGATGCGATGCGTCTCTGGCCGCGATGCATGCGCCGGCTGCTGGATGCGCCCGCGCGTCAACAATCAAGCAGCCGGTCGCGGCCTCTGCAAGCCAGCCGATCCGACCATCATTCCATTCATCTATCCATCAATCAATCTTGCAGGCAGTCAGTCGATCAATCGAACAATCTGCAAGGCGGCCCAGCCCAACGTTGCCCGACATCGACCACGTCCAGAGCACAGTGAACAACACCACGGCTATGCCATAGCTCTACTCGTATGCAC